>CM029599.1:30577093-31177093 GCA_017311375.1 Mytilus coruscus
CTTCTAGACTCAGCTAATTGATCATGTTCATTGTGCAAGTGCCTCATTTCAATCAATAACTCCAGTTATAAACTTTGATGCTGGATCACTGAGACTTACTTGTAATTGTATTGCTTATACCGACTCCAAATAAACCTTTATGTCTTATGTATGTCTAATGATTGTCTAAGGAAGTGTTGTGAAAGTGGACTTTGCATGACCAAGAGCATATGCAATGCATTACTTTTAGATGCACAAAAGAAGTGCCAAATACCTTTTGGATCTCGCATGTTTATACCAATCAAAGCTACCTTGGCTCATAACTGTACAAATAGTTTAAGGATATTCAAAGATTTGTATAGCAAGACTTATTATACATATTCTGCAGCTTTTCATCTTATTTCTATCTGTTTTTGTTTTTTGTGTTTTTTTTATTGAAACGTTGTTGATTTTGTACTATTCAAAACTATATCAGCTATATTCTTAACTTTAATTTTATTAAGATAACAACAGTATGAAAGCCATCGTAAATTCACACCCAATCCGACGTCTCGACCGAGTATAAATAGAAAATATAAACAAACATCGGATTGTTTACGTAAATTATCAGTGGTAATGTTCATCCCATGCATCGTAAAATTATAACTCAAACGGCCGCTTGGTTCCCTTTTAAATTGTCTACATTTTAAATTCGTAGAGGTACAAATCGATGTTGTCCCTATTAGATTCAATCATGAATCGCATTTGTGCTATATCGCTTCAAAACTGTTTAAACAATACGAAATTCAATAAAATGTCGGCCATTACAATTTTGATTTTCGTTCAAAGGGAAATAACTGGAAATGGTCTTGCTAAAAGATGAATTGCAGAACCGATATCAAATTACGTCGGGGCGTTCTAAAATACGACGGAAACGGGGCATGGCGCCAAATTTTTTTCCTAAAAAGGGCAGGGCGTCAGGAAAACACGGCAGGGCGCCATACCACGCCAAAACATCCTGCAGGAAACACTAGATATATCATAGCCAGAAATCAGTAGTACTTTTGCTAATTAATATTCATAATATGTAAATGAGAATTGTACCACGTGATAATAGTTTGAACTGGACTGGCTTGATATCATTAAAATCTTTAAAACACGGATATTATAAGTTGCCCGTCACAGAGTCCTTGTTTATAATCACTCTGATATTTCCGTAAAGTTGTCAGGCGGTCTAAATCAAACAATGAACGCGAATTTAGTGAATTTTTCTTGTTTTCGTGAGTTTATTCTTCTTGAAATAGGGGCATTTTAACTTTACGTGGGAACCTAGAGTTCAACGACTACACATACAAGGTTTGGACCTGCTTATTCTTTGGACATTCAAGTTTCAAGTTTCATCCCCGCAACCTGTTTTTGTAATGACCTTGTTAGCCAATTTTCAACACGAAGTTTGCAAATTTGACGTTTCAGCCATTTTAGCCTGTATTTTATACTGCAATGTTAAAAGCCTCTCGCTTCGAATTTTAAAATAGCTCAGGAACCTTGATTTTTGCAACGACAGTCATTATGTTTCGTATAAATGGTGTATATTGTTGTGTATATTTATTTTCTGTCCCCGCAACCTGTCTATCACTTAAATTAAAGTTAAAACAGACATTTTTTTCAAAATTCCCTATCATTTCAATATAATTTCCGTGACCCGTATCCGATTTCTTTAGTATAATATTCAAATAAGCAAAGTGGCGTTGATTTCTGGATATGTAATCTCCATCTCCATAATTTATAAATTCATTTTCAATTACTTAACTTCTTTTGACCGTTTAAATCAAAACAGTCTGTCTATACATAAGATTCTTTGATACAAATATACCAAGAAGAATTATTTTAAAGGTGATGTACTTTGGAGATCTGGGAAGACTCATAGTAATTGTTAACAATTATCAGAATATCTAGCAAAAAATAGAATAGCAGTGACTGAAGTATAATTTAATTTTTTGGTACCGTTTATAATAGTTCTTGCATTTCGAATCGCGAAATTTAAATGAGCATTTCTTTTATTTCCATCACCCAAATAGACAGGTTTTTCCGATTATCTGCCTTAGTTTGTGACGCGACTCCTAGGCGTCGTCGTAGTGACGTTGCGCACGATGTTGGTACTACTTAGCGTTACAAGACGTTCCTCATAATGAAGCGATTTCGACGATTTCAAAGAACATTTCAAGCGTTCAAGCTTATAATTGATGAGGTCAATTTACTGTTGTGAATTTGGTAACCGATTTCGGTTTGTCTGAAAATGCATAGTTTAACAAATAAAACTCAAAGTGGTCGTACACATATTTTTTTTAATGAATATTCATTTATAGTTGTCAGTCTTTCCAGGCCATAATTGATAATTTTACTTTTGACAGCAGTTCGCATTAATGAATCATACATTAATTTCCAAATTTATACAGATTTCTTTTTAATATAAATTAGATTTTGAATTTATTTTCCCTTTTTATTGTATGTTTATACATACTCCTTTTGTTGCATTTCTTTCCGTTTCCGTTTCCTTTCTATATTTTATCATTTCCCGATGCTTTCTTTGTCGCAAAATTTCTAGGTAGTTAAACATTTTGGATTCATGTTTTTCTCATTTCCGTTTTTGGTGGCATTAGGCATATCCTTTGTTTTGTTATAATTGCCAGCAATGGTTTTTCTCTATTTTATTTTATTAACAAAAAAATTATGCATGTTGCTTTTGATGATTTAAAACTTGCAGATAGACAGCGTTCCTTGAATAAAACAAATGTCATGAATGTGCTGAAAAAAAAACTAAGATCCCGATATTTTTTATGTCAATCTCATTTGGTCAACATTTGAATTTAAACTTAAACTTTTCCTTTATCATACATTGGTTATATTATAACTTATATTTTTATTTTCATTCGAATTAAACTGGAAACAAATAATGATGATATAAAATTAAAAACCCGAGCATGACATCAATTACGTTTTGCGAACGTTGGGACAAAACGGCTATACTTTTTGAAACGATCTAAAAATCTTGTTGCCTATCGAAAAAATGTTAAACACTTTATTGTTTAAAAAGAAAAAGAAAAAAACTTTTACCGCCTAGTTTTATTTTCTATGATCTAACTATGCTTATTTAATATACAGCCGGTTAAAACCTCAATTGTAAAGAAAATACAGCGTTTTTTTCGTTGGGACAAGATGGCTATACTTTTTGAAGTCATTGCAATAGAAACTATACGCATGGTTTCCGGCAAAAAAATATCATGAACCAGGAGAAAAGTAAAAAAACTTTCAAAATATCATAAATATTTTTCCTATCAGCTTTTCCAATTTCACGGCATAAATGCGCAAACCCGATATATGCTTACCCTGCATATGCTTGGACATTTTTCAGACCGTTTTCAAAAATAACATTTTCCGGTTTACGGTTTCAGTGATATTGATTTTGCTTTAACACGCGAATAACAATAACAATAGCAATACTCTTGTGAAGTTTTACAATGATCAGAAAAAAAATACCGTAGGAAAGAAACGGAACTCCGATCTTTTGCACACAAAATGTAACGTTGGACATTAGGTTTTTGCGTAAAAATGAGATAATTAAGTGTTATAATTCTTGATATTTTAAATTTCGGTTCCTTTTTTTCTTTATTTTCAAGTCTAATGTAATAAATTCAACCAGAAATCACTATATTTTTATCGAACTGACCAGTCTACGTATTTATTTTCATGCTAATCTATAGCAAAATGGAATTCGTACCAACATCGTGCGCAACGTCAGTACGATCGCCATTACAACCGTGAAAAAATATAAACAAGATATAGATCTAAATGCCCTGATCGCATATAATTAAATGTAAACAGAAGAATGTGAAGTCGTACTTGACCTCGGTAAAATTATATGTGTTATAAATAATAAAGTAATTAGATAAGGATTCTAAGTGTATTGCAGGCCAGGTGTCGTGTCCTTAAAATATAACTGTATTTGATATGTTACACGCGGGACATAATAAATTTTATACGAATACTAATCCAAGGTTACATGTCGATTATAATCATTTGGTAATCATAATACTTAATAATTATAACGCATACATAAATAAGAAATAAATAGTCAGAAAAACCAGGTACAATTTTATCAAATCATAGAAATTTCTGTGGTCAGACCTATAGTGATACAGTCCTAAAATTTAACAATCCACTAATCCGACGTTCCTACAGAGACGAGAGTTTTGTGCTTTTTGCTTGACTTACATATAATGCTCAAAATTGAGTGACATCTTCGTATTACTTTGGTGTCCGCATGAATTGCGCTATATATGCTATCGATGCGTCGGGCCATATGTAATATGGGCTTGAGAAGTTTTGAACTTACACGGCCCATGTATTCCTATAGTTATTATGTGTTCGATTCCTATTTCTTTTGCAGAAAATTACTCGACATACATCTACTATAGTATGTATAGTATATAACATCATGATCCAGCCCGTGCTTAATATAAATGAATGCCATTAAACCACCAAAGACTCTAACATGTAATTTCAAAGCGATGATTAGTTATGTTTTAGAAGCGTCATTTAGTGTTTTGCCAACTCCCTCCCAACCAATCCAAAACAGAGGTCGCGTAGATTTTCATCCTTATCCGTATTAGACTCTTATACAAGTCCCCGATGTATATAATACAGTGAAATACAGTATTACAGTATAACATTAGGGGTGTATATCGGACCGTCGGACTACTGAACTGTCGGAAATTCGGGCTGTCGGATTATAGCTACGCTTTCGTAGGTTCTAGTAAACTATTTGATTACCAAGAGTTAGACCTTTGAAAAATCCTTTCAAATGAATAAAATTTTAGAATTCATGCACAGAATCTACTGAGGAAAGTTCAAATCAACAGAACAGTGGCGGATCCAGAACTTTTTATAAGGGGGCCTCTGACTGACCTAAAGGGGGCCCATCCAGTCATGCTTCAGTGATTCCCTATATAATCAACCAAATTTTTCCCAGAAAAGGGGGGCCTGGGCCCCCAGGCAACCCACCCCCACCCCCTTGGATCCGCCTATGACAGAAGTAACTGTTTACGTCTTATAAAGAAAAAAAGTGAATATATACTATAAGCACACAGACCTACATATATATATAAGACCTTTAAGTTTTTCAGCAAGAACTGCACCCAGGAATAAAATATTTTACAAGCCTTACTTTTCGAAATATTAAAGCGCCGTCCCAAATAACCAAATATCAAACTAAGTGTTAACCTCATCAGTACGATCGTGCAACAGCTGATCTGCAATATCGTAGTTGAAAATTAAATTTGTGTAGTAATTCCACTAAAGTTAAGAAAACTTAGTTACATAAGTATACAAAAGGCGTCACTGTCATTCATAATATTTCTTAAACGGATGACGAGCCCCCTCTTATTTAATTTTGAACTCCTTACTCCTCTGTTAACAATATTTTTGTCTGAGTTAATATTGTCGGAATGTCTGTCCATTTTGCAGCATAAAGATACTATAGAAGTCATGAATGAAAAAAGTTCGTCTCTTCACACTGGGTTGATTTGCTTGCAATTATAACTACATGTAGCCTCGGGGTTGGTTATTAGCTTCATTTATGGTTAATTCAGACATTTTACCGCTTCCACAACAAAAGTTTGGGGGCACGCGCCCTCCCCCCTTTTTTCAAAATCCTGGATCCGCATCTGATGTCGCGGTGGATCCTCTATACAAAAAGAGACAGATGCACTGTAGTCATCGGATTAATTTTTATAGATTAATTTAAGTTTTTAACAGTCGTTTTACAACATTCGTCGGCCAGTGTTATTTTACTTTCATAACAAGTTTTATTTAAAAAAAAAACGGATTGTGTGCAGTGGCGCATCATCCAAAAAAAAAAAAAAAATGTCCGGACCATACAAAAACCTGTTTATGCACAGTTTTTATTATGTTTATACGGCTTTGATCCACTCAGGTTTGTTGGCTCGTCTGAAGGCATCACATAAGACGTATATATATGGAATCAAATGAGGGCAGTCATTGTGCAACTCGTTGTGTAATTCGCATATTGATTTTTTCCACACCTGAAGTTTTTTACGATTATTTGTACAACTGTTAACTGCACAAGAAATGCTTCCATGTTTTTTTATAACTTTCGGCAGCATCCATAGTAAAATAAATCAGAAAATGAAAGAAATACAAATGTAAACAGAAAATCGATAATGGTTTGATCAATACACGTGCGTTATTTTTCACGGTTGTAATGGCGGATCGGTCACGTGATGCGCCCATGTTTTCTAGGTCAATTACAGATAAACCCGTCTATAAGGGAAGAAATTCCTAGTTTTCAAACTGTGATTTATAGCAAAACTACACAACACTATTTATTGCACCGGTGTATACTTTATAGAAAGGTACACTTAGCAACATAAAAATAAAACAAGACATTACTTATTAGTGGGGTCCAAATGTTCACAATTCAATTATAGTCATAAAATAGCCTTTGCGGGAAAATGGGGATAACTGTATTATAGAATTTTATAATAAATTCATGCATTTTACATGTTCAACGGCAAATATAACGTTCTAGTTATTGACCCATACCACAAAGGCCTAATTAAGGAAGTAAACAAAACACCGACTTAATGTGAGTTGTATTTTATGAAGTATTTCAAAATAATTATATGTACCGTTGTTGGTGAAATACACATTTCATTTATTAAAACCTGTCAGTCATCATGTTTTACAAAATTTGATTACTGAATGATCGGAAAGTAACTTAAATTTCGAGCTTTTTTGCTAATTTTGTGAAATAAATAACTCTTTTAATCAAGATTTAAGGAAGTTTTTTGGAAAGCCATCACATTGATGTGATCAGATTTAAATCAGTCAGCCTGCAACGAAATAAAAATAGAGTTGCGTGAAAATTATATCTGATGATGACAATAATAAATGAGTCATCAAAACAAGAACTTAAGAGTGTCTTGTGACTGACAACCTTTCTAATTTGACATTCACACGGGAAAGGGTGTATCATATATCAATACTGTACAAGATAAACCACACCAGAGAACTAAGGATTCGTAAACAAAGGTAAATCGGACTTAGACTCCCCCTTTTTATTATTTCATTTATATCTTTTGTTTCTTTTACTTGTATTTGCTCATACCATTACAATTGTTGTAGACCTGGAGATATAAAGATAGTCTAACTGGTTAAGGTAGGGTAGGTCTTTTTTGGCTCAATTGGTTAGAGCGCTGCCTTTAGATCCCTAGATTGAGGATTCGAATCCCGCTGGTACAATCCATGGATTTTCACAACAATGCGCTGCGAGAATCTACTACTGGTACACACGAGTGTATGTGGAGTATTGCCCGGCGGTTGGATGTTAGGGAACGACCGTTTAACTTCAATGGGGGGTTACGGTTTTTTCCTAAAAAAATATTCTGATCCCCAATTTGATGAAAACAAATTTGTGGTCAAGAAAAGTGGGAAGAGTGTTGTAGACCTGGAGAAACTGTGGTTGAGTTAGGGAAGATCTTCTTTGGCTCAATTGGTTAGAGCGCTGCCTTTAGATCCCGAGATTGAGGGTTCGAATCCCACTGGTACCTTCCGTGGATTTTCACAACACAATTCTATAGTGGTTGAAGTTAATATGTGCTGTCCTATGTTTTTCTTGCTCATATCAACCTCATGCCAGCACATTTTAAGTAGATGCAGTATATATCACGATGATAATGGATGGCTGTTTAATGTCAAGGGGCAAATTAAATGCATATTCAGGACGAGAACATTTTAATGCGATATGAATATTAACCCTGCTTTGTACTAGACCGTACCGACACGCCGAGTCGTATTTTAAACTTGCTAGTTCACACAGTAACAGTCCGCAGAAGACATGTCACCCTTCTCGGACACATTATTTTGACTCCGAGCCGACTAGTCTTTGCTCTTACTCCATAATGCGATTAAGAGCTTGACATCTCGTATGGAAAATTATTATATATCTTTAGTGAGGGACGGTAGGAGGGGGTGTCATCCTGAATTCCCCAAAAAATAAAGTATTCTTTCCCGGATTCAGAAAAATTATTAATTCACGAGTCCTGATAGGTGTAAATCTCGAATTCCCGCCAAAAAAAAAGGCCCAATCCTGACGTCCCGAAAAAGTTCCTTCAGCCCCTCTATAGCTGAAGCCAGTGCTTTGACCTCTATATGTCTTTTGGTTGTTTTGACGCTTGGTAGCTGTTTTATTTACGTTTCCCCCTTATTTGCTTTTATATATGCATACGTGACCAGCCATAAGATTTTCAGGCTTATGGAGGTACCAGGGTCAAAATGAGTTTTTTGCATTTTTATGAAGTATACATAGATTCAAAACACCCTGACAAGTTATTTTGCTAGATTCTTCAAAATAACAAAATTATGGTCATTTTTGTTAGCTTCGATTTTATAATAAAATCCCGTTTTTTTTTAATTTTTCACATGTATGTTCATGTTTTATAGTTGCTATGTCATATTGTATTTGGGGTGGGGGGGGGTGGGGGGTGTAGTAAATCTATTTTTAAGGGGGTTAGTCAAATCTTTTTTTAATTAATCAAAGTATAAGTGTAGCTTTAATAACTAAATAACTGAAGAATTTTAATTCGGTTGCCATAGCAACAATGTACCGGAATCTGCAATCAAATTCATATTGACTTAAACATTTTTTTGTGAATTTAGAACGCGATTCTAAACGGGATTTTAACCTCAATCATTAATGTTTCTTAAAAGATCTACTTGTATTGTATATCTTAATATGAAATTCAAATTTCCCCAAGTCGTGAAAAATGAAACTTTATATTACCGCATGATATAATTTGACATTCAATAACAGGTGTCCCGATTACGTTACGTGACTTTGCATCGATGTTTTCTCATTATGACGGTTAACACCATAAGCCTGGAAATGTCATGGCGGGTCACATATGTCTATTTTAAACTCCGTGTTAAATTTTGAATGGTTGTTTGATAAAAAATGTAGTTTTAAAACGATTTGTCGTAAATTATGCTTAAGATCAAAATATATGTAGCACCTATAGAAATTGGGATACATCCTTCATATGTTACTTCAGGATTTAGAAAGTACAGAATATCTGCAAATTTAAAATTATTTCTCACTTTCTTAGTTTATATTATAGAATGGATTCCATCGAGGAAGATGAACCACTTTTGCTCGTACCAGATGGGCCCACGGAGAAACCAGTCATTGTTCGTCCTGTATATCAGTTCGTTGCGATAGAAATTATTTGCATTCTGCATTTTGGTGCTATGACGGCAATGCTCCCAATCCAACAGTTTTATGTAATAGACGAAGTTGCAAAGAAATATGGAGGAGATGGTAAAAAATCAGACGTTGGCTATTGCCCAAATGGTACCGAACTTTCAAACAGTACAAGTAATATCGTGCAAGAAGAATCTACAACCATACTCATGTATTTGGGATTCATCAGTACATTAATCGCTGTAATTCCAATTTTGGTGTTGGGAGCATTAACAGACAGATACGGAAGAAAATTTCCATTGTATCTTTCATTTGTTGGAGTTTTACTCAAAGAAATCGTGATGATCGTTACTGTTTACAAAGGATTGTCACTTTGGTTTTTAGCTTTAGGAGATTTTTTCCTGGGCATCACTGGCCATTTTGGTCTATTTTTAGCTGCTTTGATGGGGATGATTGCTGATATTACAACTCCCGGCAAGGACAGAGCAATGAAGATAATCGTATTGGAAGGGACTGTTGCCGTTGCCTTGGCTTTAGCTACATTAGGTTTTGGCTATTGGATCAAAGACGGGAATTATCGACATCCATTGATAATGTGCATCGCGTGTACCGTTCTGGCATTTGTATTAACACTAACAATCTTGACTGAGACTTCTAGATCAAACAAAAATAATGACATCAAGATTTGTACCACAGCAATGTTGTGCGCATGTTTCGATGTATACAGAAATGGAAACAGAAAAAGAAGTAAAAGATTGATTATAGGACAGATCCTATTTTGTATCAATGTTGGGGCACTCTTGGGGAAAACGAACGTTGTTACTTTATTCTTTCTTCATTATCCGTTATGCTGGAATGAGCTTCACGTCCAGGCTTTCACTTGCGTCCAAATCTTGGTGAACTGTGGAGCAATTATACTGGGCATAAGAATTTTACACAGATACCTGGCAGATTATACTATAGTTGTAATAGGAACTGTGTCGGCCATAGCAAGCTCTGTCACTTTGGCTTTTAGTACAGAAGACTGGATAGTTTATGTATGTAAGTATTTTTTTGAACCGTAAAAGGAGATGTCAAGTATACGTCAACGAGACAGCAAACCACGGAAAAACAGAAACAAAACAACAGACGTCTAGAGGTGAACATACGGTCTTGAACCATAGACCTATACAATAAGCCAATCTATCAATTGCTCAATTTCTTAAAAAAGGTTGAGAAAGTGTTAATAAATTCTGCAAGCCGCATCAAATTATCCAAATGACAATAACATTAAAAAGTAACAAAGGACGACAACTGATCAGGTTCCTATATTAAGACAGGCACACATAACATGCGTGAGGGTTTGAGAAGTTTCTCGATATCTCAACCCCCTTTTCAATCTCGATTACTGCATGGAATAACAACATCATCTTTCTAGATGCAAGTTGAATTGTTTTTATAGTTTTTGCATTGCCGAACTCGTCCTGAATATGCATAAAATAATTGCACTCGACGTTATGAAAGCACCAATCAATCAATCTAGTCATTGTCGAAGATGGAATTTAAGTTTAATTCATCGATTGTGCAACTCCTAGACTATTAAAGTATTAAACTTGTACAGACTATAATAGGAACTGAAGTGAAGTGTGAAATCGTGTGGTTCAGTCAAAGGTGCATGCACATCCTCTCCAAGGTGAAACACGTCTTTCATGAAAGCTGCTTCAAGGTCATTAACACAATACATGTTTCCGGAATAACCGTTATCTGCAGGTTTGCCCGAGACCAGTTTGAGGACCCAACACTGAAAAAATAAATTGTGAACGTCAAAACCAATTGAGCATGAACATGTTTTAAGGAGCTTTATTATTGCTTTACATTTGCAATGAAATACGTTTAAGTCCCCTTATTACATTACAGACGCGGTGATCGGTGTTATGGCAGTCTCGATTTCACCCTTGCTAAGATCGGTTCTTTCAAGGCTGGTGTCACCAGATGAACAAGGTAATATTTTGTTGTCAGCTGAAGACGAAAGTATTTATTTTTGTTCAGGCTTTGTCTAGTGTCATTGAATGAAAACGGTAATGCTTTTAGTCAGGCTCATATAATATGAGGAGCAATAAAATGTTTTGTTCGGCCTCTTGTCACAGGTAATTGTTTCACTCAGGTTCAGGTCTCCTGATGAACACAGTAATGGTTTTGTTAAGCTGGTTACATCTGAATGAACAAAAATGGTTTCTATCTAAGTTTGTGACTTTTATGAACAAGGTTATGTGCTTATGTTTTGGTCATCTGATGAAGAAGGTGATGTTTTGGTAAAATAGAAATATGGATGGTAATCAAAAGCACAGTTTGACAAAGAAAAGGGAAAAGATACCCAGGGACATCAAAACACTAAGCCCGGCCGGGTCTAACCAAAGACTTTAAAATTGGTATTTGCTGCTTCTCCGATAAGCATGCGGCATTAAGGAGTAAGAGTAAAGCCTGTCAGCTCGGAGTCCGAATAATGTGTCCGGGTAAAGTGATATGTCTTCCTGCTGACTGTTACCTTGTGAACTAGCACGTTAAAAATTCGACTCAGCGTGTCGATCTAGTACAAAGCAGGGCTAAATTTCATATTACATTAAGATGTTATCGTCCAAAATATGCATATTAATTTGCCGCTGGACATTAAGCAACCATCCATCATCATCATCAAAACACTTAAGTTTAAAATCCAACACCATGATCAAATGAAAAAGACGCACTGACAAACAACAGGCCACAATATCCTACACAGGAAACTGAAAAAATTGAGGAAGAACAACCCCACAAAAAAAAAAATAAAATAATAAAAATAAAAACGGGGGCGTAGTTGCACGCCAAGGGTAAGTTCCCTTTTCACTATTGTGCCCTTCGTGTTGCTCATGTCAAAATCCGGTGATACATCGCATTCAGTGATGTCATAGGTGATATAAAAGTGGATGGTATGCTGAAATGTCAAACATATCCATAGGCATGTGTGACATAAACATTCCATAAAGATAACATAACCAAATCATGATAGCGTCCGTCAAACTTTCGAAAAAAAAAATACTTCAAATTAATCATTAAGAGCCCTTGACCATTAATGAGCTGATGAGCCGTAGAAGCCATCTTGTAACGTGGTGTCCAGTTGCAAGGGAATTTGTCAACATATGTATGCTTTTTATTTAAGGAATGACTGTAATATTCTTTCTGTAACATAAAAAATGTGGTGCACACTGAATAACTGAATATTTAAAAGTGTGGCCCACATTTTTGAGGTTATTTCGAATAGACAGAAAAAAAAAATAGTCATTCCTAATAATTTAATTCTAAATTCCATTTTTAAGGACTAAATCATGAAAAAACGTTGATGACGTTACGGTCACATGACAAAATTATGTCTATGAGCTGATAGACAAAAAACTTTCAGCCATCAGAAGACATGTTACATCCAAAATCAAATTTTGTGAGATAATGTAACGATTAGGTTCAGTATACTCACACAATATTACGCTGGCCGAATTCGAAATTAAGCTAGTCAAACTAATGTCAATGAAAAATTACTTTTGCCAAACAAAATGATAGAAAAGATTGGTTTCTGGATGACAACTTGATTAAGCCTCAGCCAAATAATTTGAAATGATGAAATGTTGTTTGTGACCAAATTTTCACAGGTCAAAGGTTTTTTATGGTCGTCCCCTTATGCTACCAGTTAGTTCACTTGTTTAACTACAAGTTTGAAAGAATATGTGCGGCGGATCCAGGATTTTGAAAAAAGGGGTCCCTTGCCAAGCAAATGTTTGGAGTGATACTTGTAAAAAGTCTTGACAAAGGGGAAAATAGTAACATGACTGATAAATTTGCCTTGGCCTACACCAGAGACATGAGCGGAAATGAGTTATATGACTGATAAATTTGCCTTGGCCTACACCAGAGACATAAGCGGGAAAAAAACACATACGAGTATTTTGATTGGTTACGTAAAAACTGATTTTTTTAGTTTCGGGAGGAACACCGTGTATCATCGGTACAGCGGATATAGGTACTAACCAAGCGGTTGGCCTGGTTCTCTGTTCATTGTCTAAGAAAAACTACATTACTGTACATATACCAACATATAGGTACCCAGGTAGAGCTATACGCTGGTATTTGTACAGTAATGTTGTTACTTGGGATGAAATTTGAAAAAAAGGCAGGATGAGCAACTTGGAAAAAAAAAGGCAGGATGACAATTTATTTAAAAAAAGTCAGGATAAACTAATAAAAAAAAGGCAGGACCGAATAGAGTGAAAAATAAAAAGACAGGACAGAGATTACAACTAAGCAAAAAATGCAGGACAAAATTTTTCATCCTAGCCCCCCTATAAAAATCAAATGGTAGCTCCCTTATATTATTGCTGCCTTATACGACTTATACAGAAGTCATGTATATATTTTTCACAACTCCATTCAGGTGCTCTGGGTCAGTGTAACTTATCAAACATGCTATTATCTTAATCTCATTGTCATTGTTTTTATCTTGGGATTGAGCGGGGGACTGAACTGAGTCAGAATATCTCCCTTGTTCAGAAGTGGCCATTTCTGTTAACGTGGGGATAAATTAAAAAGGGGGCGGAAATGAACTTAAATTTTTACTAGATAACATTTTTGTTCGCTATGGAGATTCCGTATATCGTCAAGTTATCGGAATTTCAATGGGGACTTACTGTGCACCACTTATTGCGGACCTGTTTCTGTATTGTTACGAGTTACAATTTATGACTAAAATCAGCAAAGACCCATCGAAACAACATCTGATACAAAAATTTAATAACACTTTTAGAAATTTGGATGATATATTGGCTCTCAATAATGACGACTTCAGTATGTACACTAAAGAGATTTATCCTGCTAAACTGACTTTAAATAAAGTTAATACTAACAATGAACACTGCCCTTTTCTGGATCTTGATATCTATATCTTTAACGGGAAGCTTAATACAAAATTTTACGATAAAAGAGATGATTTTTCATTTCCTATTGTTAATTATCAATTTTTAGATGGTGACGTTCCCTTGTCACCATCTTATGGTGTTTATATATCCCAACTTGTTCGATTCGCTCGTGTATGTAACAACATATAATATTTGATTTTAACGAAAGAAATCGCTGTATTACAGAAAAATTATTACACCAGGGTTTTCGATATCACAAACTTGTCAAAACATTTACCAAATTTTGTCATCGGTACAAGGACATTATTCGTAAATATAAATAAACGTGCAGACATCTTATACGTTCAGGTATTTCACATCCAATCTTTTATGGTAATATTCTATACAAAGCACAAAAATGTCGTCATTCACCTCAAAAGCTAACCAAACCTTTAAACTGACTTATTCAGAAGGGATATAGTTATGATACTGTTGTCAGGTCATTAAAGATGGTATTTTTGGAATTAATATTGATTCACTCATAGGGTCTTTGCATCGAAAATAAACGTATTTATTCTAAAAAAAGGTTGAGATCTCACAAAACATGTTTAACCCCGCCGCATTTTTGCGCCTGTCCCAAGTCTAAGAACCTCTGACCTTTGTAAGTCTTGTTTGTTTTTTTTTATTTTGGTTCATCTATATGTTTCGAAGTTTAGTGTGACGTCCATTTTCTCTGAACTAGAACACATTTTTATGTAGGGGCCAACTGAAGCCTGCCTCCGGGTGCGGAAATTTCTAGCTGTGTTGAAGACCCATTGGTGACCTTGAACTGTTTTCTGCTCTTTGGTCGGGTTGTTGTCTCTTTGACACATTCCCGTTTCCATTCTCAATTTCATTAAAGATCTCCAAAGACAGTTACATATATGCTGTTTATGTTACTCCTTCGAGGGAGCACCGTAAAGAAAGAGATTAACAGCAAATTTAATGTGATTAGACTAGTATGAATCTTGAAAATTCTTGTAAATAACAGTTAACAGACATAAATTATGTCAAAAACAGTGAACACTTTAAGTGTCAAGTAACAGATAACAGGAATCCCATTTTCATATAAAACAGTTAACAACATACATTGCCAATTTTAACAGAACAGATAACAGACAGTGGGTTGAAAACAGTTAACAGTTTATATAAATTTCAAATAACAGTTAACAACACCTTGAAATAGCCCAAAACAGGTTAACAGAAAAAGGTATTGCCCCCACCCCCCTTCCTTACATTCGATGCCCCTTGTTTGTAAATTACCACTCTCTCTGCGCTCTAATGAACGCTTCCATAGCTCTGCAATTTCCTCGCCGGGTTGACTTTCCTTGCCACTAAATACTTTTTTCAAGTGGCATATGCATTTTATGTCTCTGGTCGTTCTCAATCTGACTTTGAATGAAATAGTTGCCTCTGGACATCATATAGAAAACAACTTTATTTAAAATAAAGTAATGTGATTTGGTGATGTAGTCGACCTGTTACGACTACAAGATAGTATGATAGATAAATATATCCTTTCTGAACACGGTTGTGTAAGTTTAAAAGGTTTTTATGGAATTTTCATCATATAAATAATGTATAATAGAATGTATAAATTAAATAATTGGATACATTAAAAGATTCGTGCAATAAAACTTAAACTACAAGTATCCTTGAAGTACACATTCATGTATCAGAAGAAAACAGTGCTATTTTCAAAATGTTTTATCTTTATCCAATGATTTGTATAGTAAGACCATGGAAGAATGTTTCATTTTACTTCCATGGTAAGACTAACTATATAAATCCTAGCTTTTTCTTTAAAAAGTGTAATCCTCTTAATTAAAAGTTTGTAACTCCTCCTGTAAAACACGGAAAGACAAAAATAATCATGTGTTGAAAATATTAAATGTTTATGTTTTAGGTAAAGCAGAAGTTATTACAAGGCCGTTTTTTATGGTCGTCCCCTTCGGCTACCAGATAGTTCACTTGTTTAATTACAAGTTTGAAAGAATATGTGCGGCGCATCCAGGATTTTGAAAAAGGGGTCCCTTGCCAAGCAAATATTTGGAGTGATACTTGTAAAAAGTCTAGGCATTTATCATATATGAAACTCAATAAGGGGTGCCTCCCCCCTAAAACCGCCTCTGAATGTAATAAAACGTTCTTTTGGTAACCGTCATATCATTTTATTTTTAGGAAGCCTTTTCGCCAGTATTGGTAGTTCTGAATTGCTGCTGATGTCACTTGCACAGCTGTTCTATGGTTTTGTTTACAAAGAGACTGTTAGTTATCTTCCAGGGTTGGTGTTTTTGATAATGGCTGGCATTCTAGTCATAGAATTCTGTTTATCTTTGTAAGTACAATTACTTTAGAAAAGGGTATTTTATTTATACCTTCGGTTTGCGTATAAGCACCTTCGGAAATGTGTTATAGAAAATTCTGGTAGTACATTTCTTTTGGAAGTAAATTCCTTCTGGAAAATGTGTGAAGATATCTCTTATATTTGTATTTATTAAAAATATGAAAATATGGAGATCTACCGTGGTATGATTGCTAATGGGAAAACCATACAACAAAGTCTTAAGAACGAGGATGTAAATTCCATTTGATAGCAAAATTAGAAAAAAAATAGGAAGTGTATGAATTGTCTATTAAGAGAAAAGGTGGGCTTTTATGGTGATGGAGAAATTATTAGAGACCGTAGCGAAAAAATATTTATTTTCCTGTCACTATAAGAATAAACAACTACGAGGGGGTCTACACTTGTGAAAATCATGATCCATTAATATATATTTTTCATGGGGAAATCATAACCCATTTGTATACTTCTCAGTTATCATATACACATTTTTGATATCGTAATCTGATTTGAAAGGATAAAACCGCATTTATACTTTTCAAAAATTGTATAGAATTTATCTTTGTTTCAAATAAAGAAATACTTGGCATGAGTAAAGTTTTATCCTGTCCAGTACTACAGACAAAATTTCACATCACATTTCATTGCATATAAGATAATAACCATCACTGGAAGTTAACCAATCAAATTTTCACCCCTTTTTTCCTGTGTACAAGCTTAAGTAACCATGTAACCTCAAGTTTTCAAATTATTCTATAGAAACACCAAATAAAAAAAAGAATGGTGCTTTGAAACACCAAGATATATGTTTATGACTCAGAATTTTTTTACTGCAATGAAATGTAGGATTAATTTCCTACAACTGTCAAATTCAAGGGAATATTTTTTCGACCCTTTTTCGTATGCATGCTACCGGATGTGACGTACTATGATTTGGTGATATTACACCTCTAACTCATTGACATTTTACCTTGATGAAATGGCACCTCACTGATCTGAAGAACCCTTTCAGTCTATGTAAAACCTTTCGTCACTAGACAGTTGAAGATCCAGAATTTAAAAAGGGCCCGGTTCTACCTAGAACAGGAGAATTGCAGTCTTATTTTGGTAAATTGTATGTGATTAATGTACCCCTACCTCTTTTGGATCTTACAATGCCAGATATAGAACAAAGGGAGTTAAACTAAAAGAAAGTTCATCAATCGACTTAGCACGGCATCCTGACCCAAACTAATACTTCGTCTACTGTCGAGCAGTGAGCCAGGATCCCAGGCTACAATCGACTAAGCTTGTTGGGAACCAAATAAAGCTGAAATGTCAGTGATTCAACATGTAGTTCAGAATTATGTTGCATGGCTCCTATATATATATATTTGACAATTACTATTCTAATTGAGTAATACTTATGCATAGACGCTAGACTAGCTGGTTCTCTCCCTTGCAACATATGAGTATCTGAGACAAACAGTTCTAGTTTAATTTGTGCCTTATATTTTGCTTTCCAAAATTTTTAACCAAATTGAAAAGCAAATGGAATATAAAATTGAATATATAATTATTTGTTCTCCTTATTTTATTTCAGAGTTCTATACAGTATTATGTCATCGGAACCAATATCTGTAACAGAAACAGTTGTTGAAGTCTCTTAAGATTTTAGAGCTGTCTATCGGGAACATTGATTGGAATCTTCCTATTTTATATTTAAGACGTTATTGAAATCTCCTATATTATTAGATCTGTGTCTTTATATAAAAAATAATTGTATTAAATATGAGTCCATCTCTGAAAGAGTGATTGGAATCTCCTAAATTATTTAGATCTGTATGAGGGTCAGGATGGGGTCCATCATTTCTGTATTCTTTAATTTTTAGGTAATGTTTTATATCGCCTGCGACAAAAGTCGAGGAAAGCGAGACATAGGGATTGCTTTTCCGGCGACGGCGTCAACAATTGTTAAGTTTTCTGCTTATGTTAGTTTAATAGGAGCTACTTGTGATAGATCAATGATGCTTTGTATGAAGTTGCAGTACTGTCAGTTCATATCAGGTTGACAACTATTTTAAGGCCCTGCCCGTAGGTCATGGGCCAGTGACTTTCAATTAATTAGTAATTTTCAATGTTTAGTTCTCTGCTTACGTTAATTTAATAGAGTCTACTTGTGATAGATGTATGAAGTTGCATTACTATCAGTTCATATCAGTTTGACCACTATTTCAAGGCCCTGCCCCTAGGTCATGGTCCAGCCACTTTCAATTAATTAGCAATTTTCAATTTTGAAGTTTTCTTCTTAGGTCAGTTTGATAAGAACTATAGTGATTTTTTGGCTAAAGTTGCATTACTATTAGAACATATCAGTCTGGTAACTATTTTGAGGCCCTGCCCATAGGACATGGTCCAGTGACTTTGAATTAATTAGCAATTTTTAATGTTAAGTTTTCTGCTTAAGTTAGATTGTTAAGAACTACTTAAATAGACACAGATATTTTCTATAAAGTTACATTATTGTCTTTACATCTCAGTTTGTTGATCATTTTCAGGCCCTGCCCACTAGATCATGGTCCAGCAACTGAAATAATAAGCAATGTTGCTGTCCATCGGATTGTCTTTTTCTTAATTTTATGCCGATAGGTGAGACATATCTCTGTGTCAACAGTTTATATTTATTCTTTATATCTTTTTGTCCATTATTCTCTATTCTTTATATTTTAGCACCTCATTATTCTTTCTTTGTTGCCTTATTTTTCGCTATTCTTTTTTTTTCCATTTTTCTGTACATATGGCCCATTATTAATAATCTTTTCTGTAACCCTTTCCAGACCCTCCTGTATATCTTTATCAGGCACACTGGATGAAGTCTTAATTCTTAATTTAAGATCTGTCTCTATTATCAGAAACATATGTTGAAATTTCCTATGTTTTAAAATAACATTAGTTGAATTCTCTTAGCTTTGAAATTTTATATTTTATTCAGACATATAAGTTATGGTTGAAATCTCCTTACCTGTAACTTAAGACTCGTCTTTCTTTATAAGGAACAGGGATTTCAGGGTAAGAACAAGATAGTAGTTGAATTCTAAATTAAGACATGTCTGTCTTAATCAGAGATTCAGTTGAAATCTCCTTTAAAATTTAAGACCAGTTTTTCCATAAAAAAAACCATGATTACAGTCTCCTAGCTTAAAATTAAAGATCAGCTGATTGTCTTTGTCAGAAATTGAAGTTAAGTTCTCTTTTGATCCGCTGTACATCAGAAACAGTGGTTGAAATCTCCTAGATTTAAGATCTGTTTATCTATGTCAGTGGTTGAAATCTTCTAGATTTAAGATCTGTTTATCTATGTCAGTGGTTGAAATCTCCTAGATTTAAGATCTGTTTATCTATGTCAGTGGTTGAAATCTCCTAGATTTAAGATCTGTTTATCTATGTCAGAAACAGTCATCTAGATTTATTTGTCATTTTTTTCTGATGTTAAAACTATATTTTGTATTATTATAATTATAATTAGAGAATTTTGCAAGATCTGTGTGGTTTTTTATTATTATCGGCGCGGGACGTTTGCGCTTTTTCATAGGACATTTGCTCTTTTTAATGGACATTTGCGCTTCAATTTATAGGACTTTTGCGCTTTTTAAAAAAGGACATTTGCGCTTTTTATATAGGACATTTGCGCTTTTACAATATTTGCTTCTTATCACTCCCCCCTTCTTTTATCCGGGCTTAGGACCGGCAGGTTTGACCTGGCAGAGTTAAAGTCATAATTTTCTTTATATACAGTTACAGTTAAAAGTTATATGGTGAGAGTATTAGAGAGAGTTTTGTAAATATTGAAAGGTTCCTTCATCTGTCAGTCTGAATCTATTATTCAAAACCAATGATAACGGATTTAAAGTGAACTATTCAGGGAATTAAAAGCATTACAAGATTGTGCACTTTCTTATTTATGTCACAAAAGTCTTAATACCTAATAATTTGATTTCATAAAAGGACAATGTAACATAATGCCTTGTTTGGTCTAATTTTTAACTGAAATTTAAGTGGTTAATTTAAGATTTCCATTTTGAACAAAATTGAATGCAATACAGAATTAAAAACAGGTAGTTTTGCACCAATGATGCAACAAAAAATGCAGTTGTGACATCATGGAAAAAGCCTTTCATTTTTTTTAAAATGCATAGATTTCTATAATTTATTAGTATCCTCTGATAGTACAACACTCTTCATCAACATCTAGGTCATTGTGACCTACATTTCAAATTTGAGAGATTTCAGTAAAGTTTTGCATTTATAAGTTATTTTATCTGATATCCATTGATATTCCAGCATTACAATCCTCTTTTTAGAACATATGCATTTTCCCTTAATCGTTTGAATCACATTTATTTATTTTTTTTTATTTTAAGAAGCATGGTTAATTAAGTTCTGCAGTACGGGCAGTATATTTTAAACCACATGTCTAGTCATTTGTGTTGAATAGTACAGTGCAATTTAACAACCTTTTAGTCACTGTTTAATATAGTGCCAATACAATTAGATCACTATGGCCTATATTTAATCATTGAGTAACTTTGGTTTTGTTTTCTGTTCATATTATATCTGAAAGCTTCATCTAATGTTCAAATGATTTTTGTTAATTTTTTCATTCAAATTTATTTTTCCAAGACACATGCATGGTGGTGTGTTTATGACATTTAAACACTACCCTCAAATCTACCTCTACAGTACTGCACAATTCTGCATTACTTGGGAAATCATGTCATACATTTTCAATTTATGAAACAATTATGCAGCATTAATATTTATCAAGATAGGGCACCTGGGCAATACAGAAACATTCTTGAGTTATAATTTTAGTATTTTCACCCTATTTTTTTCTCAATTTCATCTGATGTTTTTTTTTCATCAGATTTTTTTTAACTTTATTATTGTACCTTCTTCTTTATATTTTGATTCAGTCTATAAGTAATCGGCATTTATAAGAGTGACATGTTTCATCGGATCGAATCTAACGGTTCTTTAAAAACAGTGTTCATTTGAGTGATTATAATGTTACATCTGACTTTTTATTGAAATATTGTGTTATTTTGTTACATTCTATGTTTTAAAGTATTTGTTATTTTAAGTGACTTTGTTAGATCTGTTTTATTAAAAAGTTAATGCTATTATAAATATTGCATTTTCTTATCTGGATGAGTGTATCATCCTGATTTTTTTTGTGTTCTTGTATAAAGTTATGTGTATGAGTCAAAAATATAGAGTGAAATATATTAACATGAATATTGTGTACATGTTTGGGTGGAATAATATAAAAATAAGGAGATGTGGTATGATTTTCAATGAGACAATTATCAACCAGAGCTTTATAGAAACTTGTTTCATTTGATTAACAGGAAAAATGGACAGGGTTAATGTCAATGAGATAGCAACCTACAATAAAATATTACAACAATGAACATACAAAGGGTCCACCACGGAGTCTAAACAAATTGTGAGTCAATTATCAAATGTACAATGTATACCATCTACACCATATATTTAAACAGTTAAACAGTAAAAACTTTACTTTAGACATAAGCAAATAAAGAACACATCTTCTTGTGAATTCTTTGTGAAATAACTTTTCTCTCATTTAATCCAAGGAAATAACGCCATCTGAAAAAAACACCAATGTTTCCCTTTTTGAAAACATGGTTTTTAGAAATACATTCCCCCAATCATACTTGACGTTTAATAATTACATTATTCTAAAAGTGAATTTAGGATAGCTATATTCTGATGTAAGGTGGTATGGGGTCATCCACCATCTCGGATTGTGTAAAATAGCACAACACAATAGGCCTATATTTTCATTCAAGTCGCCAAATGTTGATGCTACGACGCAATTTACAAATAAGAATTTGCATTTAAATGAACAAATTAATGTGATTATATCTTAAAAAATCAATTTTACTTAAACAAAATAAAATATTTTTGTTTGATTTCATTTTATTTTTTACTTAGCATTTAAAGTAATTGTATCATATATAAAGAAATCTACTGGAAATTTTTCTATTTTATGTTATAGTAGAAAAAAAACCTACGTTCACAGATCCCATTTTTTGTTTGATTTTCTAAAAGCATTTTAAAAGCTAACTTGTCATATTTTATTTCAAAATTCTATCATTTAGATCGTTTTAAACCTTCTATTTAATATTAAAGTCCATACAAAATGTGTAATTTTTCCACAACCTTTAGCTTGAAAACAAGCTTGATGACCTATCATTTTTTTATGCATTGTGTTTTTATTCATTGATCTTGTATTAAAAGTTTTCTGGATTTTTAGTTTTTAATTCTTTCGTGAACTAACAATTATTTGTAATTTTGCAGATTTCAAAGATTGTCATACCTAAGATGGGGCAATTTTCTTGATAAATAATTGTTTTGTGAATCTATCTTAAAAAATAGGAAATAATTAATATACTTTACCCAAAATTATAGGAAATAACTAATATACTTTACCCAAAATTATTATTGATTGAAATCATTTTAAATACACTGCCCACTTTACCAGGAAATCTTTCCTATAAATGGTTGTTTAATTCAAAATCAATCCGAGGAAATATAAGAATATTCAATATATTTTTTATAATTATTCAAACTATGCAATTGTTTCTGGTTGTTAATTAATTGAATAAAATTAAAATACAAGAAGACAGGTTTTATCTTTAATATTCTATGCCATTAAAACAACTTAAAACAAAATGTAAAAGTTCCATAGAACCATATGTCCCGCCTGTGGTTGCTGCTGCCATTGTGAAAGTGTATCATGATTGCCAAAAACTAACTGACGGTCAATTTATTAGTAAAATGAAAAAAAGAATCCAGCAAATTTGAACTTTTCCTTAAGATGCTATTTCTTGATCGGGAAGAAACTTATTTCAAAGTTTCAAAACATTCCTTTACTAAGTGATGTCTAAAATATGTAATCCCAAACTATGTGTAAATGTTAACTGCAATAAAAGTTAATCCACTTATCAGTAAAATTTAGTAATTGACTTCTGATTTTAGTGATAATGTCATTTTACTGAATTGATATCACAATGGTATATTGTAAACTTAGGGAGCTACCGCGACCATTTGATTTTTATGGGGGGGTCTAGGATGAAATTTGAAAAAAAAAAGGCAGGACAGGACTCTTGAGTAAAAAAAAAGGCAGGATGAGCAACTTGACAAAAAAAAAGGCAGGATGACAATTTATGTAAAAAAAGTCAGGATAAACTAGTAAAAAAAAGGCAGGACCGAATAGAGTGAAAAATAAAAAGGCAGGCCAGAGATTAGAACTAAAAAAAAATGCAGGACAAAATTTTTCATCCTAGCCCCCCCCTAAAAATCAAATGATAGCTCCCTTAAGGAAAAGGTAGATTCTCTCAGAATGTGTGTGTGCTCACATCTGTTTTTTATAATAGATTCTGTGCTTGCTTTCATAACTGAATCCGTCGTCTATATAATTTGAAATGACACGTGTCTTCTTATTCATTACAATTCTACTTACATTTCAATTCTAACTTATATATGGCGGGAAAATCAGGGGGGATAACTATGATACTCCGAGGTGTTCCGAATGCATGTAAACAATAAATAATAACATTGTCACGCGGTACTTCCTCATGATTACGATCAGACGATGAGGATATGCCTTTCTTGCGGAAGTATTTTACTTTTATAACGATTTATAGGTAAGAAATGTTCAAGATATGCATGTAGAGAAACCGAATTCTGCATTTTAATATGATTATAAATAGCACGAATGTAATGCAGTTATGTAATAATCGACCTACTGACCACAACGTAACCCCCATCAACAGGTTAACAAAGACATTTATGTCAATATTCATGAAATGAACTGTCTAATATGTATATATCTTATTGACTACTATTGAATGCTTATTATATGTTGATCATAAACTGATTAGATTTACACCCTACTAAACATGTGCAGTCAGAGCTCAGACATAAACAAGTCGATTTTTGTTTTTGACTTGCATAAGTCAAAAAATGTATTTATTATAAAAATGTACTTTCATTTTCAGACTTATTTAAGTCTGAAAATGACAAATTTGTTAAGGTCTATTTATGTTTATGAAAAGACTTAATTTTAATTGGTAGCCAAACTGCACCACCTATGACATCCTAAACCTGTCTGAGAGTTCACAAGGACCTGAGCTATCTATATTTAATTATCTAATTGAATATTTTTACTTAACATAGATTATTTTCCTCATTTTGAGTGATTACAGATGGTTGCATTGTAAAGTTAATAAACATTATCTCCGTTTTTTTAGGCTCTCATGCATATTTTTCCTTAGAAGACAAAGCACTGTCTTTCAAAATTGTCATAATTTCATGTAGATGCATGACCTTTTTATAAATATGCATGGGTCTTGAAGTTTACCAATTTTGGTAACTTGTTGACTTGTAGGAGTCAATATTTTCAACTTTTAATTCAGGTCAAATATTTCTTGCTTAACACTAATTGACTTATTGAAGTCATCATTTGTCTTAAATTAAAGGGAGATAAATCTTGAAACCTTCAAATTTAGACCTTAATGAGTCAAAAGCAGATTTAGACTTATTTATGTCTGAGCTCTGACTGATGTGTGTAAGTTATATTCAAGTATTTGTTATACTGACCATTATTCAACCGTTAAGGTTCAGCTGCAGGATCAGAAATTTTAAAAACTCATAAGCTGAGCTGGAAAAGGCAAATGCCAGTCTTATTTTTGTTGATTTTTACATGATTTAATAGGAATTTTCTTCAAAAGTTGGTCCCAACCCCCACGGGAGTACCCTTAATTCCTCTGTAATATGAAGGGGTTGACACGCATTTGGGATGTCGGATATACATGTAGGTGGTAAACAAAGTGGGGATTTGGGATAAAGGGGTTAAAAAATTGGGTTTGTGGGATATTTGAAAAAGAAGGGGAAAATAAGTGGGAAGTGGGAAATGAGCACCCCATGTCACCCCGGTCATTTATCGATAAACATTTCCAAAAATAACGAAACGCCTGACATATCCCAACATCAAAATTCGCCTTACTGTGAATTCTACAAATCGGATAAAATATTATACATTGCACTTAACTCTCAAGTCATACACATTAATTATATATATATATATAAGTGTCGGATTTTCAGTTCGATCTTGTGGTTACATGTACGAATATTGTATAATGATTAAAGCCAGAAGTTTTCTATACCTCTTGTTTGTTTGTTATCTGATCGCCGCACATCATGTGATGTTATTCTTCTTTGTTACAATGCACACGGTTTGTATTTGGACATCACTGGCTTTAGTTTGAAAAAAAAACCACATTATATTTTTTGTTTTTAAAACATGTAAACTGATACATGTACAACAAATTGTATTTACCATTTTCGGGTACTCCCCCTCAACACAGTTTCTCGTTTGAAAGTGGTAGTATAATCAAAAGACCTAGTTATATATATATATATATAGGTGACTCTATAAATATAGTTTCTACCGTTGCAATCATTATTTTTCCCGATTTTGAATATGGTTGTTTGAGAATTTGCGATGATGTTTATACAAATGCATTTCATTTAATAAAGTTAACTTTATGCAGACGCACATCATTCGACGTCAATAACTTATAAATGCGTTATTTAGAGTCAGCATAGTATACAAATAAGGATATAACATAAGCTCTTATGTAGGAGTCATCAATGAAATTATTCATCTCAGGTGTTAGAAGTAATGCACTTAAGAAGGTTCACACACAATTAATGTCACTTCATGAAAAAAATATACATGTATCAAAACATAACATAAAACTTTTAATCGATTTTAAGAAGTCAAGAGTTTAGATTTTTTAAAGCTTGTCACCTTTCCAATTTCTCATTTTAAGCTCACCCATGGTACACAAAGGCCAATTTAGCTCTTCTCATCGCTTGTCGTCCATCATCCGTTAACTTGTACAAAAATCTTCTCCTCTGAAACTGCTGAGCCAATTGGAACCAAACCTTGCTACAATCATCATGATTGTCTTTATTTTTTTATATAACAGATAGAGAACAACTTTAAATAGCAAAAAAGTTCAGCAAGACAAGATCTACAAATAAGTCAAACATGGCCGAAATCGTCAGTCGACTCCTTACAGCAATGATAATTTTTGCTATTGTTTTGCGTTTTTGTCTTTTATCCCGAAAACTATAATATATAGATATAAAGTTCATGCAGTTAATTTATCAAATTTATTATAATAAAGTATTGAGGTTAATCATATTAAAAGGCGTTTCCATAAAATTGAATAATTCAAAAGAAATGAGATTAATCATGTAAAATGTATAACGTTGTACATGTGATTACATGTGATCTTATATTATACATGTACATGTCTTTCCCAGTCTGTATATCTTATTAATGACTCATGATCAGAACATGTATATCTTAAACTAAAGAGGCCTGGTGATGTTGAGAACCCCTAATGCGAGTACACACAAAAATGTAATAATTTGGTGTATATACATGTATTCGAAATTAATTGTTTCCACTGAAGCTAAAACTTGATTGAATATTTAACTCGTCGGTATGAGCAGTAATTTTATCCCATAAAGTTTGAATATTTTGATTTCTCCCAATTGCAAAAAGATCGTCACAACTGTCATGACTTTGAATGTTACAACTGTCAACTATAGGCCGAGACGTTAGAGCGCATTCCACGTATAAAACATAGAAATTACCGACCCACACTCCTCCTTGAATCTCCTTTGTTACTAAACTTGTTTCTGGATAAAGCAATTTTGTTAATGTATGATATACATGTACACTATAAAAGAGCTAACTAGATAATGCTGGTATACGTGTATTACAAATGACAAAGACACAGAGCTACAATAAAAACAATATAAACAATACTACATGTATATCTAAGAATCCTTGATTTTTTGGAATCAAGCTCGAACGTATACTTTAGGCCAAACATTTAAATGTGTTTCCAGCATCCTTACCTATACTCTGAATGTTCAAGCCTACGCTAAGACATTCAATGGAGACTTTTGGTTATGCACCGTTAAAGCACAGATATGTTTCGTTATGCACTGTTAAATACCAGAATATCTTTTGGCCTTATCCAACAGTCTTCTGACTTCAATGCTGCTTTACTTTTAAATAGGTTTTTTTTCTACAATAACGGTGTAAGCTTTTTTTTTATTCGCGGAGTGCTAGATTTATTATTGGTAGAGTTGACAAAGTTTTACAGTTGTAACACTTTTTCTTCTTCAGATAAGTAAAGTCAGTAAAGATGGCAACAGACGACGCCACCACTCCTTTGTTAAACCCTTCAGCTAGAGGAACAAAGCGTTTCCAGCTATCAAAATGGACGCCGATAGAAGTCTTAGTCTTGCTGTATTTTCTTGCTGCAAGTTGTATTCTGCCAGTTCAGCAATATTATGCAATCACAGTAATAGCAGAACAACATAATGTTTCCAATTTTATAAACCACGAGGAGAAAAAATGTCACAGTCCTAGTACTAATTCGTCAAATAATGAGAAAACTGTAGTTGATAAAATCGAAGAGGAATCTTCACAATTTTTAATGTACCTTGGATTTTGTAGTACATTTTTATCGGTAATTCCAATTCTATGTTTAGGATCGATTTCGGATCGACTAGGGAGAAAATTCGTACTGTGCTTTTGTTTAGCTGGTTTATTACTAAAAGAGATAATTTACATTATAGTTATACATTTTCATTTATCTTTGTATATTTTGTATTTTGCACAAGTGATTGAAGGCCTTACTGGTGGCTTTGGAGGCATGCTGATGGCAGTATTTGGAATGACTGCCGATGTAACGGAACCTGGTAAAAATAGGGCATTTAGGTTGTCTGTCGTAGAAGGTACTGCATCAATCACCTTTTCCCTCGCAACACTTGGAATGGGCTACTGGATTAAATACGGAGAATTCTACTTTCCTATGATATTTATTTGTGTTGTAACTATACTTACAATAGCTTTCTGTGTTTTATTTATTCCAGAAACGTCACCGATGCAGGGTCGCAATGAAACCTTCGGTCTTGTATATTTCTTCAAATGCTTCCGTTTTTATGTTTTACCTAGTCCGGAAGGGAGACGACGGAAGTTAACAGCATCGGTATTTATCCTGGCCCTCTCCGGTGCTGCTATACTGGCGAGATCAAGTACGCTAACACTATATCTACTTAAATCACCAATATGTTGGACTGAGGTCAAAGTTCAAATTTTTATGTCAGTTCAGACATTCACGAACTGGGTTGCAGCCATGATTGTAGTTCGTATTTTACATGTATTCACTCAAGACTATGTAATTTTAGTGATTGGAACTCTCTCTGCAGCATCTGCCAGTCTCCTTCTTGCATTTGCGACAAAAGGCTGGCTTGTTTATTTGTGTAAGTACATGTACTAGTATTTAATTTTCGTTTACATTAATTTTTATCCATCCTAGCACCTCAAGGGGTGACAAGAGATATAGAAATATAGTCATCATTGGACAACTCCCGGCCGTTACTTAAACAATAGTTTCTGGTTGGAGTTAAGACGCCGTGCTTTCATGTGGAGCAAGTTTAAGGACCCTTGCAACAACTCTCTGTGGGGCCCGTAGGTGGCCTGTTGCAAGGGATAATCTGTGACCCTAGCCCACATACATGTAAAAATAAACTTTTAATTGCAAGTGGCAATCCAATTTTCCGCCCTTCATCCTGGTCGACCTACGCTTCAGAACCTTCGTGTACCTATCCAGATGCGGATCTAGGATTTGGAAAAATGAGGGAGGAAGGGGGGGCACGGGCCCCCAAACTTGATAAAATTTGTAGTGGAACCGGTAAAAAGTCTGGATTAACCATAAATAAAGCTCCATAAAGGGGGTACCCAGGCCCTTCCCCTAAATCCGCCTCTGCCTATCGTATTTATCGTCCTGAATATGCATGAAATAATATTTGCCATCTTAACGTAAACAAGGATCAATCAAACATACCCAGCCTTTGAAGTTGACTGGGCTTGTAATGAAGATCATTGTCTGTCCTTGCCATAACTTGAATATGTTTTTATACGACCGCAAAAAAATTTTGCGGTCGTATATTGGTATGACGTTGGCGTCGTCGTCGTCGTCGTCGTCCGAAGACACATTGGTTTTCGCACTCAAACTTTAGTTTAAGTGAATGGATCTCTATGAAATTTTACCATAAGGTTCAATACTAAAAAAGAAGGTTGAGATTGATTTTGGGGGTTATGGTACCAACAGTTAAGGAATTAGGGGCCAAAAAGGGGCCAAAAATAAGCATTTTTGTAACTTCCAGACATAACTTGTGTGTTAGTGTATGGATCTCTCTGACATTGTACCACAAGGTTCCATATCACAAAGGGAATGCTGGGATTGATTTTGGGGTAATTGCCTCAAAATTTTAGGAATTATGGGCCAAAAAGGGGCAAAAACAAGCATTTTCTAGTTTCATGACAATAACTTGTGTGTAAGTATGGATCTTTCTGAAATTGTACTACAAGGTTCCATATCACAAAGGAAAGCTGGGATTGAGAATGGGGTAATTGCCCAAAACGTTTAGGAATAAGGGGCCAAAAGGGCCAAAATAAGCATTTTCTAGTTTCCAGACAATAACTTGTGATTTTGGGGTTATGGTACCAACAGTTAAGGAATTAGGGGCCAAAAGGGCCAAAATAAGCATTTTGTAACTTCCAGACATAACTTGTGTGTTAGTGTATGGATCTCTCTGACATTGTACCACAAGGTTCCATATCACAAAGGGAATGCTGGGATTGATTTTGGGGTAATTGCCTCAAAATTTTAGGAATTATGGGCCAAAAAGGGCAAAAACAAGCATTTTCTAGTTTCATGACAATAACTTGTGTGTAAGTGTATGGATCTTTCTGAAATTGTACTACAAGGTTCCATATCACAAAGGAAAGCTGGGATTGAGAATGGGGTAATTGCCCAAAACGTTTAGGAATAAGGGGCCAAAAGGGGCCAAAATAAGCATTTTCTAGTTTCAGACAATAACTTGTGATTTTGGGGTTATGGTACCAACAGTTAAGGAATTAGGGGCCAAAAGGGCCAAAATAAGCATTTTGTAACTTCCAGACATAACTTGTGTGTTAGTGTATGGATCTCTGACATTGTACCACAAGGTTCCATATCACAAAGGAATGCTGGGATTGATTTTGGGGTAATTGCCTCAAAATTTTAGGAATTATGGGCCAAAAGGGGCAAAAACAAGCATTTTCTAGTTTCATGACAATAACTTGTGTGTAAGTGTATGGATCTTTCTGAAATTGTACTACAAGGTTCCATATCACAAAGGGAAAGCTGGGATTGAGAATGGGGTAATTGCCCAAAACGTTTAGGAATAAGGGGCCAAAAGGGCCAAAAATAAGCATTTTTCTAGTTTCCAGACAATAACTTGTGATTTTGGGGGTTATGGTACCAACAGTTAAGGAATTAGGGGCCAAACAGGGGCCAAAAATAAGCATTTTTGTAACTTCCAGACATAACTTGTGTGTTAGTGTATGGATCTCTCTGAAATTGTACTGCAAGGTACCATACCACAAAGGGAAGGCTGGAATTGATTTTTGGGGTAATTGCCTCAAAATTTTAGGAATTAGGGGCCAAAAATGGCAAAAACAAGCATTTTCTAGTTTCAGGACAATAACTTGTGTGTAAGTGTATGGATCTTTATGAAATTGTACTTCAAGGTTCCATATTACAAAGGAAAGCTGGGTTTGAGTTTGGGGTAATTGCCTAAACGTTTAGGAATTTGGGGCCCAAAATAAGCATTTTCTAGTTTCCAGACAATAACTTGTGTTCAAGTGTATGGATCTCTCTGAAATTGTACTGCAAGGTACCATACCACAAAGGGAAGGCTGGGATTGAGTTTGGTGGTAATGAATCATAAGGGGGTTCAAAAAATTTGGGGGAGGGATTTTTTTTCCTTTTTTTTTTTTAAAATATTCCATTTTAAATTGGTTATTTCTGATTTATATATAAAAGCAAATAATAATGATATGGTTTGAATAGGTAAATTATAAAATTTTTCAGTTCTTAGACCACATTCATTTTGTGTCAGAAACCTATGCTGTGTCAAATAATCACAATCCAAATTCAGTGCTGTATCAAGCTTGAATGTTGTGTCCATACTTGCCCCAACTGTTCAGGGTTCGACCTCTGCGGTCGTATCAAGCTGCGCCCAGCGGAGCATTTTATTACCAATTTACATCAAACTTGAGCATATGTTTCGGAATGATGATCTGACTATCTACATGTAGCCCTCTGGCGAATTTTTGTCCATGCAATTACGGAACTTCATCTACTTTTCTAAAATATGAAGACTTGAATCGCTAACAGTTTATTTTTACCGGTTTTTGGGAAGTTTGCTATAGCAATACTTTCCTTAGGCGTCGGCCTCTTACTTCCGGTGACAGACTATCGCAAATATTCTGATCCAGGATAATGTAGTACTAGTGTTTGAATACTAATTCTAGGAAGATGCTTTTGAAATTTTGAGTCCTTTTGAAAAGATTACAGCTTGAATAAAAAAGGAATGAATGTTCACCGACAATTCAGGTGAATTTAACTTCATTTTGAAAATGATTATTACACACACTACTTCGCGGATTTTCCATGCGCTGAAGAGAAAATCAAAAGAAATCTACGCGAGACATCGTTTCATTCATGAATATATCATGAATGAACATTTTCTCGCGTAATTTTTACTATGTACGATATTTACAAATGTTTAGTATTAAATATAAAGTAAAAGCCCGAGTGTATCGAAAGAATCCCGTATGACTGACATTACTGAATGCAACGTACTTTTTAACATGTTTATATTTTGACCAAGCCGTCGGATAATTGACAAGTGATAAAAGTTTGATTGAACAATTATACACAGGTGACAGAAATACTCGATAATCATATGGCTTATGTCACACGCCAAGGATGAGTAAAGGTAAATACCGGCTATGATAGAAAAGTGCATGTTTTTGTCAAAACATCGATGGGAAGGTTTTGATGCCAAAACATTTGAAAACTTTTGAATTCCGCTACTTAAATACTAGCTATTTCACATTCCAATGTGAGTTTAAGGACCTTCACTCGTCCAGCGTGCTCAGTCACGTGGATCAAACTGACAGCTGAAAAACATTGACTCAACGACAGTTCGTACATATCACAGCCCATGTCCTCAGTGTTACGATTAACAATAACATTTGTACACAAATCGTTACAAGGATAAGACAGACAAGTCAATTTCTACTTAGAATAATTCAGTGTATCAAGACAAGTGCTGTAGCAACATGATTAAATAAAATCTGTCCATGTAATAGCAAAATGACTTTCTTACTCTTAGTGCTAGTCCTAATAATTATGACGAACCAAAAATCTCAAATGTTATTGCCTCAATACTAATTTTCACAGCATCAACTTTAAAATGTGTTACAGGGTTATAAGCACCTCTATGAATCTAGTGTTTATAAACTTTTTACTCCTTTCGTCATACTGCTATTGTTATGTCCCCACCGTATTAAGTTTTACCCTTTTTCTTCTGTTAGTATGTACGTCCCTTTCTGGTACATAAGTCCGTACATCCAAAAATTAGTTTCTGTTCTCTAACTTAAGTTTTCCTTAACCAAATTGTATGAAACTTATACGCAATACTTATTTCCACAAAACACAGGTCAAGTTGAATTTTGATGGCGTCGATTTTACAATTCTAGAGTTATGCTCCTTAACAAATGGAAAAGTTGCTTGAATTTTTTGTTTACGATCTCTAACTTTAGTTTGTCTCAACCAAACGTTATGAAACTTATACACAAAGCTCATTATCACAAAACACGGTTTAGATTTGAGTTTTGGTGGCGTCAGTTTTACTGTTCTAGAGTTATGCCCCTTTACAAATTTAAAAATTGTGATAGTTGTCGAGCCTTCGACTTTTGTCGAAAAATCGAGACATAGATTTCCTACATATTGTCGGCGGCGTCCACAAATATTCACTCTGTGGTTAAAGTTTTTGAAATTTTAATAACTTTCTTAAACTATCCTGGATTTCTACCAAACTTGGACAGAAGCTTGTTTATGATCATACGATAGTATCCAGAAGTAAATTTTGTAAAAAAAATCCATTTTTTCAGTATTTTACTTATAAATGGACTTAATTTTTCTGCCAGGAAACATTACATTCACTCTGTGGCTAAAGTTTTTAAAATTTAATAACTTTCTTAAACTATCCCGGATTTGTACGAAACTTGGACAGAACTTGTTTATGATGAAAAGCTAGTATCTAGAAGGAAATTTAGTTATAATTTTGTTCTTGTTTTTCCGTATTTTACTTATTAATGGACTTAGCTTTTCTTCCAGTTAACATTACATACAGTCTGCAGTTAAATTTTTTAAAACATTTATTAGATTCATAAACTATCCTGGATTTTTACCAAACTTGGACAGAAGCTTCTAACAATCAAAAGATAGTATAGAGAGGAATATTTTTATTAACTTTTTTCCTTATTTTTGTTGAGCCTGCGATTAACAGCAAAAGTAGGCGAGACACCGGGTTCCGCGGAAGACTTAAAATATTTTTCAATTCCGTGCTCTAACTTTAGTGTGTCTCGACCAAATGTTACAAAACTTATACACAATACTTTTAACAACAAAACCAAGATCAAGTTTGAATTTTGTGCCCTCATTTTACTGTTATGGTTAGGGTTATGCCCAGTTACAAATGGAAAAAAATACTATAAAATCACAGGCCTTAGATATGGCATGGGCACATAAAGAAATTTAACAGAGCTTATTGTATATTTGATTATTTTAGAACAACAGTTTAAGGTTTCAATAGAAAATATCAAAATTTAAATGACAAACAATGAAAAATTTTTTTTTTTGATAATTGCTGAAAAGAAGATGGTCTAGTTAAAAACATCAAAGCTGTGATTAAATACATAATTATTTGAAATAATACACATCTATAACCTATTTGAAATAATACACATCTACAGTTGCAAACTTCCCAGAGGTGCTATCCAGCACTTTGATTCTAACTTTACCTATCATGATAGCTAGTACTAAAAGGGATTCTATAGTTTTTGACGATTTTTGAACTTATTGCAGAAATATGAAATTTATTTGGAAATATATAAACTTTTTTCAAATGCTTCAGCATTAGTTCTGGAGTTTGCTTTGAAAGAATTATAACTTAAGTTGATTTATTTGATGTTACTGACTATCACAAATTTAGAAATATGAATATTCTATTGAAATTTGATAATTTTGATAATGCACAAACATAAGTGATATTTTAGTTTTAATGAGAGGAAGATAATATTGTTTCGTTGAAGTGTCGGAAAGGAAAACAAGTTAATTTCCGTGTTATAAACTCAATAAAAATATAATAACCAAATTTGGGGATTAATGTTCAAGTATTCAAGTACATGTACATTGTACGGATCAAATTTATCAATCTTTGTAACATGGGATGATGCCTGAAAAAAATAAAGTAAAAACATGACAGTCTCGTTAATCATTAAAAAAATTAGAAGATAATAAAGTCGAAAAAAATGACAACCAGAAAAAAAAGTAAAAAAAATGCTGGACATAAAACTAAAGATTGATCAACACAAACCCCCAGAAAAAAACGTAAGGAGGGAGGGGATGCATGACCACAGGTATTGCGGAAGAAATTTTATTCAAGTATAGTCATCTTTTGTTAGGAGCATTTCGAATAAAATGACCGTAAGACAAAAAGGACCCAAAAGTCTTTAGCCCAAAGTATACTTGCAAGAACAGACTAATGAAAATAACGTTATAATCCTCGTTTTCAAATATCGTATTTAACCATTTTCTATGTACTATTATATACGTATATATATCTTACAGTTGTAATTGTTGGTATCTGTACAGCTACCGTATTTCCGACGGTTAGAGCTATGATGTCACGTCAATGTACAGCAGCCGAACAAGGTAAAGAAAATTTGATTAAGTCCAAATGAAAAAAATAATCTTATTATACATGTAAAAGATTATTCAATAATTGTTCTAAAATAAAACTATAAATAACTGAAAAATATACGTAATGCTCTAAAAATGAACGTTGGCATATACTTTTATTAAAATTTAGATTATAACTTATAAATACATGCAGTTAAGTTGTCTTTCATGTAGAATTATATAATATTTTTCAGAATAAGTGAACAGGTAAATTGTGCAAAATGAACAGTGAACAGTACATGAGAATATATTTTTTTTTAATTGCAGGGTCGTTATTTGCCAGTGTAGCTAGTGTAGAGTTATTGTTCACTGCCTTTGCACAATTAACGTATGGTGGAGTATACAAAGCCTCGGTTTCATTTTATCCTGGGTTGGTATTCCTGATAATGGGAGGAGTTCTATTCCTAGTTCTATTAATCTCTATGTAAGTATAGCTAAAAACAATTACCATGTATTTGTCAGATTTGTAGCTGAAGGGACTATTTTATCCTCTTTGGCTTTGAGGCTCTCCACACAGAAAATACTAATTCATATCCAAGACAACTTACATGTATATTTTAAAAGAGTACGAAAAAGCTCATCATGCTTTGCTATTTACCATGATAATTTTGTTTTGAGTGCCGCTTACGAGTCTTATGAAGACGAATGTTTGTCTGACGTACCGAGTTTTACTCCTTTAACCCGGTTAATATTCAATGCACAAGCAGCTCTTTCCACATAAAGTATGACGAGTATAGTCATGAACATTTCAGTTTTATTTTCGATTATTTTGTGTGAAAATAATCTATATATAACATATATATGTTCATTTAATTTCACTTCCAAACGGTTCGATCTCTCCGTTCCTGAAAAAAGTTCTCCCAGACGAACTGAATGAGCGGAATAATATACCGTAGAAAAGAAAGAATTTTTTATTGGAAATCCTTAATTGATATCTGTGGGAGTGAAATGAATATTTCAGTTGAAAGTAATCCTACAAATTGTTTTATTCACTTCGTTTTCTGACGAACTTCAACTGAAACCTATATCTATTCTGCTTACTCTGTTACAATTTGTATTTACAAAACAATATAGGCAATAAGAAATATCCTGCAGCAGTTAATTCCAGGCACGATTTTTAAAAGCACTTAGTGGACGTCCTTTTTATTTTCTGGAGGGGGAGGTGCTGGAGGATTTTGTTGTGGGCGAAATATTTATTTCCACATTATAAACACAATTATTTCTTTTTTTTGTGGGGCAGAATATTCATTTCCATCCTGTCTTGGAGAAGCTTATTTTGTTCAGTTCTTTCAAGAACAGATAATAAATTCTAAAATTCTCCTCCCCATCCCCCAAGTACATCAAACGGTCGTCACCTTACCTCCCAGTTACAGCAATGAAGGCTAGTGAAAAAGTTTGTTGTTATATTTGATTTGAATTGTACATAATGAAATGTTGAATCATTGATATAAATCATTAAACTTCGGCTATAACTCAGTCACACTATTGCAATGTTACCTCTATACTGCTAAAAAGTAAAATAAAAAAAATACCGAACGCCAATGAAAATTCAAACCGGAAAATCCCTTATCAAATGGCAAAATCAAAAGCTCAAACACATCAAACGAATTGAAACAACTATCATATTCCTGACTTGGTACAGGCATTTCCTTATGTAGAAAATGGTTGATTAAACCTGGTTTTATAGCTAGCTAAACCTTTCACTTGTATGACAGTCGCATAAAATTCCATTATATTGACAACAATGTGTGAACAAAACAAACAGACACAATTAGGTAAAAATGTCAAAAATAAGGGTACAGCAGTCAACATTGTGTTACAATCTTAATAACTATAAAAACAAACAAATATGTCAACAAAGAAAAACAAGATGGCATAAACAACGTCAGTACCTAGAATCTATACTTCAAAACCATCGTGTATTATTTGTGAAGTTGATACGAAATATTTATCAACATGGTATTGGTATTTTCCGATGAACTTTTTTAAAAAAAGGACGAGAGACGTTCTTTGACATAACCCTAAATTATTTTGATCCAAAATTGTGAAATGTTTTCGTACCGCCAAAAATATGGTGCAGGCGTGTCGTAATTTGTATGTGATATGACCAAAAGGAGATGTTGGGAAAACGTTTAATCAATGACTGGTCAACACTATATAACAAAAAAAAAGATGTCTAAATTTTGATAATTTTGGTTTATTTTAAACACCCTTGCATATATTTCCTTGTTATTTTTTGCTTGTGATTAATAAACAGTTTTTGGTCGCTAATTTTTTCGGTTTAGAATGCATATTGGATAAAATGAGTCAAACAAGGAGACATAAATTGTAGATCTTTAAGAAAGTCATAGTGGTTTCACGTTTAATTCCACAGAAAAAAACTGATGGTTTATGTTTATGTATTTCCTTTCAATGTTTATTGGAAGCATAACTTGTTCTCTTAAACAGATGATACTTCATAGTGAGTTTCAAAAAAAATAAAAATTCTTTTCCCGACAGACCTTTCCTTGTGGACCCTTTAACCCTTGTTTTTTATGCTGCACTTGCCATAGCTATTTATTACCATCTGTATTCATATTAAATGTTCTAATAATTTTTTGTAGAGCACTATTTAGATGGATGAGAAAAGAAAATTTAAATATACAGACTTGGCAAGTTATAAACTAATGAAAAAGGAGAAGTCAGCTTTACCTCAGCACATCACAGATAATGTTTTTAATGTTTAAAAGTATTATTTTTTCCCCTTTATCAAGTAATATTGTATATTTGTATTGTAACTAGATTCTGTCAACAAAAAGGGCATGGTTTATTTTAATTAGTTCTACGAATTAATCATTGTGGCCTGTTTACATTTTTTTTTACAATTATTCAGATAGAAGTAGAATATTTGTTTTGTTGTCGATACGCAGTTCACTTATTAATATTTGTTTTATCTACTACAAATGTATGAGACTGCGATTTAAAACCTTTTTTTAAGCAGAAATGTTAAAACCATTTGTTTATCCTAGTCACACGATGACAAATGATTTTAATCACAACTATGTCACAGTTTAGTTTACAATTCAGTGCTTTTAGATATATTACTCAATGCTCACAAATCCATATATGACACATTTATATAATTCATCAGCTGAAGTATAGTTGAACTGGTTTATGTTTGTGCAAAGGAACATTTTTGTAAATTTTAATATTAAACGAAAAATTACATTCATGAGTATAAATTGTGTTTTAAATGTAACTTTACTAAAAGGAACTATAAACTACTATATTCATTTAGAAAAATCCGTTGCAATTATTTACACCTACTAAAATGTCCCTACATTATAAATTACTGTAAAATTTTCATGACCAACATCACGATACACTTGTGAACATGAGCAACACGATGGGTGCCACATGTGGAGCAGGATAATTATGCCTACCCTTCCGGAGCACCTTATATCACCCCTGGATTTTGGTGGGTTCGTGTTGATCAGTCTTTAGTTTTCTATGTTGTGTTTTGTATACTGTTTGTCTTTTGTTAGTTTTTGATTTTTGCCATGACATTGTCAGTTTGATTTTGACTTATAAATTTGAATATCCCTTTGATATCTTTTGCCTCTCTTGTGAAAACTGATATGATACACTGCCTGCTTGAAATTGTTGTTGGTTTTTTAAAGTTTTCTTTTCCCGATCTATGTTTCCTTAATGTCAAATCCATTATTTGTGTTAAGCTTGGAATAATCTCGAAAATGAATTGCCACAATCTGATTAAGAAATTTGGTTCTATAGATTACACGAGTTAGACGAATAGCCTTAACATAATTTGAAAGTTATTCTTACAATTTTTTGTTGTATAAAGAAGACACTGCCATCAAAGAAAGATAGACTAAAATATGGCCAATCTTGCCCCAATTTTTATTTATTTTGAGAAAACTGATTTGGTCCCGCATTAAATCAAAACTTATCAAATATTTGGAAATAATTAATATGTATTTTATTTACGTCTGTAGGTGTTCATTATTTATGTGTATTTATTTATTATTATTATATATAGTGCTTGTTGTTTGATTAAGGTTTTTAAATAGCACAAACATTTTTTGCTGAAATTTTTATAGATCTGTTTTTGTTTGTTGTACAATCTCTTTTAATATTTGACCATAACATACAAGTAGTACTACATTTATGGAGAATACTCCTGCTGATATAAAATTTTATATATTTTTATGTTCCTTTAAATAGTTCCTATGATATTGAACATATTTCTTCAAATGACAAAATACTGACTTTTCGATTACCAAAAGGGATTGTATACATTTGATACAGAAAATACAAATGCAGGGGTCCAGCGCGAGATAAACTTACCATATATTTGTCATTGTTAAAGTTTACTTCATGTATATAAAATTAATTGCTCTGGATTAATACTTATCCTACCTCCTATACATTTCTAGAAATATCATTGGTTGAAAGCTACCGCGTGGAGACCGTGTATATTTCATATGGGGTTAGTAGGCGTGGCTTATTTTAATACACAGTTAGTAGTGGTGTAACGTCCCTTTATAAAAACAACACGGCGTTGAGGAAAAATCTAAAATGTTTCAACAAACGACTTTGCTCTCACCCCATATGTAATTTACTGACCCCATATATATCGTATAGGTCACTAGCACACTATGTAACTAATAATATTATATGAGTTGAATGAATAGCCTCAATATCCTTTGAAACTTGTTATTACAATTGCATAGAGTCGACACTGCCATCAAAGATCATCAAAGACAAGGTTACTAGAAAATGGTCAGTCTTGCCCAAATTTGAAGTTTTAAAAAAACTGACTTAGTCATGCATTAAATTAACACTGCCAAAATATTATTATTTGGAAGTTTTATATGTATTCATATTTTCAGCTGTGAAATTATATTCACTATATTGATTTTCTTTATTTATGTTCATTTTTTTTATAATTATATAGAGTGCTTGTTGTTTGATTAAGGTTTATAATGTAACAGAAATATTTTTACTGATTTTTAGATCTGTATTTGTTTGTTGTACAATGTCTTTGATATTTTAACATACAAAAAGTATTATATTTATTGAAAATACTGCTGCGGGTATAAACGGTTACTTATTTTTATGTTCCTTTAAATAATTCCTAAGATATTGAACATATTTCTTTAAATGACAAAATACTGTCTATTCGATTACCAAGAGGACTTTTATACATTTAATACAGAAAATACAAATAAAAGAGTCCAGCGCAAGATACACTTACCATATATCTGATCATTGTTAACTCTTACATTTCTTTTTTATAAAAGTTATTGCCCTGGAATATTGGAAAAAGTTAGATAGTAGGTATTAAGATTAAAAAAAAATATTCAAAATGTAGGCATGTTAATTAACAATCAGTTACAGTTGAATAGTATTTAAACGTTCTGAAAATGGTCTGATATCGGATTCTAAATGATAAAAATAATCTGAGACAACTGTAAGTTATTTTTACTTATACCAAAAAAATTCAGCTGTTTACTGAAGTCATATTTACACCAAAAATTAATGTCAAAATATTATTGATCAATGGTTGGAAGTATAAACACTATTATTTTCTATATGATACAAAATAAAATAGAATAACTTCATACCTCTACTTGATGCAGTTTATATTTTTAATACAAGTGAGACTTTCTAAATTGAAGTTTTTCACGATAAATGCCTAATTTAAATAATAATTTTAATAACCCTAAAGCTAAACAATATTAGTCCTTTACTTTGCCGTGTAGGTGAAGCCTTTTATATTTGAACATACTTAATCAAAATTTGTTTTTAATATTTACAATATGTGAACAATATATTCTTTCATTTTAGGATTAGAAATGTTTTTTTTTTTTTTATATATTTTGAATTTTTTTACTTTATAGATCTGCTGCAGCTGCAGTGTTATAAGGCCTACATATTTCTATAAAATGATCTGACTCACTTCATGTTTTTTCCCCAACATATTTTATCACATCTAAAATTGACTATTTCTAATAGTATCATTCAAGTAATAATCTTTATCTGCTAATGCGAAAGAAATGTCATCACAAATATGCTAGTATTTTAGAAATGCATTTTAGTGGTTAAAAAATATTTTTGAGTCTATTGTTTGTTTCAGAAAGATCATGCTAGTATTTTAGAAATGCATTTTAGTGGTTAAAAAGTTTTTCTATTGTTTGTTTCAATTTATTTTTTTATATTATTGGAGTATTTGTTTGTACATGAATAATTTTGTGAAGAACCTGTATTGAATTATGATAAAAAATCTAAAAAAGAATAAGTTGAATGTGTATCATGTCATGGTTTAAGTATTTTGATGAGTTCACGGATTGTTATTTGTTTGCTTTTCGTTCAGAACGTACAGAACAAAAATTTCATTACAAATTTAGGTTGTGAAGAATTGCTATATGAGTAAATCATATACCTGAACTTTCTGAACACTAGACAAGTGAGATGATTTTGAGTGCCACTTCAAACATTGGCATGTTAGACATAGAGATAAAGACGTATTGTCAATATCTCTGGAATGTTTCACTCTTAGGGTCAAAGATTGTTGAATCTTACTTGAATTTAAATGTGAGTTAACAGAGATCATATAATATACTATCACACGTGCAATAGCTCAATATTTGTTTACTGGCATGGAGATAAAGATATTGTTTCATTGAATTTGCTGTTAAAATATTTAGGAAATGATTTGAAATTTATTAATTTATCAACCTCATGCATCGGTCTCGTTCATTGTCTGGGTTTGGAAATACATTTGGTCCTTTATCACTTTTTTCAACGCTTGTAATACATTTTGTTTTTTCAAATATTTTAGCTTCAAGCATCACTGAATAGTTTATAATTTTCAAAATGCAGATATCATGCAATAAAATTTATACCATATAATTATGATAAAATGGCTTTTAGCAATTTTTCATATATCCATGAAATCGAAATGTTATTCAATGCGTCAATATGATGTGAAAGCATGTTTGAAACAAATCGCGAAATTTGTATAAAGTTGAATTGAATGATATCCTTAAAGGAGACGTGACACGATTTTTTAATTTTTGTTTTTTATAATTAAATTAATAAATATTAGTATTAAAACATGTTCTGTACAATTTTGCTGGTCAAAACCTGATCAATCGGATTTTTTAGGTCGAAGAATCCAGCGCTTGTCATAATGAATGATTTTTAATTAGATAACTATCACGTGATCGTGCTTACGTCAGTGGTTACAAGCTGGGAAAATGTCTCTAACTGGACGATGTCGATACACTATGGACGGTATTGACAGCACTTTTCCCGATTACTGACAAACTACAAAGACAATTGACCTCATCCATTTGAGCCACTGTGTGTGGAAAATAACCAAGAAAAGGATATTAATTATTCATGCGAAGTGTCCAACAACGACGATTTTTCGGACAATACCGATCGGATTGTTACCATACATATGGGTTTGTCTGATGAATAAATTTAATAAACCGCTTTCTGCATTTTTTTATTTAGATAGAACTACTTTAAATCATGATTGAAAATATAAATTTCTAATTATTGATGATCAAAATGTTCTTTTTCTCTCTGTTACGGTAATGATATAATTATGTGTGCACCAGAAGCAGAAAAAACGAAAGTAAAGTCAAACTAGGCGTTCGCAAAGGGTCATTTTTTTATTTTTTTTTTTTTTGGTTACGTAGAGACATTTAATAGGTATAAATTATCACCAAAAGTTATGCTTCTAATTTTTTGGTTGGAAACCAAACATCACACCAAGGTTTGTATAGTGACAAATCCTTTTCACTCTATTTCTGCATTAAGATATTCAATTAACAATTTTATTACTTTCCCCTTTTAGGTAAACAATTTAATTCAGTAGTTTATTTACGTCTCACCTTATGTATATAATTACACAATACAAAACATTTATTGGAGGCTGTTGTTTTAGTAATTAAATTTTGACACCTATAGCCTACTTAACCAGGTCAAAGGTAAGAAGGCACCTGTAGTGTGGTTTAGTCACGTGTCATTTCTTTTCCCCAATTGGATATTTTGCATCAAAGAAAAGGTAAGAATTAGTATATATGCAAACATTTCTAGCCGTCAGTGAAATTTGTTCTCAGTGGACCAGTGGAATAACCTGTCTCTTGACTGTCAGATTTAACAGGTGAAGGCAAGGACTCCCAGGTCTGAATGCTTTTCAAGTTTTCAGTCGGATTTAAATAATGAGAACTGGAACCTTACGCGAGGAGAAATTCTCACTATAGTAGAGGGGTCGGTAGAAGTAGAAGCTAAACTTAGGGAACGGTCATTGTTTATCAGATGAGGGGTATGTTCAAATTTTTCACCACATAATGACCCCCCCCCAAACTTTATGAACCACATAATGACCCCCTCCCTTACCACATAGCTTCAAAACTTTGACCCCCAAACAAAAATCCAATATAAGAATGTAAAAGACTTATGATTCACATTCTCGTATCATTTCCTTTTTGTTTGCTTTTTGCCTAACAATTTCCTATGAAGTTATAGACTTGCAAGCATACACGGCAGGAATATTACTTTTCCATCTCAAGAAGTCAATTAAAAATGCATCTGTTATAAACATTTTATATATCTGCATATTCTTAAAAGCAATAAAAATAAGATCTATATACAGATTGTCTATTTGTTATCAACACTGGTTAGAGTATTTAATTGGTGGTGCCAGAGACGTCTCTGGTGGTGCATAGGGTATTGTATGGTCGTACTACAAGTATTCATTAAACTTCAGGTAGTTGTACCTGTATTACTGTAACAATAATATATTCCAATCTCACCTGTGCCCTCGGCAAAACCAACACCCAGGATGTACACAAAGAGCTTATGAACTAATATTGCGTAATAACTATGTCTTATCAATCCCCCATGTGGCGTGACACCTGAAGCTTCCAACTTCAAACGAGACCTGAAATTGCGAAACCAAATCACCTTTACCGTATACCTGTGACCTATGATGAACTCGTGGCATGGCATCCGAGCCCCCATCTCTAGATTCCTTATGAAAGTGGGCGGAAAGAAGTGTAGTTTGGGCTTGTTAAAAGTCCCATCTTTACACCTTCCAAGGATTTGTATAGTTAGACTAACTATACAAATCCTTGCACCTTCTAAGTCTGCGTATCATTCGAAAAACAGAAAATATCATGTAAATATTCTTTTTAATTATATTGTTGAATCCATCGGCATCACATATAATAATTGTTTATCACTGTCAAGCGTTTTGTTGGATAATAATCGAAACTAAATTTGCACTGTACTCATATGTCAATATGAATGAAAGGAACCACTGACGTAGTAGCCTCGTTCTGAGTGACTTCCGGGATAGAAATATGCATATTTGACAGGTCGATAAATCGTTGCATTAAAAGCTCGTTAAAATACATATTTTACCAAATATTTGAAACTTATATTGCTATCGATGTATTTTTGGGAAAGTTAAGTATAAAAATATTTTGAATCACAAATTGAAAATCGTGTCATGTCTCCTTTAACCAGAAGAGGATAATTTTGATTTTTGTATGGCTAAAAAAACACATCGTAGATACCAGGCTTAAAGATTGGAACTCCAAATGCGCCTTTCGTCTATATTCATCAGTGACACTCGAATCAAATAAGTTTATAGGTCAAATGAAGTACGAAGATTTTGAGTATTGAAAACCCTAGATTCCAAAATAGTTTCGTCAAATACATATAGGCACGTTAACTTTGGCATGTACATAAGGTATGTGTTGTTTTCATTTTTTACAGTACTGGGTCGATACCTCTGCTGGTGGACTATCAGTCCCCGAGGGTATCATCAGCTCAGTAGTCAGTACTTACAAACCTGTCTAAAACTATCCGTTTACACATTTTGAAATTATTAAGAAACTAAGGTTTCAACTCCCTCAGGGAAAGTTGACCTTAGATGGATTTGGCTAATTTTTAGGTCCTTTTTGGTCGTTTAGCTCTTCAACTGTTTCGGTTCTTGTACACCTTTGGCTTTGAAATATTTGGAATTGAGCATTCCTGATGAAGGTAAATCCAGAAAAGCGCTTCGGACGCATGAAATTTATAACGTTTTGTTTTCATTTTTTAGGATGATAATCTGCTTCATTTTTATAAATATCCCAACTTTGGGATATATTACAATTCTGTAACATCTATTGGCATTTATATTTTAGATATATGATCGGGAATAAAAATCTTTGATAGAGTGAGTTTGAGAAAAGAGGTAAAGTTTTTAGAAATAAGCACTGTTGTGAGGTAAATTTTCTATTATTGGAGAAGAGGCCATTCTTTCTTGTAATGCAACAAAATAATCACGGAACGCTTTGAAGAGTTATTGAAAAGGAACAAGTCAATCTCCCAGAGTGTTGATTCTTTGTTTCGTTTTACTCTGTGTATTTATAATATTTAAAAACCATATAATCATCAACAACAAAAAAAGATTGTAGATACCTAGATGTCATCAAAGTCATACATAATAAAAACAACAAAATGTCCACATCAAGAAAAAACAAAGGGCAAACAACTATTCACAAAATAAATACTACTATAAAAATTAGTTCGACTATCGCAAACACCAAACAAAACACTGAATGAATTTATGTTCTCCGGAAAGGTAAGTCATTGCTTCACTAGTGACACAAGTGAAGTATAGATAAGTAACGGAGTAACTGTATTTAAGGTAGGAAAACAAAAACAAAAAAATGTAGAAAATTTGGTATGAAAATAAAATCCAAGGATTGCCACTCAAATTAAGAATAACGAAAAATATAAATGAAAGAAAGATCGGATCTGCCAAAAAAGGAGCATCTCGATCTTAATTTTAAAGTGTTGTCATAAAAATGTCTAGAAGAGTTGTTGATATAAGCATATAACATGAAATCTTTTTTGTCTTTTAAGTCCTTATGGTTGTTTATTGAGAAAAACGGTTCGGACGCATGGAATTTATGACGTGCTGTTTTTATTTTTAAACCAAATTGTATTCTTGGGAAGTTGTCTCATTGATATCCTGGCATCCCTTTTACTAATATTTCCAAAAGGTCACAAAATCGTTCAAAACACTATTTTTTTCTATCCTAAGACATTTTTGTTCCATATCCAGATTTTGAATTTTAGTTTGTGAAAAGTTAAATCACAAAAATACTGAACTAAGAAAATTCAAAACGGAAAGTCCCTAATCAAATGGCAAAATCAAAAGCACAAACACATCAAACGAATGGACAACAACTGTCATACTCCTGACTTGGTACAGGCATTTTCTTATGTAGAAAATGGTGGATTGAACCTGGTTTCATAGCGCTAAACCTCTCACTTGTATGACAGTCGCATCAAATTCCAATATATTGACAACGATGCGTGAATAAAACAGACAGACATAATAGGTAAAAATGTCAAAATAGGGGTACAGCAGTCAACACCGTGTCACAATCTTAATCACAACAAAAACAAACAAATATTTAACAAAGAAGCACAAAAAGCATATATCACATTAAACAACCTCGTTCATTGCTTACTTATTTTTGTATGCCAAATCAACCCATAAAGGATCGAGTGATTTAAAGCACTAGGACCGAATCGTAATTTTAACATTAACTCTGGCGTAGAATCGCGTGTTTGACATCAGAATGTAAACGTCACACAGGTAGAGATATAAAATAATTTTGTCGTTCAAAGTATGCAAAAAATTATAATAGAACAATAACACAATGGCGGGATGTTTAAAGTACAGAAACACGTCATATGTATCAAAGAAACATAAAAAGTACCACGGACAAAGCACACAAGTAAAAATGAAAAATAATACAAACAACACAATGACGGGATGCATAAGTACAGAGCCACGTCAAATGTATATCACCAAAAACAGACCAAACAGTAAAAGTAATATTAATAAAGACAAATAAAAGAACACTTTAACACGTTTTTAGGATGATAAACAGCGTCAGTACGCAGAATCTATACTTCAATACCATTATGTATTATTTGTGAAGTTGATACGGAATATTTATCAACAAGGTCTTGGTACCTTCCGATGAACTTTTTTAGAAAAAGGACGAGACGTTCTTTGACATACCCCTGGTTCATCAACTTTTTGCTCAGACACTGGTGACGTTTTACAAAGTCTGAGTAGGAGCTGCAAGCTCTTGCATACCGAATAAGTTGGGAAATGTATATCCCAATAATTGTAATTGATTTTTTGTTTTACAATTTTTATTTTAGTGCCACTGATGAGACCAAATGCATGTGTGTCATACCAAATTATAAGTCTGGTACGTATCTTTATGGGTCTTAAAACTTTCATATGACGCTGCAAAGCCTTGTTTGTGCAGTTTTTCTGTAATTTTGTCGTTTATTTGCAGCAAAATAACATATATTTACCAAAGAAATTAAAAGAGTGAGATTGAGATCTGAAAAAAAAACCTTACTGGCCCTTTGACATATTTATTTGTCTTTCCTAAGGTAGGAACCTAGACAGTAGAAGTCTTGTAAAAGTTTTTGTTATTTGGAGGTTTTGGTCATGTTTGTGTTGATGATATATCTTTAATCTGTATGCTGGTGGACTGTAGTCCCTGGGGCTATCATCAGATCATCAGTCAGTGCTTCGGTACTGACATGATTTATAATATACATTTCTAAAATCCCACGGTGATTAATTAAGATATTATTTAGAAACTAAGGTTCCAACTCCCTCAGACAATATTGACCTGAGATGAATATGATTATTCTTTTTTGGTCCCTTTCGGTTATACATCTCATAACGTGTCTACGTATTTTCACGTCCCTCGCTTTTAATTGTTTATGTTTGATCGTTCCATATGAAGGTAAATCCAAAAAATATTTTCATTTTAGACGAAACGAGCGTCTGACGTACCATAAACCTGGTATTTTTGATGATTTAAAAAAAATAGTTTTCACAATTTTTGTACTTTTTGGGGCAATGAAAACCTTGATATATTAAATAGATACCTGTCCTATTATTAAATAGTATATAGCATTACTGATATCATTTTGGTTGTTTACATTATTGGTTTACTGTCTCATTGACGTCTGCACTACGTATTCTTTTGTTCCAATAGTCCATATTAAAAACAGATTTAAAGAAAATTCATCATCTCTGTTTGATCACCTTTGATATTTCAACACTGTGTTTTCTTAAATTAAAAGGAATATACTATCAAAGGGACAAAACAAACCATAGGTTGTAGAGAAACATACAGGAACATGGCAAAAAAACCAAAAACTACGAAAAGACAAACAATAGTCTACAAAACACTACAAAGAAAACTTAAGACTGAAAAAAACAAAGCCCACCAAAAACCAGAAATTATCTCAGGTTGCCTTGTAGGTATGTAGATCCTGCTCCACATGTGGCACCCATTGTGTTGTTCATGGCAAGTATATAAGTATTAAGTGAAAAGTATAGGCTCATTTTTTTCAAACAGGACAATGATCACATAATGAAGGCTGCGTAAAAATGCAAACAATATCAAATCGATTTATTTATAAAAAAGTAACATATGTCTGTACATGTATAATATGAACAAATATTCAGTAAAGCAGTTGTCAAGATGAAACAATTTATATATTTCATTAAAGGGTACATATAAAAATATATTCCGTGATTGTGATATATGGAACAACGATGCCTCCCAACTTAAAATAAAAATAGTATAAATGTGTTAATGAAATGTGGTATTGCCTGTACCAAGTCAGGAATATGCCAGTTGTTTTCCATTCGTTCGATGTGTTTGAGGTTTTGATTTTGCCATTTAATAAAGGAATCTCCGTTTTGAATTTTCCTTGGAGTTCGGTATATTTGTTATTTTAGTTTTTACATCACTCTTGAAATAGCGGTTAGCAAAACTGCGATTCATTATGGTCTGAGAAACATATAAACATATAAAAGTGATAGTTCAAAATTTGGTTTCCCAAAATGTTATACAGAATACGTTAATGAGATTCTAAATATACTAAAACAAAAAACATTGGGAACATTAAAGATCACCCAACTACATCTTTTGTAACATAATACAAAGGAAAACCTGCACTCAACTACATTTGATAGATATAAGAAGATGTGGTATGAGTGCCAATGAGACAACTCTCCATCCAAGTCAAAATTTATAAATGTAAATATATTAGTTTCACAAACGATGAAGACTAACGAGAAAAACTAAATACAAAATATTGTTGGAAGAATATTTTCCTGGACTGCTTAAAAACAGAAAATTTAAAATTTAGAAATAAACAAAAATGAAAATCGTTTTTAAAACCAGCTGATATGAAAGATGTAACATTTCATTTAAAAAAAAAAACTAATCTTCTTTAACATTTTTACAACATATTTTCTGAAAAAAATGCTACAAAATCTTATTCATTTCAATTTTCTAATTTACTTTGAAAAACAAAATAATAAATAAAAATCATCGATGACTATCAAATAAGCAAATTACAAAATTTGTAATAGTTACATGTACATGTTATTTGTTCTTACGACACATGATACAATGCCATACTTCCTATCTTGTAGCCAAAGAGAAGTAAATTCTTATTCTTGTTGTAGCATAAAGTTAACGGTGCACTTATGTTGTCACTAGCATTTAACATCTCCTTACTATCTTTTCCGTTTTGCTGTATAAGTGTCAGATTGTTTGAAAGACTGCCTCCGACATAAACATTCTGATTATTATCTACAGTTATACCTGACGGGCACCTTACAGATTTATTTTTGAATGCCCAAATTGTTTGTCCTTTAGAATTACAGCAGTTTACTGTACTCGAGTTACCGTCAGTGTAGTATATCTTGTCCTCGGTAGCTGTTACATAAAACACATCAGAAGTGTTGATCTTGATTGTATTCAAGATACTTCCAGTTAAGTTTAGTATCAGTATCCCAAGTCCTTTTACTACAGTGAATATTTTTCCGTTGCAGTAAGATATTCCGAAGCACATTTTCTTACATAATGTCTTTCTATCATCAGTGTCTTTCTTGATGGTCATAACCTCCAAACGTTTGACATCTGGATATGTTACAGCTATACGATCTGTATCTATTTCTGTTAGATCGTATGGCTTATCTAAGACATGGACGTCACGGATATATTTTCCTTTCTCATTGTACTCCAGCAGTTTTCCTGAACCCCAGAAATCCGCAATCAAAGTTCTTCCATCAGACAATAAGAGGCATCCTGGGCTTTGGTGCTGCAGTTTAATGTCAAATTTCCGTTTTAATTGAAGCTCAACATAATTGGTATCTTGCCTTGACCCTCGCACTTGCATTTGAGCTTGGTCAACATTTGCGTCTTGTAACTGAAGATCGGCACTTTTTCAGTGATGTGTATTTCGCCAAACTGCTTGACGTCATTCATTAGTGAACTGATCACACGATGTAATTTCATATCCATGGCATAACTCTTTTCTTTACCTATTTCAATTTTGAGTAATTTAATTTTGTCCATAGTGGTTTTGTTCATTTGACATGTTCCTAGGAACACTTGAAGGTCGGATGCAAACAGTTTCATTCGTTGTGTTTGTTCCTTTAATTTATTAAACTCTTTCTCTGTATGTTCTAACTTTTGTAATAATGTACTGTGAATTGCCTTATACTTTTCGTGTTTCATTTTGAGATCGTGAAGAAGTTTTTCTTCGAGTCCATCTAAATGTCTGTTGAGCTTAAGTTTTGTTTCTAAAATCCTCTTTTTAATTGTTTGTTCATCAATATCGAGTTTTGCTGAGGCTGACACCCGATCTCTTATACACTGCTTTACGTTTTCTAATGTTTTAGATATTGTCTCTTCTAAATCTGCAAGTGCTGTTGAACCTTTTGCATTTTTAGATACATTGTCTATTGAAATGATATCATCCGCTCGACAAGTTTTATGCGCAGATTTAACGCAGACTGCACATAATGCACCACCATGATATTTGCAATAAAGATCAAGTTTTTTTCCATGAGTCACGCATGTTAGGTTAACAGAAAAATCCTCAATTTTCAAGTAGTCATCAATGGCAATAATTTTATGATCTTTTGTCAGTTTTAAAGATCTATGGCTTTTCTCACAGTCTCCACAACACCCCTCATCGCAGTTGGTGCACCACGTCTTTGCATCCTTTGTAATGCCTTCATATCCACATGAACCACAATGTATCGCTGAATTTGATGCCATAGTCTATCATAAAACTCAATAAAAAGGAAGATATTGGTTTTTCTGAAAATAAAAAAAAAAAAAAAATATTGTATGTCAGTCAATGACGAACGTTTTTGAAAATATCGTTTTCCGTCCGTCTTTTGTGAACTTGGTAATGCAATTATTCCTTGACTGATTAAATTCAAGGTTTATCTTATAAGTAGGAATTATACTCTGAGTAGCTGCATACATTAAGATGATTGTCATGTTAGTCGTTCTACAGAGATGGGACGTAAGTCTTCGAAAAATGAGTGTTTTATACGTCGCGTACTAACTTACGGAAGCCGTAAGGGGACACACAAAAATAAGAAAATATTTTTTAATTCGAGATCACGATAAAATATTACCGTTTTAACGAGATCTCGATAAAAATATATCGTTATCTCGATAAAACGAAATTGTTATATCGAGATCTCGGATTATTATATCGTTATCTCGATTTATTAAATCGAGATCTCGGATTATTAAATCGTTATCTCGGATTATTAAATCGTTATCTCGGATTATTATATCGAGATCTCCAATTATTAAATCGTTATCTCGGTTTAACATATCGAGATCTCGATAAAAATGTATCGTTATCTCGAGAAAACGAAACTGTTATATCGAGATCTCGGATTATTATATCGTTATCTCGATTTATTAAATCGAGATCTCGGATTATTAAATCGTTATCTCGGATTATTATATCGAGATCTCGGATTATTATTTCGAGATCTCGGATTATTAAATCGTTATCTCGGTTTAATATATCGAGATCTCGATAAAAATATATCGTTATCTCGAGAAAACGAAACTGTTATATCGAGATCTCGGATTATTATATCGTTATCTCGAGAAAACGAAACTGTTATATCGAGATCTCGGATTATTATATCGTTATCTCGATAAAACGAAATTGTTATATCGAGATCTCGGATCATTAAATCGTTATCTCGATTATTATATCGAGATCTCGATAAAAAATATATCGTTATCTCGAGAAAACGAAACTGTTATATTGAGATCTCGGATTATTATATCGTTATCTCGGATTATTTAATCGAGATCTTGGATTGTTAGTTATCACGTGTTAACTGATTACAAAATGGCGGATCAAGAGGTGGCAGGCAACCCGGCGGAAGGAGTAAGTATGATTTGTGTGTTTCAAAGCTTGTTTGAATGACTGTTCACTCGATATGCATGATAAAGAAGCCCGGAAAGTTACTTCCAATATTTGATGTGATAAGGATGTTTCACTATTATAGGTGCATTCACATAGGAATATATGATACGGGTAAGAAATCTGTATGGCAATATGTGAGTGAAGCAATTTCACAAATTCGTCAATTAGTCAATTTTTACAGTAAACAAACATGTCTTATGTTGAACTTGTACTGTTACACCACTGTCCCAGGTTAAGGGAGGGTTGGGATCCCGCTAACATGTTTAACCCCGCCACATTATGTATGTATGTGCCTGTCCCAAGTCAGGAGCCTGCAATTCAGTGGTTGTCGTTTGTTGTTGTGTTACATATAGAAAAGAAGAGGGGGTATGATTGCCAATGAGACAACTCTCCACAAGGGACCAAAAATGACACAGAAATTAACAACTATAGGTCACCGTACGGCCTTCAACAATGAGCAAATCCCATACCGCATACTCAGCTATAGAAGGCCCCGATATGACAATGTAAAACAATTCAAACGAGAAAACTAACGACCTTATTTATATAAAAAATGAACGAAAAACAAATATGTAACACATAAAACAAAAATATTTGTTTTTCGTTCATTTATTTATACATTAATTAGGCCCTTAGTTTTCTTATTTGATTTGTTTTACATTTGTCATTTCGGGGCCTTTTATAACTGACTATGCGGTATGGGCTTTGCTCATTGTTGAAGGCCGTACGGTGACCTGCATTTGTTAATTTCTGTGTCATTTGATCTCTTGTGAAGAATTGTGTCATTGGCAATTACACCACATCTTCTTTTTTTATATGGTAAATATAAAAAAGAAGATGTGGTGTAATTGTCAATGAGACAACTCTTCACAAGAGACCAAATGACACAGAAATTAACCTTAGAAGTCATACTGTAAACGAACACGATCGTTTAATTCCTTCAGAAGTATTTTATAAAGCATTTTATTGATTTTATTATATTATTAAAAGCACTCACTGTTTTGGGCCAATAATCCGCGGCGACGAAAAATTCATATAGACCCCCTGTCATCTAGGTACTGACGATTGCACGTCCATGTTCCCCTATAGTTACAATAACGTTATCCGACTTCCAATACTCTTTCGTTAGGATTACGATTCCGTCCCATTAATCGTAATGAAGGAGCTCCAGGATAAGGCATGAATTACTTCTGCCACCAATATGCGTATTTTGCGATGTACCTAAACTATTTCAGTCAAAAATATAGACCCTCAATATAGTTAGGAGATATGATATATAAGAACGATTTCCAAAAACTCTTGGTAAAAAAGATATACATATAATAGCTTTGAAAAGGATTTTCTTTTGTTTGGTTAGTGTCACAGGCACTTACTAAGGTATATAGTAAAAATTATGAGACAAGTGCCTGTGGTGAGTGTCAATGTATATGGGTTCGTATATATATGGTCTGAGACTACTATAACACATGTGTTATAGTAGTCTCAGATATGGTATATGAGGCTAATAAAGTTATTTCTCTTTTAGTGTATTACTCAAATTCTTATTTTATTTCAATGTGTTTTGTTTTGTATGTTTCATTTCTTGTTTTAATGGGACCCTAACATGCATGCATTTAATTATGCAAGCATGGTCTTGTATTGTTTATTTATGTTTTGGGATGGTTAACTTTCTGTTAGTAAGACCCGTCACGGCCTGTCTTTGAAACTGGATAGGCAAATGCTCACATTAATCTGTCACGGCCGAAACAATGTGCTAATATGTCCTCCTCTACAGCATACCTTATGGTGATGCTCCTTAGTAGGAGGTATTATACACATACAATAAGGTTCGTATCTTTCCCTTTATTATACTTCCCATGAACTAGGTAAGACATGTTAGAATATATAGCGTATTTTTCACCACTATTTTTGCAGAAAGTTTGCAGTCACTTCGACACATTCAAGATGTTAAGTGATCAGCCATACTCAGTTCTATAAAGTACCGACCATTTAAATCTAAAACAGGGGCTTTTGTTTAAAATTCCGAAACAAACAACACTTATTATGATCCTGAATTTTCAGGAAAAGACCAGTCCAAATAATTATGACGTCTGGCAAGGCTATTTTAATTTTTTTCTGGGACGCCTTCCTGCGTCTATGACGGCTGGCAAGGCTATTTTAATTATTTTTTCTGGGACGATTTCCTATGACGTAGGAAGGCGTCCCAGAAAAAAAAATTAAAATAGCCTTGCCAGACGTCATAATTATTTGGACTAGAAAAAGACTAATTTGATAGAGGATCTTTTCTGAGGTGGCATTATTATGCTGTATGAAAATATCTTTCATACAGAATAATAAAGCCACCTCAAAGAATAATTAAATGTTCTGGCATGGTCTCACCAACGTTATAAATCCTTATTCTTACTGAGAAAATAAATCAAATCCCCTTCCTCACCCCGGCATTTCAAGTTAAAGGGTAACAGGACCGTTTCACTCTAGTTACATGTTCGCCCTGGCCTAGGTCAGTTTGCGGTGAGTTCGTTCGCCCATGGATTTCGTTCGCCCTAGGTTCGTTTGCAATTAAAAATACTTTAATAATTTTGAAGTCTTCAACTTTTTCTAAAAACTCTGTGTTAGTTATATCTTTAAGATCACCCTCTGTGTTTAAAAGCAGAATTATCTCATTTGGAAAGGAATATGAAAGAAAAATATTATAATTTGTCTTATTATATTAAAAAAATTATGAAACAAAGGAATCTTAAATTATTGATAATCCCTGAAATCATATTAGGAGTTTGTAGAATAATCATTCAAATGTTCAGTGAGTGTAAAATCAGTCATGTTCAGGGATTATATATAATTACTAATGATTTCAGTGATTCTACATATTCCTGAAAAATCAGGGATTCTACCATGATAATCCCTGATTATACAAATTCACTTTAACATATATACATAGACATGATAGATATAGGAAGATGTGGTATGAGTGCCAATTAGACAACTCTCCATCCAAATAACAATTTATAAAAGTAAACCATTATAGGTCAAGGTACGGCCTTCAACATGGAGCCTTGGCTCACACGGAACAGCAAGCTATAAAGGGCCCCAAAAATTAGTAATGTAAAACCATGTATATATGAAGAGGAAATACATGGTGTCTGTTCTCTCGAGTTAATGAATAAAATGTATAAATGTAAGCAAATACAGAACACGATAAGTCAAGGCACACCTTGATTTAAAGTCTCAATACAGTAAAACAAATTTATGAAGGAAAAAAATCACAAAGCACACAAACGTCTATACATGTAAAACAATTTAGACATGTTAGACAATACAATAAAATTGTATCACAGTGATTATATAACTTACAGATAAATTAAATGATAGAAAATATACAGCAAAACAAGATAAAAAGTTGGTGAAATTTCCAACAAACAATAAAATATATGAAACATGTATGAAAAATCAGCGTGAACAGACCTAGGACGAACAAGAAGTAGAGTGAACAGGTCCTAGGGCAACGTGAATTAGAACAAACAGACCCGGATTCAAGTTCAAATATCCCTAAAGGACCGACCATTTAACTTCAGGGGGCCTGGTCCGGAAATAAATATTTATAATATCCTGAAATTTGAGGGAAAAAATTATTTGTCCAGGAAGGGTGGAATAAACTGATCTCAACATGCTCAAAGAGAAAATTTGGCCTCCAAGGTACAGACCATTTAATTTTTCTGAGGGGGGGGGGCATCTGGGTTTTCTTAGATAAAATTATCCTGGCCCTAAGTTTGCCGAAAAAAAAATCTGGGTCCACATGAAAAGACAACCAATTCCCCCTGAAAATCAAATGGTCCATGCAACAGTTCTGCCCTTATCAAAAATAGCTGGATTAACTGTAAATTCCTGTATCTTGAGAACAAAATGCTTTGTTTCGATGTGTGCAATAAATAAATAAAATTTCACGCACTGAAATTTTCTGACTCAACAGAGTATTATTTGCCTACGGTCCTTTCTGTCCAGATTTTAGACACAGACAGTTAGTGTGCATTCATTGTGACATGTCCACGTTCTATGTGCCATCCCGGTTCCGTCAATCACTGAAAGCAGAGGACTCCCTAGATCCACATTCTCACTACTGACCTACAGAACTAGAACTCTGTGCTATGGATATTGCGGTTCCGTGTGCCAGGATACCCGGCGTGAATATGAAATAGTCCGAAGTAAGCATGTTTAAGTCAGGCCTGGTTGAGTATAACTTAATCAGCCATAACCCTAAAACTAAAGTAAAGTTTTCCATACAATTATCTGTTTCTCAAAATGGGGAACATCTTTTCCCCCATTCTTGGCGAATTTCCATATTTCTGCGCAGCGGCCTGATTTAATATTATTTAATTGAATTCAAAGGTATGTGTTTTCTCTGTGGAAGAGTTGTTGCCCCTGATAAGCGTTATTTATCGATTTTTTAAATTTTATTGTTTTTATTTATTGACTACTGCCCTGGATTTTTGCTCATCAGTTCGGTAATTTTGTTATTACTCTTGATTTGTAATGATCATATTGAAATTTGTCTTTGTTTTACAGAAAGAAATGGATGACTACTGTGAAGTGATTGAGTTTCTTAAAGATCGAAATGCATCAGATGAATCAATACAAAAATTAAAGAAGAGAAGGTACATTATCATTATTACATGTATATTCACATTTTAATACACAATACTACATTATAATGCCAGGTTTTGACATTAATGTGCTGTCATGACTGTAATAACATGTACACTGTGCTTAAACGACTTAAGTTACCCACAGCCCAAGATGGAGATGCCTTTCGTCAGTAAGAAATTTGTCTTTATATGATAACAATACCATGAATGAATGCATCACTTAAAACACTTAATTGAAAAGTTGTATCAATCGTTTAGGGAAACTCCTTATCTTAACAGGTGATTAAATACTAAAAAATAAACAATCACAGCACGAGTTTCGAAAACACTTACATATGACTTAGGCTGTCTGCAACTTCAAAAAAACTTGTCCTAACTCTTTTCATTATACCAATAGGGATGTCCGTAACTTTCAAAGAATCGATATACGTGGATATAAAGTTAAAACATAAAATTGAGAATGCATCGAATATATAATCAGAAATGAAGTAGATTTCTAGTATGATATAATTCATTGTATTGATGAAAGACAAAATCGGGATTAATTTGAAAAAAATAATGATAAATCCGTAAAACTCTGATATGATTTTGTATACTGGCTACCCCAGGATAGCTACTGGATATGTTCTCTTTCTCTTGGTTATTTTGATGCATATCGTAATAATGTATATTATGCACATGACAATTATTAAAGGTTCAGCCATAAAGAGTATATTCAAAAGACACTCATTTCCACTAATTAGAAACAAAAACAATTATATTAACAATCTCTGATACTATACAAAGAGGAAAAATACAAAACATACTAGGAAACATTCATAAAACAACCATTACACTATAACTAACTAGCGGGATGTATAAATACCGAGCCGCGTCAAAGAGTAATCACCAAAATAAACATTAAAAAGAAAGAGAGGGTGAGTAAAAGAGCGAGAGCATAAACCAATTTATTTATTTTGTATCTCTTTCATTTTCATAGCTGTTGAATAAACCAGCGACGCAAACTTAGGTATAGCGCTATTGACTCATCGACGTTTTCGGGTGGTTTCAGTAGATTTTCCTCCATGTAAATGCATCCCAACTCAAAAATCTCTTCTTCGCATGGGTACTCGTCCTCTTCAGCGCATTCTGATCGACAAAAGTGTAGCACGTCGTCATCGACCTGTCGAATATGCTCCTCAGCATTGAACAAGTCGGGATAAAGATACATGTTGACAGGCCGTCCATGAAAAACATACTCTCTACTTCTCCTAATATAATGAGTGTTCCATACCTGCGCAGTGTCATCTAGTTCGTTCTGTAAAAAGACAAAGCCATTTTCATTTTAATCAGGACAAAAGGCCAATCAAATCACAAGATTTGCAAATGCAATCTGATTAAAATCTTCCCATTAATTGTACACTACCGTTAAAAGTAGGGCTGATCAGTTTGTTCCAAATGTCACTGTAAAATCCAATCTTGTTGGCGTAATTGTCTTCTCTAGGTTCTGATTGGCAAACATACATTAAGACGAAACGTCAACTGAAAGTATATGGGTCATTCTCAAAATATGTCCAGATTCAACAGCACACGATTAAAAGGTGGGGAAGTGGGTGTTCCGGTATGTGCACCCCTTTTTTTAGGAAAATTTAGTTAAATTCATGTGAAATATAGGCCAAAATCGGCAAATAGTAGCCTGGCAAACCACCACCCTCATTTGTTCTAGCACCCTTCCTTTTCAAAATTCTCGGATCGTCCCCTTAGATGTCTGTAATTTCGCGTTACCGAGAAATCCTAATGTGGGTAACTTTTTCTATGATGTTATTTTTTTCTGTTCCAGATCACATTTGATATGTATGTCGTTTACGAGTTTATACGTTAAAATAGGATATTTTCTCTTTAAAAACTCCTATACGTTACAATCATGAAGAAGTCAGGTACAATTTATGGAATAAATGCCAATCAGATACCAAATCATCGAACAATTAAAGCGTGACATACGGAGGCCGCCATGCAGCATGTACACCATGTACGACCATCTATGTATGGTCCCATAGGGCATCATGAGGATATGCCAACTTAAAACCAAGGCAAACCAAATGAGGAACCTTCTCCCAGAAAGAAATTAAAAGATTAATTCAAATACAAACTCTGACAAAGGTTCCTGGCATAAGACAGGCGCACACTTAAAAATATGAGGCGGGGTTAAATGTATTTAATGCAGCCTGTCCCTGATATACCAAGATGAGAATAACAATTTTGAACAAGTAAAACGTACAATCTAAATAAGAATTAAAAGGATCCAATTCATCGAGAAAAATCATAAGACAATTTACAGAAAAGAAGACAAAACATAAATAAAAAGATTCACAAGAGAACACTCGCTGTTACTGACAGGCAGCTCAGACAACCTAAACGACTGATTAAAGAAAAAAAAACCAAGCACCTCGATATCAAATCCTTCATCCTAAAATAAATTAGTCAAATGAAGATTACTACGATGAATACGGAGTGACATTCCAATGATTTAGTAGATACAGTAGATCGTGTAATGACCTAACTGATAACTAAAATAAAACAATTTTGAAGTGTAAGCCAATTACGTACTATGCTCCAAGCAACGTATCAAATAATCAATATTTTCCCTTAAAATACCGTTTGTGAGGGATTGATTAAAAAACATAATACATTCCTTATATCAAAATAAGAATTTTTAACAAGTAAAACGTACAATAAAAATTGGTATCAAAAAGGATCTTTCAAAGAAAGCCTATTGCCATGAGCTCATATTGGAAGGTAAAACATTTCTACAAATAGAAAAGAAAGGTACCTGAAGTAACTGCATGCAACAAAATTGAATTAAGTTAATGTCAAGTTTGTCTCCTGAAAATTGTCCTCGTTCCTGAAGGCCTTTCATTGCTGATATCCATACTTGACAGCACTTCTTTCGCAAAATGCCCCACCAGGACTCAATTCTAGTGTTCATAGTGCTTTTTCCGTAAATGAAAGGTATTGTCACTTCATCTCCAGCAAACAACGTCTGCATTACTGCAGCCAGTCCGTTTTCTGTGCCCATATCACCTCTCATGCTATATGGATGACCTCTATGCTCTTCTATGGCGTCTAAAAATACCTAGCTATGACTTTTGGATTACTACTAGCCATATTATTTTCCTGAAAACCCATCGATGCAAGCATTGATGCATAAGCCATATCTTTTCAATTTATCGTAGGAGTCCAAATGCCAACAAAAATTTGGCCCCCTTGAAAAATATTCTCTTCTTTTTAGTCTTCGCCGGGCTCTAAGATATACCCCATCTGGATCAATTGTGTTAAGCATGAGGCTAATGTGGTCTCTTTTTATTTTAAACCCGTGCCGCTTACACTTCTGATACATCCAACGATATCCATGCGCTGGTCCGTATGACGTGACTTGCGTATGAACAAAGTTAAATACAGATCGAATATTTGAGTAGTCTTTTCTACGAGCAAGATTCATTTCTTTTAAATACCTCTTAACCTGACGAAGTGATATACTAATGGCATGATTCATTTGTAAAATCTTGACAATATCTCTATATAAGAATTCCATTTCAAAATATCTCTTCACCAAACGAAGCACGTTTACCTACAAAAGAAACTGTCAAGATCAAATATTTTTGTATATATCTATAATACTAAAATAACGAGGTCGAATTTGTCAGCCGTCATGGGGTAAAAATGACAAATCAAAGAATTCAACTTTATATATAGCTAATATAGGACAATGGTGTTGATTAGAAATTACACCACTCCAGACCCGTTTGTTTTCCACATAACTAATATTACCAATAATTAACAAGTTCCGGGTCGAATCCGATATCGATATAAATAATATATTCACCTGTTACCTATTACCTTATCTGTACGTTCCGCATCTTACAGGCGCACCACAAAACGGTATATTTAGGATTTTGCTATATACACGGGTCATAATCAAAGGGTTGACATTTCTAAATTCAATCATTGTCATATTGTTCCCTATTGTAGTATTTTAATCAGTATGACTATCTAAGATGTCAATACGAATACAAAAATCTGGACTTAAAATAAGGCGTATAGGTACAGTTTTCGATTTGTTAGCCGGCATGACTTAAAACAGCTAATCAAAAATTCAACTTTATTTATAACTAATATAGGACAATGCTGTTATTAAAGAATACTCCAATATTACCAATAACTGATAAGTTCCAGGTCGACGGGTTCAAACAGAAAGATTTTGAAAGCAGAAAACTGTGAAACTTATAATCGGCATGACTTTATCAGATGACAATACTAATACTAAAATAAGGCTTACGCATAGTTATATACTTTAATTCAGTCACGGACCCGTGATATCACGGGTGTGTTCTAGTATATACAAATGTTATGACTTTGGAACTTTGTTGTAATTTTTGTCTTTTTGTCTACATACATATAGCAGATCTTCCGATTATCCGACTATAGAATTCAAAAGAAAGAGTTCCTCATATCTCATTGAATTGATAAAATGTTTACCCAAAGGATTACTATACACATAATTGATAAAATTGGGATGAAAATATAATCCTTTTAGCTCACCTAACTGAAAGTCAGTGTGAGCTTTTACCATCACGTTGCGTCCGTCATCCGTCGTAAACTTTTACATTTTCACCTTCTTCTCTGAAACCACTTGACGGATTTTGACGAAACTATGCAGGAATGTTACCAACAATCCTACTTTTGTTTCGGTCCAATTAAAACATGGCCGCTACAGCAAATCTTAGATTCTGAGCCTAGATCGTTCATATGACGGTCAATGGCACATTAAACAGATGTCAATATTTCTTCTAAAGGATGAACAAACACAATCAAAACATAAAATGTACCTCCTCTAAAGTTGATTTATCAACCCATCAAGAAGTACTGTCCTTTTCTACCTTCCTGACGGAAATGACCGTGTTCTTCAGTGTTTACAGTATGATTTCTAAGAGAACTTTACCATGTTTTGTTTATACTGTAAACATTGACTAATTGACGAATTTGTTAAATTGATTTATTCAGATATTGCCATACAGATTTCTTACGCATATCATATATTCCCAGCTAAATGCACCTATAATAGTGACACATCACCATAACATCATATATAAAACCAGCTTTAAAACACACAAATCATACTTACTCTTTCCGCCGTGTTGACTGTCACCATTGTGTAATAAGTTAACACGTGATAAGAAGCAATTAAATAATCCGAGATAACGATATAATAATCCGAGATCTCGATATAACAGTTTCGTTTTCTCGAGATAACGATATAATAATCCGAGATCTCGATATAACAGTTTCGTTTTCTCGAGATAACGATATATTTTTTATCGAGATCTCGATATATTAAACCGAGATAACGATTTAATAATCCGAGATCTCGATATAATAATCCGAGATCTCGATATAATAATCCGAGATAACGATTTAATAATCCGAGATAACGATTTAATAATCCGAGATCTCGATTTAATAAATCGAGATAACGATATAATAATCCGAGATCTCGATATAACAGTTTCGTTTTCTCGAGATAACGATATATTTTTTATCGAGATCTCGATATATTAAACCGAGATAACGATTTAATAGTCCGAGATCTCGATATAATAATCCGAGATCTCGATATAATAATCCGAGATAACGATTTAATAATCCGAGATAACGATTTAATAATCCGAGATCTCGATTTAATAAATCGAGATAACGATATAATAATCCGAGATCTCGATATAACAATTTCGTTTTATCGAGATAACGATATATTTTTATCGAGATCTCGTTAAAACGGTAATATTTTATCGTGATCTCGAATTAAAAAATATTTTCTTATTTTTGTGTGTCCCTTACGGCTTCCGTACTAACTCGAGTATGGAAAGCGGATAACTTAAACTTAACAAAATCATATCCAAATTATTACAACGAGGTTCTGAGGGTCTGTACTTATTTTGACGATTTTCATTTTTTTTCCTTCCAGCGTTATGGAGTTTATTCTTAAAAACTAAGCAATGAACTCCAGCATGCCTTGCGCGATTTTTTTCAAACGTTTCAAAAATTTTAAGAATAGCGGCCAATTTTTCACTTTGTCCTCAGAATGGTCTGATGATTTTCGCATTTGTCAATCCGAAATTATGGGATTTAGTCATAAAATATGGAGAGTTTTCATGGACTTCACTTACTCCAGAATTATTCAATCATTGTTGAGTCATATCAGACTTTACTTTGTTGGTTAAAAAATGTTTGCAAAGATTTCACAATACTTTTTTATAACGATTTATCATGACATGTGTATAATGCTCATGGCGCACCATTCGCTTGTTGTGAATTTAAGCGTTATGTATTGTACACCATGGAAATATTTTAACAACTATATAATATTCAGAGTTATTCAATGACAATTATCATAGGGATTAAGAGGTGTTGCTCAATAATCTAAAAACTCTGCTCTTCATATGTGACCCGCCATGACATTTCCAGGCTTGCTTATGGCGGTAAACGTCATAATCAGAAAACGTCGATGTAAACACGTAACGTAATCGGGGCACCGGTTATTGAATGTTCAATTATTTCATGCGGTAAAATAAAGTTTCATTTTTCTTGACAAGTAGATTTTTTACGTGTTAAGCCGGGGTCACACATTTATGATTTTTACTACCGTCCTTGATAAGACCATTCCCGATTAAAATTATTCAAAAGTCTGACCAAGGTTCTGTGAATCGTGGCTGGAAATTCAAACTTTAATTAAAATTTGTAAAAACATTTATTTAATCACGACAACAATCAGATATTGTTCAGGAAGCGTCCAAATTCAGCCGTTTCCAGTCGAACTTGTCCCGATTATCCCGTTCTCAATCCGATTCTAATCCGAGTTGTATCTTTCGCAAGGGAAAAAACGACCGAATCTGTCCTGACAGCGTCCCAATTCTGCCGAATGTGATCCGACAGAGATCAGACAGTGACCAGACAGTGAACCGACGCTTACGGAAGATATCCGTTTAAAAACCGTTTCACGTGATAGTCCTATAAAAAATCGCCATTTTCGGGATGATAAGGTACTGTCGGAGCGCAATCCTATCACAGTCAGCTGTACCGCATTGCAATGGAATCAGTCGTATCGTGTTCTGTAATTGTCGGGACTCTGACGTGGGTATTATTGCCGAATTTCGTATTAATAATGGGACTGTTCCGGAACAAAGACGGTTCGCATTCGGCAAGATCTGGATGCAATCTGGACTCAATCGGCAAAAACAGCAATGACAAATTTCACTAGATCATGCCCGTTCCACAAGACACCGTCCAAAAACCACAGAACACTGTTATGATTTTGATCCGATACAGCAGAATTTGTCACGACATAGTCACAATTGTAATCCAACTAGACAAAAGCGGCTGCGTTTCCCCGAATGTTACGGGACGCACCTAACTGTCGGGGTGCTTGGCAGACCTCTCCGGACCATTCCCGGTCCATAGGAATCTGTTACGAACGTAAACGACTGCGTTCAGACAATGACAGGACATTCTAGATCATTGAGGATAGTAATCCGACTTTTTCACTTTTCGTGTCTTAGCGCTGTCTGATCTCAAACGGGAGCCATAATCGGCACTGGGTGGACGCCACATTAATGATTTAGGTTAGATCCCGTTTAGAATCGCGTTCTTATTTCACCAATTTATCTTTTAGATTTCATTGCGTAAATCACTTTCTCCTGCATCATTAAAATGTTTTTGATTATGAAAAATGGTTTAAATCATATCACCATTTGCGAGATATTATTTAAAAAAAATAAAGTACCGAAAAATTATAACTGATGCGTAAATTTCTCTTAATTTATTACCAATACAGATTGCAGCATGAACTCCAAGTATTTGGAGTAAATCTCATTATTTCACACTGTAAGGGAAAATATAAACGTATGAATGGATATATACTGGTACATGTAAATCAAGCAAGATATGCCTGCCCATTAGGATCCCAATAGTGTCTCATCACATGTTCGTTCCTATGGTTTTTAAACAACATGCATGTATTGTTGAAAGTTTTCTTACATCCCTTTCACCTACATGCCCTAATATAATTAATCTTGCTGTTTGACTGTGTCATCTTACTCTGCATTTGCTGATTTTTGATTTAATCACTTTGTCAGGATACATGTACAAAATGTATTTATAATAACATAATAGATGAACATTAGAAAGCATATTAAATGATACACAGCTCCTTGATGGTTTATTATATATCTTGGTATTCACTTTCTTAGCATTGATTTAGTTTTCCCTACGAAACAATTATTTTGATTGCAGATACCGGTACATAGTTACTAATATAGAAATAAAAATTCTTAAGTTATTTAGTTATTCAAGCTACAATTTCATTTTGCTTCAATAAAAAAAAACTAGAACCCCCTCCTCCAAAAAAAAAAAAAAAAATGACAAGTTTTAAAGATAACTATAATACATGTGAAAAATTGAAAGAAAAAATGAAAAGTTTTGTTATTTAGCAAAATCTAGCAAAATAACTTGTAAGGGTGTTTTGAATCTATGTATACTTCATAAAAATGGAAAAACTAAAAAAAAAAAAAAAATCATTTTAACCCTTGTACCTCCATAAGCCTGAAAATCTCATGGCTGGTCCCATATGGGGAAAAAAAATACTGACTCCAGCTGAAAATACCTGAAGCTGAATATGTGATATAAAATTAGCTGGATAAAAAAGTAGATATATTTCCACGTTATGCATTTTGCGCAGCGAAAAAGTGAGAAAATAAAAATATGAATTTATACAAAGATATAAATTAAAAGTAGTAATTTTTTACGTTATTTTTCTATTGGATAACTTAAAAGTTTGTTCAGAAGGTGTTTTTTTTCTACACATTTAATCTAATCAACTTTTATTTCTTTAAAACAAATACGGCTTGTTATCTAATTTGCCCTCGAAGTTTTAATTTTAAATAGGCAACACACAATTGTCCCCAATGTTTCGCTCACGCAGTTTTTAGGAGATAATTTGAAATTTAAGAAACACTTCAACAATTGCATTTGATTCAACACGTTTGATTCAACACATTTTTTCACATAAAAAAAAAAACCAAAACATATTGCAGTTAGCTTCTAGAAGATAAAACCGAAAAGAAAAAAACTATATAGAATATATATAAACCCTGTATCTGAATTTCCTAATTATTTCGTTTGATAAAACCTGTTTTCAATAATTATGGAATTTAACTATAAATATATTATTAATTTTTGCAAAAGGCAATGCAATATCATTCCAAACACGATATGAGTTTCCAAAAAGGTTGATTTTTTTTAGAGAAGCTCATGTTTTTCACGGTGTCCATTTTTGAAGAACACAGGTAGATTAATATGAGAAGCCTGTTTTTTATGAGGTTACACAACCACCGGGTTGCTGCCAATACTGGAATACGTTTCGTACCCGGGGATACATGTATTACCAGTCCCAGAATCCTTTTATAGTTTTTACAATTTTTCCAATGGAAGTGTACTAAATCATATTTTATACCGTTTTTTTTTTTTTTTTTTTTTTTTTTTTTTTTTTTTTGGTGCATACTGCTGATAATAAGCCCTTCCCCTTCTACAGTTTCTTCTAAATTGTGTTTCCGCTGTTCCGGGTGAGAAAGAGGTTAAGCATTTATAAGCACTTTTAACACAATTCTTAATGTGCCTATGCCTTTAGTCCAGTGATGGTTATTGGTTGCTGTCTACCATAATTTTATTTCGTTTACGGTTGTAATATAAAATGTTCCAATTGAGGAAAAGAGGGCGGGATTGAAGGCTTCATGGTGACAAGTTATTTTTCACTTTTTTGCTCTGATAGAAATATATAGAAATATCTTCATTCTAAAAAGAATTGACAGTTCTATAATCAAATCCGAAATTAACTGCAAAGAAACAAACTGCTGTAAAATTGTTTACTACTGCCATGGTTTTGAATTTATATTTAACTGTCTGCTGAAACAATATGGATACATTTTATTGTTAATTAGATTTGTGATGTGAACTAGTGCCTAATTCAATGCGTTTAGATATCAAACCTAAATATAGATTTTCCTTTTGTTCAGACTGTATTACGTTGAGTCCCATCCAGAAAGTCAACTTTCAAGCTTTACCTCGAACATAAAAAATCTAAAATTTAAATATCGGAAACGATCTCGAGCAAAAAGAAGGATTCTTTGTTTCTCTAACATTTTTCGGTCTTTCATGTATACATGATTAAATAGGACAACAATGGCACTGTTGCCAACGAAGCTACAAATATCATGACGTCAATTTGAATGAGCTATCAGACACATCACATTAACAAACTTGTTTGTAATTACCTTGCTGAACGTTCTATTCAATTTGTCACATTTCCAAATGAATTATGTTTACGTATATGGCAATAAAGTATTATTTATGAAAATACACATCAATGACTTTTTGTGAGCGAGTACCTGTGGTTTAACAGGTGAAGAAATAATCAATTACCAACAAGGAAGCTTATTACGGATAAAATTACTTTGTCAAAAGTTCGTTTATTTATATTTTGCAGCACAAATTATTTTCATATTTGTGAAGTTTTCGTCATTAATTGTTACATTCAAATGTCACGCAACAATAAAAAAGTCATACCTCAGTTGCAGTTATCGTTACTATCCAAAATTATCGGCCTTTTGTGATGCAAGCCACGACATATTTACTTTTTAGCGTCAAACGAATGTTATCAGGCGGGAAAATTTGAAAATATTATATTCCACCACAAAATTATTCACTCATATTTATAGCAAACATGCAACACACTCATGAAGCAAACACTTTGTTCACTCATATAACAATCATGTAAGTAACGTTATTTGTTTCAACTAGTGATCCACGAACATAGCTAGTTTAAAACATATAAAATAAACTTTGGGTAGTGTAATAAAATATTAATTTGTTTAATGTGTTTAAGCGCAATACAGTTTATAATTGTTCTAAGGTTGATCTGAAAACAGATCAAAGAAAATCTTTTGATAAATCTTTTGTATTGCTGGTAAGGGTTAACATAAAGGTTAATACAATTTATACCACCGTAAAGAGAGAGAGAAAAAAAAAAAAAAAAACACAAATAAAACGGCGTTTTGATCATGTAATTTGACAAGGAATTGACAGCAAAATGTTGTTTGAAGCGGAAATAGGAAAATATTAGTTGGTTACCTTGTGGAAGGTAAGATGAAAGGGCCTTAGGGTCAAGTAACAGTAAATGGACTATATCACAGATTTTAGTAAAATTTTGCATTCAACGTTTGATCTTTGAACTATAACTATAAATCGAAAAGATAATGCATTTAATTATCCTTTTATTATCTGAAATATTACCGATTGAATATTTTTAAAATAGGTAAATATTTGAATAGAAAGCACATAAAATCTGCGAAACAGTTCTTAAATTTATCCTAAAATCATCCAATCTCCAATTTGAAATCAATAGATTTTTCTTTAAAAAAATATATGTTGTTGATACAAAAATTTCCATTTTATTGATGTAAAATAATAATAGGGTTAGCGACTTCATTTTTACGGTATACATTATTGAAAATGGTGTTCTAGATGAAAAAAAAAACCCCACAAAACGTCGAAATAAGCGTAACGTTATCACGTTTTAAACCGTAAAACGTCGATTTGTTTTACGTTTTTTCACAAGCAACTATGTAACAGATTGGTTAATAAACCAAAAACGAAGTCGGTGACCATATGATTATTTTGTATCGTTAAAACAGAAATTTATTTATCAACAACATGTACTTTTTAAAGAAAAATCTTTGTATTTGAAATTGGAGATTTGATGATTTAAAGACAAATTTGAGAACGTTTTTGGCAATTTTAAGTGCTTTCTATATAAAATGTTAACCTATTTTGAAATAAATCAATAAGGAATATTTTAGCAAATAAAAGATATAATTGAATTATTATGTTGATTTTCAGTCATAGTCAACAAGCCAAAGTTGTATGCAAAATTTTACCAAAATCTGTGACATAGCCGATTTACTGTTCCTTGACCTTAACCATCGCATAAAACAAATACCTATTGTAAGCATGGCTTTCCAAATTTTTCACATTATGCATATTACTATATTATCTATATATATAAAATGTTGTTTTCGTTTAGGCAAATTATTTGGAAAATAACGCCTTTTTCGCCAATATAGAGAATAAAATTGAGAATGGAAATGGGGAATATTTATGATATGTAAATACGAAAGGCCAAAAAATCGAACATTTTATTATTTATTGCTTACTAAATTCTTAAAGTGTTTCATTTTTGTATAGTTTTCAGTTTTGGTCACCGAAATCGCCATCCGTAAATAAAAAGTTTGAAGATTGTTCAAAGATTGGCAGGTTTTTACCTTTTGGAACGCGTTGACTGCATGTTCCATGCTGGAGTTTCTTATTGACAACATATTTGTTTAATTGAGATATGGATTTTTTCAACATATTGTCGACATTCCAATGGGAACGAACTGTACGCCTCTCCTCGCCGACCTCTTCTTATTTTTATATAAGTCGTAGTTCCTTCAGACACTTGTCAAAAACAAGAAGATCAAAGAAGCCAGATCATTTAATTCACATTCAGATATATTGATGATGTTCTTTCCATTAACTATCTAAACTTTTCTGATTGGGTTCCATTAATATATCCTCCAGAACAAGAGATAAAAGAAATAACAGACACAGCTTACCGCCTCATGTTTAGACTTATACCTCGAATTTGACATAAGCGGTCATCTCAGTACCAGAATCTATGACAAACGAGACGATTTTAATTTTGAAATTATAAATTTCCCCCACTTTAGCAACAATTTACCAACTTAACCTGCAAATGGGATATACATTTCCCAACGCATTGCTTGCAGCTGCTACTCAGACTTTATAAAACGTCACCAGTGTCTGAGCAGAAAGTTGATGAACCAGGTTTATGTCAAAGAACGTCTCGTCTTTTTTTCGAAAAAAAAAGTTCATCAGAAGATACCAAGAGTTGTAAATAAATATTCCGTATCAAATTCACAAATAATACATGATGGCCCTGAAGCCTTGAAGTATAGATTCTAGGTACTGACGTTGATTATCATCTTAATTAAATGTTATAGTGTTCCTTCTTTGTACATTTTTAACCCTTACTGTTCAGTCCATTTTTGGTAATATACTTTTTGCGTGGCTCGGTATTTATACATCCCGCCATTATGTTATTGTGCTATGGTCATTTTTGTATTATTGTCTTTCATTTTTGCTTATGTGTTTTGTCTATAGAGTGGCTACATGCCATTGTTTTTCTTTGTTGACATAGTTGATTGTTTTTATAGTGATTAAGATTATAACACAATGTTGACTGCTGTATCCCAATTTTAAAATTTTTACCTATTATTTTTGTTTTTTGCTCACACCTTGTTGTCATTATAAAGGAATTGTATGCGACTGTCATTCAAGTGAGAGGTTTAGCTAGCTATAAAACCAGTTTTAATCCACCATTTTCTACATAAGGAAATGTCTGTACCAAGTCAGGAATATGACAGTTGTTTTCCATTCGTTTGATGTGTTTGAGCTTTTGATTTTGCCATTTGTTAAAGGACTTTCCGTTTAGAATTTTCCTTGGAGTTCGGTATTTTTGTCATTTTACATTTTTCCGAAGATATGATTACTGTTTATGGTCAAAGCCTCAGAAGTAAATATATTGTCGTCAACACTAATGTCATTGGGAGCCTATGACTGTGAAGCGAGATATTTGTCTAAGCTCCAATGTTTATTTTATGTAGGTTACCGGTCTAGTTGAGTTAATATTAAAAATAAGTAATCTAGTGTCAACAAATTTCATCCTTTGCAAACATACATTATAATGTAATTTTATAGATTGAACCGTCGTCAATTAGTTGTAAATAAATAACAGGCTCCTTCCTTGTTACAGACCCATATTCAGTGGCAGGGTTAACCATTTGTGTGCTCAACACAATGAGTTCATTCATACACTACATGTATGACATATATACTTATTTTACACTTTTAATATTGAACCTTTGTGTCATTATGTTAATATATAACTGCTATGTGCATATAATAGAAATTTATCAATAAGAAAATATACTAAATTTTACGATAATATTGTACTAAAACCACGGAAATCAATATGTGATCCGTGTAAATTTATCGAACCTTTAAACAAACTTATTAGTAAAGGTTATCTTATTAATGTTGTAATACGATCTTTGAATATTGTTTTCATTGGCACTAACATCGATTTTGTCATCAACAAATTAAAACATAAATAAATTTGTATTCTTTTCGAATGTTTTTTGGGGATGTATATATACACATCCACGTTTATTTTCTATTTAGAAATTGTTTTATCTATACATAACATCATACATATTTATTATAAGGTTAAATCCTAACTATCCTTCTGCCTGTCGATACTTTTTATAATTTAAATATGGTGGATTTTCCCTCAAATATGAAGGCTATCATAACGTCGGACAGCTATAAGATATATATCTCCATATTTTAATTATTAAACCTTTACATCCGTGGTTTATCCAAAAACTTTAAAAAGGGGAAAGGGTTTTGGGGTTTTGGGTTTAACCTTTGAAAAGATGAGATCTAAGTATTAATTTTACTAAGCTGTATACATACAAATGTATTGTCCTCATGTTCTTTGGTGAATTGAGTGATTGTATTCCGTCCGTTTAGAAGGAAATTTTGAACAATAGTTATCCTGATCTTTTTGATAATCAAGTACATGATCATTGTTTTTCGTTCCACACAGTACACAACTTAAAGAACGTGATCCTTGCCAACATTTCATTTCTGTCCCCTCTTCTTTGGAAATCTGGTGATGACCCATCATTAAACAAACATGCATTCTAATCTTTTAATTTTGTACTGTTATGGTACATTTCATTGTCGATAAATTCTCCTGCTTACAATACACAGATTAAACATGTTATAAGTGTATTGTAAACATGAAATGATTTTTCCAAGCTATCATCACACAGCCTGAGGAATGATTGAATTAATTAAGGACAAGCCAGTCATAATGACCATTGATTTGACCAATTTCCATTACCTCTACAACATTTCATTGACGTCATTTCAATATTATATGAGCAAACTCGATCCCTGCATGCTTTACCTGACAAGGTAAATGTGCCCGCTTGACATTTTCAAAACCCCGTCTGTATTCTTATGCATTAAAAAAAAACTAAAATGTACCTACGGCAATATATTAATTCATCGGGTATCGCATATATGCAAGTCATGGAATAAAATTTTTCCAATTGAAACATTAATTATTTGCGCAACACATAAATAATCCCTAATCAAAATACTATGACTCAAAGAAAACGATTGGTGTCAAGCGTACATCAGTTACATTTACAATGTAAATGTAAAAACATGATTTTGATATTCTTTTGCATACTATCAGTCCGGTTGTGATACGGGATTCAGTAAATACCTTCTACATATACTGTGAGGTTTATAATTTCCTGAGGTTTTTAGGTGGGGTATCCGGAGAATGCGAAGAGAATCACCGACCTTTGGCAGGAAAACTCGCAATCCAACTCAATTAAGATCGGAATCAAACGCACCTTTTACGAGCAGGGTTAGAACTAAAAATCTCAGTGTTGACAGGCTAGCGATCACTTTATATGCACTACTCAGATTACTCGATCATCTCGTCCCCTATACATGATGATGTTGATGATAAACTGTGGACACTGTGGGATATGTCTTTTAGATTCCTACACTTATACATGTATATAAATGGACATGAAAATGTTAAAGTTTGACTTTTCGTTTATTCATTATGCAATTTCTACCGCACTAGACTTTTGTTCCATAATCCTGCGAACCGGATTTGGTAAAGCTGTCCTTTCATGATGATTATGTTTCCGAGAAGAGGGGCAGAAGATACCAAAATGGATAGTCAAAACGAACTGACAATGCCATGGGAAGAAAAGAAAAACGATCAAACGACAAACAACAGTCTTAAAACATAACATAGAAAAACTAAAGACTAAGCAACACGAATCCCACTAAAACCAGGGGGTTCTCAGGTACTCCGGAATGGTAAGCAGATCCTGTTCCAAGTGTGGCACCCGTCGTGTTGCTTATGTAAGTACAGCCCCGGTGATGAAACTAATTCGGTAGATCGTTTTCGAGAAAAAGAGAACAGGATTGCGTGTTACTGGGACATATAAACGCTATATGCATTTCTGTGTTGCTGAAATGTTACTACAATTTAAAGAAATGGAAATGGACTTTCCGAAGTAGCTGTATTAGAATAAAATGTTAAACAGCTGCCAACCAGATCATAGAACAGAAGCTGATCCATAATTTTACCTTAGAAGAGTCGAGAGGAAATAATGATATTTTATATTCATATATAATATTTTTTTAGAATTAAGAGGGGCACTTGCCTGCTAAATCAGACCCATGTGGCCGCAAAAATCGTTGTTAACATTCGACCACTAGACAACACAAGTCTGTGTTCACATGTTTTAACAATAACATTTACGTCAGCTCGTAAATAAAACCTATTTCTTTAGATTAATTATAACAGTATATATTGCATAATCTATACATGTCAACACATTCTATAAATGATAACATACTTCCTTAACATACTTTTTATGTGTTCTCAAAAAGACACAGGTAAAGTTGGCAATCATCAGAGAAATATTACAAAACCAACTTGATTTTGCATTCGTTGAGAGATAGAGCAATTTCTCAGGTAAGTCGGAACCATAAGGACCAATTAGCATAACAGCTTCATTTAGAGATAGAGCAAATTTCTCAGGTAACTCGGGACCATAAGGACCAATTAGCACAACGACTTTCAACAGTTCGTTTATTTTCAAGTTTGTTTCATCTTGATTAATAAGAAATTTCATGAGACTAAATTAGCTGCATGCAATGTTTCAATTCGTCGACACGTTTATTACAATACTTTTTGATCCAAAAATATTCGTAATTAATTGATTATTAATTACTGAAAACAACATAATTTATGTATATCTTGTTTACATGTCTAGTTGTTACTTTGTACAATTTCTTATTTGCACAGACAGTTCGTAAAAGTAATATATTATGATGCTTACGTGTACCTCTTAACGTAATTGCATAAACCAAACACACTCTTAAATTTAACTTTACCACTTTCATATTTTAGCACGACAAGGGGATTTTATGGAAAACATTAACTGTTTTCTGATGATTTTGTCGTGTAAAGAAAACACGAAACAATTAATGTTTTGTGAACTTAATTTATTTCTTTAAGTTGCTCTTTCTTGACAGAGTACTAGAATGTTCTACCACTAAGTAGGTAATCCGTCGAAAAATTAAATACTCCGGAGTCAAAAATCACTTGTATGAAAATTGTCTATTGGTAGTGTTAACAGTGTCCCAATGTCTCATATTAGATATATGTTACCTAGGTTAGGGATCGCAAATGTCAACTATTCTCTATCTGATTTTACAACTTTTGTTTTTCCTGAATTCAAATAACAAGATGCGTCATTCGTCATTTATTTAGTTTTGATGACACATATGACAACAGATGTGTCGAAATAATTTATGTGTTTGTCTTTTAGTTTTGAGCCATTGTGCTGCCTTCCGTTTTAATAACCCGATTATTTATTTCTTACTTTTTTAGTGTTTACTGTTCGTATGAGGTTTTTCAGTTCGTGATTTTAATTCACCAGTAAATGAATTATAGTCTTACATTGTCCTTTTGATCTTAATATTTCTTAAAACACTCAACAATAAATTATTTAGTCAAGTTCAGTCTCTCAGTAAATTTTTAGACTTGTCATCTGCGGTAAATTAAGTACTGTTCATAAAATTCGCAAACATCAAATTCGAACTGATTAGTAACTTTTAAGACAATTCAGTATGTTGTAAATGTGTACAGGTAAATACCATCTAATGAACAGTCGAAACATATTCTGAACAGATCTTAATTGACTGCAAACCAATTGTCCTAACAGTACTGAATTTACTGCAGTTGATTAGTCTGAAAATTGACTGCAAGACCGAATAATGACTTAATAATTTATCGGTCAGTTTTTTAAGAACTATTTAGATCGAAATAACACTTTTAGATCAAAATTTGTTTACTAGTGATTGTTTTGTTGCTTTTGACATATTTTTTCGGAATTGTACTCTAAATATCGAGTTGAGGTTCTTTCTTTCACACAATACGTGTGGTATTGTTCTAATACTGATTGGAAATTAAAGATTGCTGACACCATAGTTCAATGCTAAAAGAGTGATTTATGATTTTCACTATAAAGACATTATTAAAACAATTTTACATGCCAATTACGAAAGACAACTGAGAGATAACTGAAAGGTCTTTTCTCTATATCCGATTTTATTGTTAATACTACACACCAGCCTATATATACTTAAAAGATGCAATTATTTCAGTTGTTTGAATTTTTTAATTTTTTGCTGGTTAATTTAAAGTCGACAATCTTTTATTGCTGCATAAGATTTAACATTATCGGGTGCACTTGATAATTCTATTGATCTTTTTCACGATCAAGTATCGTCAAGGAGCACTTCCTCGTTGAGATATGCTTTGAAACTAACAAGAACGTTATTGTATTTTCCCATTAACTGACCTGCAGAGGTCAGACAGAATATTAAAGATTTTGTTACCAAAATCAATAATATCGAACATTTATCTTTCACAAATAGGAAGTCTGGATCAAATATATTCATATATCCATTTTGAAAAAAAGACATATTTATTTTTTTGTTTAATGTGTATTGTTTATTTTTTTGCTTTTTATGACATACAGTATGACACCATTTTCTAACATCATAATCATTCTTGCCAATCTGCTTTAAATTAGATCTTTCACATTGCCCCGGTCAGATTGGCTTGTCGTTCGTGCAGATATGAAGACATGTTATAAGGAGTCATGTTCGGATGACATTTAAGCATCTTTTCAAATATTTGTCTTCAAAATGTTTCGGTGTGTTTACTATGAACTATCAAAAGCATAGTCGGGTAATCAATGTAATATTTCAGGATATAGTCAGAAAATTCTATATTCCAACCACTTAATTTCCCGACATCTTTTCAATTTTGAGCACCGAACTTATCATAAATATTTCTCAACTTAGTGAAATAGTTAAGGTTCATTGTTTTATTCATTTTATATGTTATAATTTGTAAGTCGATGAAACATTCTATCATCATAACATTGAAAATAAAAAAAAAAAAAAAAAAAAAAAAAAAAAAAAAAAAAAAATACTGAACTCCAAGGTAAATTAAAAAGAGGGGAAGTCCATATTAAATCATACTTTATCAACCAACGGAACGAGTGAAAAACAAATAAAATGAACGTTTGATGGTAAAAATTGAAACCGAAGTGCCAACTTGTTCAGAAATGATTGGCTGCTTAAATATTTGGATTAAATGTCATCCTAAAATGATCTCTGATAGGATGTCTGCATATCCATATACTCGCAGATCTAACGAGCGATGTGAAAGATCTGGGGCAATATGCGTAATTGATTTTACATAGGCGGTAATTGTCACGTTTTCCTCTGTAGCACAGTCCATATCGTAAACTCGGATATGCATGATGGCTCCTTTCGAAGCTAAGACATTTTCACATATGTGGTTAAATTTTCGGGGTACGAAGTGTGATTCATTTTTCCGTAAATTAGCACACCCCGAAAATCCTTTTGTGATGCGGCTCCTGGTGGTAAAAAATCCCTTTTTTCACACAATAAGTTCTTTGAAAATTTAATACTTTGCATCCATTTAATAACTGCATAGTTTTTACACGTTTATTCTATGGTCCTCTACTTTTCAAATCAACACAAATGGTTAAGCTCAGTCAATTGTTAAAAATAGAAACATGTCCAATATCACTACACAGAGATTTTTTTGTCTACGCACAACTTTGTGTTCCTCAATTTGAGGCGCATTAGGGATATTGACCCATCCGATTATAATCAGATAGTGACAAATCAACACATTTATAATCCTGCTAAAGAAGTAGGGTTGATGACCTAAGCAAAACCAAGCAGACTAACTACATGTATGTTCAAAATTTAAAGTTGGCAAAAAAAGAAAATAAAGGAAAATATCTTTGACTGGGTATGGCAAATATCTACTTTCCATTCTCAATTTTATTGATTACTTGATTTGTAAAATGATTTCTTAGAATATGTAATTGATCAATTTTAATCGATTGACGATTGCTGTTAGGATGTCAAGTTAGTTAGTATGAAAAGGAGAAGACACCATTATAAAAAAACTATTACTAAAATAAGACAACACCAGGCCAAAATAAAAAAGTTGAAAAGATAATCAACAATCCACAAAACATCACTCCGATACATAAATACTGAACAACACGAGCGCCACAAAACTAGTGTACTAAGGTGTTCCGGTAGGAAAAGCTGTTTCTGCTCTTTTTGAATGGTAGAAAAAATTGTAACACAACAGCAAAGCAACGCAAACGACTTCACATATTACATGATTCGAAATCAGCTTGCCATGTCTTAAATATAACCAACATAAGTCCATTGAATGACTCAAGTGTAATAATATACAGGAGACTCCAGAAATCTAATGCATTTAAATTTATAATATACCTGTTTCAGTATTTCCGATATCCACTACAATGTCTTATTTGACAAAGATAGGTTCAATTATCTTTGAACAATAGTTTTTTTGTTTGTTGGTGTTCGTGTCACTTTTAGCGACTTTGTCTTTATCATGGCGGCTAGTTTTTGTCTGTGTAGAAAATCTGCTATCGGGTTTGAACTCAAAACCTCAGAGTTAACAGGCTATGAATCACTGTACATGCCTTACTCAAAAGACTTGGCCAACGAGGCTCTGAACAATTGTTATCAAATTGACAGTTTCATATGACTTATTATTCAATGATAAAAGATGTTTCTGGATACCTGGTTAAAAGAAAAGTTGATAGATAAAAGGAGGTGTGGGGTAGACGATAATCAGGAAGCAACTCAACGACGTAAAGGATACAAGTACGCCAAAGACATCTATAAGCTTGAGGTCAACATTCTTCAGTTTCCAACAATAAATAAGTTTCTATAAATTATATCAAGCTCGTACTCGCCCCAAATCTAAAAAAGCCAACAAAGTATAAAGAGTGAATAAAAATTATTTTTCACAATTGGTTTTTGAGATGGAGTTTAGGTTATGTTCAAACTATAGCTAAATCGTTCTTATGATCCAGAAAATAATCAAAATTCTCTTTCATTTCTTGATTTTAGACAATAGCGTCATTTTAGATAAAATGGTGGCTCTTTCCTCCACGACTTTGAACTGCGTTCCGGTTGAAATACTAGTAATTCTACATACAATCTCAGTAATGATACTGATTCCAGTTCAGTCATATTATGTGATAGACAAAACGGCAAAGCAACACAACCAAGTTCACATATTAAAAGACTCGGAGTCTGCTTGCCATGTGTCAAATGCAACCAATAATAATCATATAAACGACTCAAGTGTAATAATACAAAAGGAAGCTGCAGAGAACTTAATGCATTTAAGTTTATGTGTAACAATTGTTTCAGTGATTCCAATATTCTTGTTTGGGTACCTTTCAGATGTATATGGACGAAGACAAATGTGGACTGTATGCGCCTGTGGCACCCTGGCTAAAGAGATAATTTTACTGCTGACCGTAGTATTTGAACTTCCTACTTGGGTGTTGTATATTGGACAAGTTATTTTTGCATTGACAGGAACATACAGTGGTGCAATGGTTATAATCTTTGGAAGTATTGCCGACACAACAAATGAGGGAAAAGACAGAAGTTTCCGGATCACCGTTGTACAAGGAACAGGAATGCTAACAGCAGCAGTTACAACTTTTGGAATGGGTTTTTGGATATTGGAGGAAGCGTTTAAATATCCAATCATAATGACATTGTTCCTAACAACTATCAATCTCGTTCTTGGACTTCTTATGCTACCACAGAAAAAACAACCTGCAACGAAACTAAAGACAGTTCTTGCTCCATTTAAAATATACATTGATGCAAATTCAGAGAGAAGACGTAAAATGTTTCTGTGCTTAGCTGTTTTTCTGCTGTTATCTTCGTGTTTGGTTGGCAAACTTGGATATCAGAAATTATTTCTTATGCGAAATCCGCTTTGTTGGAACGTTTTACATGTGCAAATACTACGTGCTGTGCAAACACTTTTCAACACCATATTTGTAATTGGAATTGTCCGCTTACTCCTACGCATTACGTCAGAGAGTATTATTTTAATCGTTGGCATAATTTCTACAGTTTCATACTTGATTGTGTTTGGTTTTTCGATAAATGACTTGATGGTATATTCACGTACGTATAAGAAGCAATTCAATTCAATTTAAAGATAAGCATGATAAAAATCGTAATTAAAAAAAAAAAACAAACAGAAAATTGAATACTGACATGAATAGAGAGTTAAAAAATGATAAACCTAAATTTAAACCTGTTACATTTGTTGATATACATGTTACGAAAAAGTATACACTCGACGCTGAGATTGACACATTAGACTTTTAATGTGGGGACTATGTCAAAATTTGAATCCTATGCGTGATGTTAACCAGCTATTCCATTCACGTTGTTTGCTCATTTAAATTATATTAATTAAGAACGTCTTAGTGTACATGTACATCGATCGTGTTAATCATTTTATGATTTAATTACTTGTGAATATAGGATGGAAAAGATGTACGTTTGTTGGGGTTGATGGTAATGCAAGTATGTACTTCTAGATTGATATAATTTACCTTGAAGCCAGTTTGATTTTTTTTTTTACAGTTTTGGGAAAAGTTTAATCTGTCGCTAAACTAAACCAGCACAAAGCCCTACAGTCTGATTGATTTTATCCTCGGATTTCTGAGGAGCATGTAATTCAGCGGTTGTCATGTGTTGGTGTCTGTCATATTTGTTTTTTGGTAACTGTTTTGTTATAAATATAACCTTTTCAGCTGACTATGCGGTATAGGTTTTGCACATTGGTAAAGGCCTTACGATAACATATTATGGCTTCATTTGGACTCTGGTGGATAGTTGTCTCATTGACAATCATAAGATATCTCCTTATTTTAAATAAAGGTAATTACGATTTACCTTAAAGCTTATCTGTTTAAGAAAAGACGAACTTATAGTGAAATAGACAGGTTATTATTTTTTTGGACTTTTTGAACATTCATGTAAAGACTCAGGATGGTCTAACTGGGTCGAACGGGTCATAGGAAAAGTCAAAAAAAAAAAAAAAAAAACAAAGCGTCGGCACAAAGACAAACCAAGAGAAAAAAAAACCCTCCACACTGTTGCTGGAGAAAATGAGAAACACGGACCCCATGAAAACTGGAGCAGAAATTATCAGATTTTCTCTCCAATTTCCATGCGACGTGTTTTAAGTTAAAATTAGATAATAAATGTATATTAGGTTCTTTAAACAGGCCCATTTGGTTGCCAATATTGATGCTTGTAGAGATAAAATTAGACATAATAATTTCTCTTTTTATCATAACAGATGAAGTGAAAGAAACAAATATTGCAGAAATATTTCAGAGTTACATTTTTGATCATTTGCAAGGTACAATAGGGACTTGCGGGGACATGATATTAATCATGTGTAAATTTTGCCGAAAAATCCATAAGTTTCAACCTATCAAAAATCTTCAAAGTATATTCGGAATGAATCCATAAAAGGAGGGGCACATGTTCTATATATATTGTAAATACATTGTGCAAAGTTTGAAATCTCTTACATAGGAGGTGGTTTTTTAACAAAATGGGTACCTGTTTTCCCGCTCACCTGCATGTCAACCCGTCAAGCCTCAAACCCAACTTTAGTCATATTACATGACGGTTTTGCAATGTGTGCAACCAGTTCAAAAGTTTGAAAATTTAGTAAACTCCCATTAAGTTAAAAGGTCCGTCGCATTTGATTTTGAAAACGCAAATATCAAACTTACCAAGTATTAATAGCTTGAATTTACAAGAGTGGCAGGGGTTTTTTCTCTCGGCTTCCCACCTATCATTTCTTCAGGGTCCATTTCCTTTCTGCAATCCCCTTGCTCCTGTCAGTGCTCCAAACGGAAGAAATATTTAGGAATTTATAATATCATGGAATATAGTTTTCATTAAGGTTTATATATAATGAAATGGTATTTGATAATGTCAAGGACAACTGTTACAAGTAATTACTAATGTTCGACATATGTACTATATAGTTTAATTAAATGGATACATATGTAAATTAAATCTTAAATTCCTGTTTGGGATTTGATACGATACCCACATTTAAAGTCTAATTTGTCAACCTCAGCGTCAAGTATATACCACTTCGTAACACGTCCATTAACACAAATAGGTCAAATTGCAATTATAATGTAACATTTCTTAGTCATTATGTGGGATTTGTTTTTAATGCTCTTCGACTTTGTTTGGACTTCAAACCATTTAGATTCGAGCACCACTGACGGGTCTTATGTAGACAAAACGCGCGTCTTGCGTTCCAAATTATCAGCTTTGTACCTTTGATGAGTTTTTACCTGCAATAGAATAATAATAGTATGAATAACTTATAATGAACACACAACTCTTCCTTCAATATGCATTTCTTCATTTACAGGAAACATGAGCGCTTGGAGTTTAAATAAACGAATTCAAAAGATGGAAAAATCTAGAGGAGATATTTTGTTATCAGGCATAGATAGCCTCAGCCAGATTTGACACAACTTTTGAAATTTTTGATTTCGGTGCTCTTATTAAACTTTGTTATGAATTTTAACGAGGTTTTACGTGATTTGATCCAAACACCAATGATTAGACTTGTGTAGACAAACCGCCCGTCTGGCAAACTAAATTATAAATCTTGTATATTTTATGACTTTTTACAAATGAAAAAACGTAAAATAAAATAAAAGAATTCAAAGAGCAGACAAACTGTGAAAGGTTTATTTAAGGGTTCAGATCTTCATAATTGTCACCTTTTTTCATTATCAAGTGATTCAAAAACACATGTGTGATATATAGAGCAGAATATATACCAAAAGAGATACGTGCTTTATTTTGAAAGAAACTTATTTATGTACATTTAAGTTCAAAGTAACGTGAATAGGACATGGTTAGCCTTTAGAAGAAGCAGACAAAGGTCTGGTCTACCAAATATAAACATAACGTTTTGTGCATGTTTTGACCTCACCGATCTTTTTCAGACGTGATAGTAGGCTGTATGTCAATTGCAGTGTTTCCTATGCTAAGAGCCACTCTGTCAAAACTTGTCAGTTCTGACGAACAAGGTGATTGGTACTTTATTGATTAATTTGTATGGTTGTTATTTTATTCAAAATTATTTAACTGATTTCCATAGACTGGATATTCTACTTATTTCAGGGATTCTAATTACAATAAGCAATGCTTTCAGTTATACTTTGAAATAAAAAATGCATGTTACTAGATTATTTGATATCAATGTCACAATCAACAAAGATAAGATAGTAAATGCTGCAATGATGTCACGGTTGTGGCCTTGCTAGACCAGGTTAAAATCAAAGGTTAAAATCAACTGATAAAACCTTTAGCATTAAAATAAAATAAAAAAAAAAAAAAAAAAATCAATTCGTATGAGCCACTGCTGGTGGACGTTTCGAAGTCATTGCTGGATGACGTTTTGAAGCCACTGCTGGTGAACGTTTCGTCCATGAGGATAACAACAGTCCAGTAGTCAGCTCTTCTGTGTTGACATTAGATATCAATGATATGGTCAATTTCTGTACGAATTCTGTTTTATATGTGTACAAAAAGGACTGTTAAATGAGACGATATAGTCCCAATTGAGCATGGGTAATAAAAGTGTAAAGGGATGTAAAATCAAAAGTTTGGATATTACTGCAAAATTATAGAGCGCGTGATTGAAATGGAGACGATCTTTGGAATATTAAGAAATTTAAACACACAATTATGGGTAAAATCAATTTTTTTGTTTATTTTGTTTTAAATATTTCTTTTATTAAACATTGTTGTGGAGCACATACAAGCATTGAAGTTGTGTCGTATTGGGACTTAAAAACAGCACGTTATAGTTGTCTTAATCTAAAATAACGGAATCATTTTATACCATCTATGTAATGCAAATATATATATTCAAAACATTTTTATTTTATTGACAGGATCCGTCTTTGCAAGTATGGCATGTTTAGATGAACTTGTTGCAGCATTTGCTCATCTTACTTACGGGAAACTGTACACATTATCTGTGGCTAGGTTTCCAGGATTGATTTTCTTAGTGATGGCAGGTGTGTCAATCATTACGCTATTTGGAGCTATGTAAGTGTAGTAAAACATGTTGAACTTAAATGTTTGTATTTAATAAAGAAAGAAAAGGGCAAATTAAAGAGAAATGAAAAATCAAAACAGGAGGAAATCCTTCCTTCACAAGAACAAAATACAAATGAACTCCCACCAAAAAAAGTTGTAATTGAAATTTTGATTGAATCATTCGCTTGATTGACATATTAAGATGCCTTGAATTAAAGAAGTAACACATTTATCTAGTTCACAAACTCTTTTATAGATCTTTATATATCTTTTAAAATAAAATATTTTAATCAAAAAAAAAAAAAAAAAAAAAAAAAAAAAAATTCAAGGTCGATTTCAGAAAGGTGGCTAAGGCTTTACAAATTATCTGCAATATTCACAAAAGCAATGATACACCAACCAAAATGTTGTCTTGCCAGATACAAAACATATAAAATAATATATATATGAACATTATGTATTATGGATCAAATACAGGATGTTTAAGTACGTCAAACACTGTAAAATAAAATTCTCAAATGTTCTCAAATATGCAATTTATTTGTTTTTTTGTTGAATCCTATATATATATATCATGATATTGTAGAGTACTTCATGGTTGGATGCATAAAGATACAAAGGATAAAAGGAATCAGTTATAGAGTTGAGCTACATTAAATCTTCAAGTTTCTCCAGGGATACAACGGAAACAGGAAATGCCATCTAATTTTTAAAAAAATATTAGAAGCTTTAACTACACTATGTATAACAACGTAATGTTAACCTTAAAAAGTTATTAATTCAAGCAATGTGTATGAAATATTCAAAACGATTGGATTTTCCGCAAGTACGAATTATTTTATGTGGATACCATTCACAAAACATGATCAGAATCATTAAACTAAGGTTGTGACTCCTTCAGTTGAAGTTGTCTCCAAACATGTGTTTTATACTACTTTTTTTCTGCTCCCAGTATTTTCTAGTTTTTGGCTTCTTTAAAATTTGAACTTGGACAAATAAAGTAAAGTTTATCCCAGAAACAAGTTTCATGTATACTGAAATCAGTATCATATGTCTATAGTTTTCTTACTAGTCTCTGCATTAATGTACAGTGGAATCTATTCAGACAGTGTTGAAAAATCTCACCAATGATATCAGGCTTTTAATTTAGTACGCCATATGCGCGTATCATCAACACAAGGCTCGAATCAAAACAGTAAAAAAGTAAGGAAGCTGAAACCGGTAAAAGTTTTCATGCAAAAAAAAATGATGTTTTAACACTTATATCGAGACCAAAAGATTTTTATTGTATTGAAAACCTCTTTCGACATAGTACATACACAGCAGACCATTATGCTTTTGCAGTTTTTTAAAGTTCAACAAGTAGTGTATATATAAAAATAAGAAGATGTGGTATAATTGACCGTGAGACAACTATCCACCAGTGACTAAATGACATAGACGTTAACAACTGTAGGTCACAGCACGGCTTTCAACAATGAGCAAAACCTATCCAGCATAGTCAGGCGGGGTTAAACATGTTTGCGGGCGCCCAACTCGGGACAGTGGTGTAACAGTACAACATGTGAACAAACTGTTGAAAAGGGCTTAACTCACCAGATCGATACAAAACAGAAAAACAAGTAACAAAAACACAGACCGGACATGACAGGCTATTTATACATCTCTACAACAAAAAAGTACTCCAAGTTACTGACAGATAATTCAAAGCCAATAACAACTAATAAAATAATATGCGTTTAATATGTATAATATTATCATTTTGCTGCATGGTGTATGATAGATATATAACAGGCATTTATTCAATAGTTTGCTTAAAATATTGATTTTCGTTTTAAGTGGTTTTGTTTGTTTGTTTTTTCTATTGAAAGTTATTATAGTTGTTTTTTTTCAAATTGGTCACAAATTCTTGTGCGAATATGCAAATAAGAAATGATTTTACAGGGTTAATGCATTTAAACTAGGAAATATTTCACGAGAAGAAATTTTATTGCAAGAGTTTACGAGTACAATAAATATTCTACGAGGAATTATCATAGTATTTGAGAAACAGTGTCATTAAACATTGAGCTTTTTCCTTATTATGACTGAAAAGTGCAAAACAATCTTTTCTTCTGATACTTTGGTATTTTTGCAGCATATATGATTAGTTTTTCACAAACACCTGCCTGGAGTTGAATTCCCACAGTTTCCATAGCAACAGTAAAAATTTAAGTTTGAAAACCATGTAAACTAATAAAAATATATTCGTCCATGAACCTCTTGTTGTATGACAAAACTTTAGAAAGGAAAAACAAGCACTACTTGGTTAACAGTCTGTAAAATCGCCATTGTCAAATTATATTAAAATAATGGGGAGCAACGCTAAGGAGATGATGACTTAATTTGTACCCTGGGGGAAGGGGAGGAGAGATTGTCCGCGGACGGAAAATGTGTTTTCACTTTTAAATTAGTAAGCTTATATATATAGCGCATACTATCTATGAAAATTATTAGTATAATTGTTATAGTAAAACGTCAATAGGGATTGCAAAGGGAAATAAACAAAATAACAAGTATCGCGTATATCTTCACGATCTAAAATTAACAGTTTAAAACATGGATAAATTACTTTTAAATTATCCTTAATCATATTGAGTTATTTCGATAATATTTCTTAAATTGACACATTAAGCGGCATATTTTCTTCAAAGATGAATAAATAAAAAATATATATATATATAAAATGACTTTCCGTGTGCGCACTGACAACAGCGTTGCGTGATTGTATCCATCGTGTTTCAAATAAAATAATAAAGGGTCGATTGTACGATGTGAGACTTGTCTCTATTTATTTTTTTTGTGTCTTTTATTTAGGTGATGGTATTTTCAGTCTTTCACGGACTTTGATTGCACAATTTGTTATCTTCTCCCATATTTTAACCCACCATTTTGATAAGCATTGTATTTAACATTTTGTATTTTCTGTATATGATATGAGTTTTATTCTTTATTATTAAATGCTACAATGTAAAAACACTTTATTTTTTGAGAACGAATGTAAAAATGATATATCGCCAAAATAACGATATCAAATTTGGAGAAGGTAAGATTTTAAACAAATTAAAGCAGCCCCGAAATCGAATATTTTTAGAACTATCTTGGATTATTAAAATTACATCTTGAAAATTTGTAGTTTAACAAAACAATGATGTTTTGGTTACAATTATAGACTTTTCATGAATTATACAGCCATGAAATGACAGTAAAATCAATGGAATGGTGAAATCATGCAAAATTCTGACTATTTGACGCGAACATTCATAGAAATAACATATACCACAACCGTCGCCGGCACGAACTTTGTTTGGATGACGCTTGTGGTCTTTGTAAATTCAGCTAACATGTTCCTACAACTAGCCTATTTTTGCAAATATGGCAAATTCAGAAAGATTTTGCATTTGGTCTTAATGTATTAAAAGACGAGTCTTTGTATAGCAAAGCCTCAAACTGAACATATACCAAGGTTTGAACCCAAACAATGAACTCAGTAACCGCTAGGATACTTATGATATCGATATCAATATAACCAGCGCATTCACAAACTAGATGTTTGTTCATTTTTGTCTCTCATAAATCAAGAACATCGCACACAGCAATTCGTTCTTTCAACTCATTTACTTCATGAATGCTAGTGCAGTGAGTTAAAGTTATCTACTCATAAATAGGGCAAAACTATCTAAACGTGACATTTGTTTCCCTGATTGCTTTATTAAGTAGACTGAATCCTTCTTATGGTGACTCAAAGTTTTCATTAATAGACCTCATGCACTTCATGCACAAACAAAATACATTATACATAATAAGACATATTTGTACAGTCAGGATTCTACTTCATCAAAATTATCTCCCCATTACGCCAGCTAATTTTTACAATCGTAAAAATGGAAGCGTTGTAGGAATGACGCGCTGCCAATTTCGCTCTTGAAAACAGATAAATTTATTAATAAAAATATTTAGCATTATTACGATCCTTATATGCCAGTTGTATTTCAAAAGACAAATGTATCTACTAGCTATTGAGCATCGTTTAATGTACTTTTCTGCATTTAGTTAACTTATAACTATTGTCTGATCGGTTATCAGGTGGAGTTTTCGAAAGTTCAAAAATATTTAAAAAATTCTAACTAAATAGTTCGTGGAAGGGCAGAAATTTTTTTCAGAGGTTGAAGACTAATTACCCTAGATAACACACACAAAAATTAAGTTTTTTTGAAGTGATGCATTTTTAAGATCCACTTGGAAAGTCTGTCGTCAAGTACTTTTAGTAAGAATTTGTTATTCGATCACACCTACTCTGTTGTTATGACTCATTAGAAAGGTATTTCACTTGACCCATATATTTCATTTTATAGTGCTGTGAATTTTAAATGTTATTAAATCATCCTGTAGCTTAAATATATAAAAATAATAGAATCTGAAGCGAGACGATGTATCAAATATTTTTGCTTTCTACGTTTTCAACTCAAACACGCCCGAACATGAAAAGGTGCAGTCTACTTTCTCTTTTCGCTGAAATTATTGCCCATTTTTAGGATTTTTTCCAAAAAAAAACTGTCGCCGGGGGCAGAGATGCAAATTAATGCTTTAAAAAGATCCATCTTTGATCTTTCTGTGGAATTTTTTTCGGCGGAATTTATTCTTATGCACAAAAAAGATCCAACTGTATTTACACCTCCCACAAACGACTGTTTTATGAAAATTTTTTTATAATTTAAAAGTTTACATGTACGTCGAAGCTCCATACTACAATTTAAGTAAAAACACGTATATAAGATGCAAAACATCCAAAATTATGCACCTTTATTAAACTTTTAAAGCCCAAAGATACAGATGAAAACAATTCAAATATTCCAATTTGGCTTTTTTACCTTCTCTAAAAAAGAGTTCCATTTCTTTTGTTTAATTTCAATTGGGTATGCGGCTTTGTATTTCATATTTTTTTTCGTTTATTGTTTTTTTCCTGAGGCCGTTAGTTTTCTCGTTTGATATTTTTTACATTTGTTATGTCGAGGCCTTCTATAGCTTGCTGTGGTACGGGGTTTGCTCATTGTGGAAGGATGAACGTTGACTTACAGTTGCTAAATTTTACGAATAAAATATACTAGGGGTTATTCCCAAACTAAAGATAGCCGTGGATGGAAATCCCTTTTTATTTACATGTCCATAATAAATGAAAAAGTATCATGTTTTTTTTGTATTCGATAGTGAGAGTTAGTTAACATCCAATTGAAACAGACTGAACGATCAAAATGATTTGATAAATTAGAATATATATTTATATAACTTGTGTAAAGGGGAGACAACACTGTTAACTTCCTGTTTTTTTTTGTTTTTTTTTTTTGGTAGTGAAAATTGAAAACTTATTTGTAGCTACTGTAGCTTTTTCCGGAGCAAGCGATTTTAACTTGAAGCGAGATTTTATTTTAAAGACAAGATGAAAATCAATGAAATTCGTACAATTATGACTATCTGAAATGTGCTTGTATCATGCCTACATGGGTATGCACATGGCATGATTTAAGGCTTTTCAAATTGAGATTCGACATTTTTTTTTTAATTTTCTTTAGTTAGAACATTTTGTTATGTTAAAATAACACTTTATATTCATTTCGTTAAAAACAAGAGACTATTCTGATTTCGGTGATATATAGCTTAACACAAATATCGTTATAAACAATACCACCTCTAAGGGTCAATAATGCACAGTCCCTCGAAATACGACGTCAAATAGAAAAAAAGATGCACCAAAAGTTAAGTTATAACGATAATAATTGGTAATATTGTGTTAGGATGCTAATATCAAAGTCTCTTAAACTCGATGCTTACTGTCAATTAAGAAATATTTGCGATATCTGTATGTTACGGAAATTGCGATGGGATAGGTTTTTTAATATTAAAAAAAAAAAAAAAACTCGCATTTTCAATTTGATAGCATTATTAGTATAGTAAAATCGCAATTACCATTCCCGCTTTTTTGTCCGTTGTGCAACAATTACGATAATAAATAAACACAAAAATTTCGGAATTTGCAAAAACATTTTAGCGCAAATTTCATGATGTTAAAAAAAATTGGAACAATTAGCGGTAAACATATTTATCAGATCGAGATTTCAATTGCTTAATGTTCAGAACTAACAAACATAGAAAATTAATTTTCCCCCTTTTTGAGCCCCTCAAACAGTACAAGTGTACCTCTCGTAAAATAAATTAAAAAAACTTATGGAACAATGGACGATTTTGACCTTTTACTTTATTAAAAACTAGGTTTATTTCACTTTAACATTTTTCCTCTTGGTTCGCTTTTACTATGATTGTGAACCCGCTCCTCTTGATATGACAACTATAAATTGATTCATAACTAGCCATTGGTTACAAGTATTATTCAAAATGAGTCACTTCTTCTTAGACGTGTTCCACATGTGGAGCAGGATCGGCTTACCTTTTCAGCGCAGATGAGATTACACCGGTTTTTGGAAGGGGCTTTGTTTCGTAAATTTGTTTGTATTTTGGTCAGTTTTCTTTTTTTTTCGCCATACCGTTGTCATTTTGTCATCGACTTATGAGTTTGAATATTACTTTGGTATCGTCTGTCTCTCTTTTTCTATCCGTTCTAGAAAATGTAGGAAGGTAATAAATGTAATAAACAAAATTAAACTGCACTCCTTTTTAGGACCTCAATTTATGCTTTATACTCTGGTTAAAATTTAAACTAACAAATGCCCATCTAGGGACTATGATCTAATACAATTCCAAATATAACGTTTTCATCCTTAACTGATTTCAAGGAAACAGTCACACGAGATTAAGTAGAAGAAGAATTGAAGAAGAAGCTAATTATGAAACTGAGCAAAAACACTTTCTCTTTACTTTGTTTGTAAGTTTTTAAAAGTCTTGTGATGTATGTTGATATTTAATTTAAGAAATTAATTCAAGTTATCCCACCTTTCAAAACTAGCTCTGGTTAGCTGCAATGCGGAGTCTCAATAAAGAGTATTTGAGGAATATATGATACAAAATCAAAAGATTTCCAGACTTTTGAAATATTAGGAGTCGAATATGCGGGAATAAGCAGGAGGAAGCATGTAGCAGAAATTGGTGTCTCTATGTTGTAGCGAAATAGTACGTATATTAGGGATGTTAAAAGGAATGGATTTGACTTAAAAGTTTACTATTGCTTCACAAAGTGATTTTTAGGAAAGACTGCTATAGCTTTTCTTCCTTACATAAATTAAATTGAATGAAAAAAAAACAATTGAAGAAAAAGCTTATCATTAAACTGAGCAAAAACAATTTCTTTTATCTTTGATTTTAAACTTTAAAAAGTCTTGTGATGTATTTTGATATTGAATTTAAGAAATTAATTCGAGTTATCCCACCTTACGAAACTAGCTCTGGTTAGCTGTAATCTGGAGTCTCGATAAAAATATTTGAGGAATATACGTTTAAATCTATTACATTAATAAAATCTTATAAGATAATTATATTACAATATAAATGACAGGAGATTTTTATGATACGTCTATTAGACAGCATCCCAACGATGCCAAAATCATAAAATATACATACTTTTGAAATGCAAAAAATGTTGAAGGAGTCGATTATGCGGAAATAAGCAAAAGGAAGCCAGTAAAGAAATCGGTGTCTTTATGTAGCGAAACAGTGATGCTCCAAAGAAGGGATTTGCCTTGAAAGTTTACTATTGCTCAAGAAAGTGATTTTTACGAAAGACGGTTATAGCTTCTCTTCCTTACATAAATCAAATTGAATGTCTTATCATACCTTCAAGGTTATTCTACCTCTTGTAAAAGCTGTGAGGTAAAGAGGTTCAATTTCAAATTGTCAATCGCAAATGGAATTTGCTTGTCATTTTCTAGATAAATGTATGACAACTATTCGAGTTCAGTTGGAATTTTGCAGCTATCAAGGACAATTAAAATCAAAAATCTGGTCTTTTCTGCAAAAGATCCAAAATAGGTCTTCAGCAATGGCCATTCACGCTCCAAAAAGGAACCACTGAGAAACATCAGTGTACTGCGACTTGTATGAACGGCATTAAGTGCATCCAGAATGATGGAGCTGTACAAGCCATGATCCACGCATCAAGGCCGTCCTGTTAAAATAAATATCATAAAACGCTAATACAATCAAAAGTAGACGATTTCTATATGACAGACGTTTTCCATTCGTTTGAAGTGTTTGAGATTTTTATTTTGCCATTTGTTAAGGGAATTTCCGTTTTGAATTTTTATTAGATTTAGGTATTTTTTGTTATTTTACTTTTTACAAATTTATAGACAAACATTCAGAAATTACTTTAATAAATGAAAAATAATATAAATATCCTACCTTTAATTCGAACAAAATAAAAGGTTAGCGTAAACTAAGACTCTATTTTGAACTCAAACTCGAACTCTTATTAGATCTAAAGCCGAATTTTAATATTTTACCTAGAGAAGATCTCTTGTTCTCGATTGTGACAACTTACTGACAGCGATTTTTTACCGATTTTTTTAATTTGATCTTATATACAAAAAAAAAATAATAAAAATTTCATAGACATACAATAATATAAAAATTCTGAATGGTTATTTTTCTTACAGAAATAAGAAATTAAAAAAAAAAAAAACAAAAAAAATAAAGGATTTTTTACCGAATGAAAATAGAAAATAATACAACATTCTATAAGATTTTAAGTTTTTTCTGCCTACCAACTGTTTTGTGTTTTAATTGTACTTTGATGTTATCTGTTGCAATGTCTTTATAACTTTTGAGATCTCTAAGATTTTTACACTTATAAGGCCGAGCATTAAATTTAAAACAAGATGATTATACAATCATGTATTACTAAATATTTACCCCTTAGAACAATATCGTCATCAAACAACTTTAAAGATAGATGATTAAGTTTGAAACTTTTGATCCATCCATCATCTTTTCCAGTGATTAATGAAAAGTCGTACTCGAAAAAAGTTGGTGCCTGGAATCGTTCTTCGCTTTTATTCAAACATTGTTCTCTCCCTTTATGACTTTGTCAATATCTGCTTGTGTGTATACCAAAGGAACATCTTCTGATCGTCCAAACGTACATCTCTGGATTTTCAGGTCAAGTTGTGCATTGGATGGTTTCTTTTTCGATGCTTTCTGTCAGAGCTATAGCAACCCTTGTGTAATGTTCGTTGAGAGGAATGGTCTGCAGATAAAATATGATATTACAAAGTTTTGTCAGGTTATACTTTATCAAACCACTTTTGTTAAAACATTAAATATATCTCCAAAATCTGAGTTTCCTTGAAACATATATTTGTGATATTTGTTACATTTTGGATCTTGGATAATAAAAGAGCCCTTTTTGCCCACGCTTCCGCCGTTTCATATTCTCCTAATCAAACAAAACGCTCCCAAATCTATTAGCGATTGCGAATGTCTGACCTTTGAGATGAAGGGAAGATTTACATGATCTAAAGTTTCGTTTATGTATTTTACATTTTTAACGAATTGTTTTTCAAAGTTTTTTCACTGAGAAAATTTTGCAAGGTACTGACAAACCTGAGCTTAATCACAATAATCCGATGTGATAAAGTGCTCTTTCATAAGTAAAAAGCCATCTTCCCTGGCGTTTGAAAGTAGTGTTTTACATTTTTCCTGATCTCCCGACTTTAGATTTTCTAGTGAATCAAACATTGTAATGTAAACATTGTTTGTCGTTTTATGCTCAGCTAAATGTGTCTTTTGGTTTAAGTCAATAGCGGTTGTGAGCATTTTTTCTGCTATTTTAACATGCATAATTTATCATATTTATTGCGTTTATATTTTGACAACATCCATAATGCATCCCCATATCGATTTAAAATTATTTCGTCATTTGGGTAGATACGTACAGCATTTAAGAACCCTAATTTTGGATCTTTTTGTATCATTTCAAATTCACTTATCCATTTTCAATGCTTCTCACGTCAATGTTAAACCCATCATGTGAGTAATACATTCTTGATGATCAAGATATGTGCAATATATGCGTACGATCGAGTTCTGTAAAAGGCATAATCTTTTATACCTTTTGGTAAATCTATGACAACTTCTAAAATTAGGCATCAGGAATCATTGGTCACTTTAGCTAATGTATCTGCGTCTGTACATTGCCGATAGGAACTGTAGAGTCTATTACAAGCCATAGCATGGTAAAAGTTTCAAACAGTTTTCTCCGATTTAGCTACAGACAAGTTTGTTAGCCTCTTGATTCCCTCTTTTAAAAAAGCAACGTCATTTTGACGCTTTTCAAGCAAATGCTCATTCAAAAGCTGTTCAAACATTGGAATGACTAGACACTGAGCATTAAATGTATACTGCGTTGCATTTTGGAGACGTGTTTTTATTTTGCCTCTGGCATTGCTTAATTCTACAATCAACTGTTTGGAAGCTTCGTTTAAACTAGATCGCGCTTCCTTTTCGTAGTTATCAAAATCTTCAAACGTGTATGTATAGCCTTGCTCTAATAAACAATTAGCAATTTCCCTACGGTCATCAAAGGTATTGCTTGTTAGAACTTTTTGAATAGCATTATCGTACATGTTCGCTTCCTTCATTTAAATGATTTTCCTGTGCATTTCTGCAAGGTCTGCGAGAGTGTTCAGGTGCTTTGGATTAGTTCCTAAACTGTGTTTTAACTGTTGTATATTTTTTTCAAACAACTGCGACGTGAAAAACGATTGTCAATTAGATTTTCCATAAGAGTGACAGGTTGTTGTACAATCTCATTTTCCTTAACTTTTGCATCTTCTAATATTTCTTTAATTTTTTTTCTATTTGACTGTGTCTCCCATATGCATTAAGTTCAGATTGAGTCTGTACAGTCCTGGACAAACTGACATTGTCTGTTCTGACATTTTGGTTGAAGGTGTATCCATCAATTTTTTTTTCTAAAAGTAATAAAACTACACCCAGATTATTGGCTTATGCAAATACTACTAAGTTTGTGTACAGCAGTCGAGTGATAACAGGAAACACTTATTCAATCGACAGAACCGGTATCGCTCTGTTTGGAGTTCATTCTTTTCCCACGGTTTATGTTTTTATTTTGGTGGTATATTTACGAGTTAACATCGTTAATTTTTTCTCTCTTACTCAAATTGTTTTCTGTCTTTGAGTTAAATCCAGTCATGGGGCGAATTACATTGCAATGTAATGCATTATATTACAATTACTTTGACAAAACCATGCATTAAATTACAATTACAATTACATGCATTTATCAAAGTAATGCATTATATTACAATTACTTTTGCAAAGTAATGCATTGAATTACACATTACATTTGTAAATTTTATTATCGAGTGAAAAGAAAAATCAAACATTTTGAAAAACATGAAGTCACAAAAGATTCTAGCATATGCAGTAACTGTTCCATGTATTGAATTTAAGTATACATGTAAAAAGTCTATTCAATATGACTATTACATTTTAACATCATAAGGGTTTTGAAGGTTTCATGATGAATGATATTTCTGAGTACCCGACTGTTTCACAAAACCTACCAACATGCACAAACGTTCTTAACATCAAAATACAACACAGGAAATATGACTGCAATTTTAAACCAGCTGCAACTACCATCCCTAAAAGATCGTCGAACCCAAAACAGATAATATCCTCTTTTGAAAAGTCATACACGTTGAAGCCAATTTACCATCTGATCAACTGAAAAAAAAATCTAGGACAACCAAGAACATGCATAATGGTCAACATTTCCTGAGACTGCAAAAAAAAAAAAAAAAAAAAACAGACAAATTAAAATTCTGTTTCATACCAAACACAATTAAAGATTGGAACCTACTACCACCGGATATTTTCACCAAGATTCAAACAGCAGGAGAACCAGCTAAAACTTTCAGTGATATTGTAAGGGGATTTCTACTTAAGCGAGTTACTTGACTCACGCGCAGTGCAGTAATATCCTTGAATGATTCACCGTATACCTATCAAGATCAAATGACAAAGCAACGACGCAACCGAATTGAAAATTTAAATTATGACAATATACCGTGCACAATAATAAAAGAGAATCCCAAAGTTGATGGTACATGAATTGAAATGGCACCGCAAACGAAACTATTATATTGTTTACTTTTTTTTATCTGTTTTAGAATAAAGGTTTTTCCTTGAATTTTTTCAATCTTTTATTGATATTTGCTAGTATCATTACAAAGTTATAATAAAATAAAATTGAGAATGGAAATGGGGAATGTGTCAAAGAGACAGCAACCCAACCAAATAGCAGAAAACAGCCCAAGGCCACCAATCGGTCTTAAGCACAGCAAGAAAATTCCGCACCCAGAGGCTGGCTTCAGCTTACCCCTTAACAATTATGTACACTAGTTAAAAGCATGGAATTTGACAAGAATGTGTATGTGGTAATTGAATTTAACACATTAATCCATCTTTACCATTTACAAAATCTTCTAAAAATAAGAATTTGTATGATTGTCAATGAGACAACCTTTCACCAGAGACCAAATTTGTTTTAGGTTCGCAACTAGTTAACGGTATGGCCTTCAGCACAGAGCAATATCCACATGCATAGATATATAAATTTGATTGTCATTAAATTTTAAAGGAAAGCAATGACTTAAGTGGAATGTATTGAAATGTTCCCTTTGTTTAGTTAGTATATAGCATCTGACTGGTTCATTTGAATGGTATTAGTATTAATTGGTTTGGTTTTTGAAGGACAGTCCTTTATTATTTGTCAGATTTTTGTATACACAAATATTTATGGTTGTATAATATATACAAGCTTTATACATGCATTTATGCTTTGCATACGTTCATTTAAAACAGCATAATCTGCATCAATTATTACTTTCATTGAACATGGATGCATGACTGTTCAAAGCTGTTGCGCTTTTTCATGTTCAGCAGGATCATATTTATTTGATCAGACTACACAAAGTTGTAGGTTTTGCTACAAGTTAACCGTTTTATACTTGGAAATGTTGTGAAAAGATTAAACTAGGTGCCAGAGAACAAATTGAAAAGCAAAGTAGGGTAATATAAGAACTAGGATTCGAGATATATAAAATATCAAGCAGCAAAACTATGTAAATTTCTAATCGCTCGCTTGCTTAAAATTATTTTCATAGATTTTTTTTTAAATATTTCAAAAATAATATCGCTTGCTAGTAAAAAATTCTCTCGCCTGCCAAAAATCAAATTTCGAAAAAAAAAAAAACAAATGAAAAAATTTCGCTCTCTCGCTACCCTTTTTGAAAGGAAAGAGTCCGAAGAACTAGAAATTAATTTGGTGTGGCCTTACACATATTTTTTTTCTAATAAGTTCACCTGGTTTCACTTGTCATTAACACAACCGGGAGGAACCCTAGCGCTAAGAGTTGTCTGTTATAAACAAATTGAATTAATTGTAATTCATGCAATATTTCAATAGAAAAACAAGCTTTATCGAATAAACAGCGTGTTGATCGGAGGATAATATAACTAACACAGGTTTAAAAGAGGGACGAAAGATACCAGAGGGACAGTCAAACTCACAGATCGAAAACAAACTGATAACGTCATGGCCAAAAATAAAAGACAAACAGACAAATAATAGTAGAGATGACACAACATAGAAAACTAATGACTACAACACGAACCCCGCCAAAACTGGGGTGATCTCAGGTGCTCCGGAAGGTATGCAGATCCTGCTCCACATGTGGCACCCGTCGTGTTGCTTATGTTATTACAAATCCGGTAAATAGTCTAATTCGGTAGGTCACATTCGTGAAAAGAGAGGGTATTGTAGTTACGACATAAGGAACATATCCGATATCATCTGTGAAACGGTTATTCCATAACGGTCAACTAACTCGTGATGGCGTCCGTAAAATTTACGAAGGGATGATTTCAACTTCACCATTTGGAACTCTTGGTTTAATAGTTTCCTTGTGAGCAGCAATCCTCTATCAAGGAAATCATGATAGGAAATACAAGCCCGGGAATATCGAATCAATTGGGAGATATATACTCCGTATGCAGGCGCTGCTGGAATGTTGCTACATAGAAATGGAAAGTTCACAATTGGGAAGCTGAAATCATCTTTTTGTCGTAAAGTTTTGTTTTCAACCGACCCTCATTGTCAATTTCTAGATGTAAGTCAAAATATGAGGCAGACTTAGCTGTTTCTGTAGTATCCTTTATCTCTAGTTCGATGGGATAGATTCGTTCAACATAGTCACCAAATTTTGTATTATTTAGTGAGAGAACATCATCTATATAGCGGAACGTAAAGTTAAAGGATATTGCTAACTTCTGATCTTTCTTCCTAAGAAGTTTAAATGACAGGATGCAAATAATCAATATTTGGCAACACAAAAAGCATGAAATAATTGTGAAATAATTGTGAACAAAAGTGAAAAAATAAGCATGCGTAGCAACAGAAAAAAAGTCTATCCGCAAAAAGTTCTTCTACCCCATCCTTCCAAGAATATCAAACGGTCGTCCCTTACGGTACATCCCAAGTCTCTCTTTGTTTTCTACCTTGTTATATAGATATACCATCTTGATTTCTAGATTAAAAATTAATTTAAGTTTTTTGAAAGACAGTATTCTACGGTTGCTTTTCGCTTATAAACAAAAGAAGCATTGTTTTTCAATTAAGAATGTCATTGAGAAAATAAATAACTTTGTCACAGACAGGATTAAAATTATCAAAATGCAGAACAATATAGGAAACTGTTGTTTTCTATTATGAAAAAATATTTTCGTGCGGCTTTGTTGGATTTTATATTCTCCTTTTACCGGCACGTTTGAAAATGAGCGCTGCGTCATACGCAATATCTATCAGATGTTTGTGCATAAAATAAAGTAGTAAGCAGCATTTTTTAGTCAGATCGATCGTTGAGAAACTATAACGTTTATTCGTTTGTATTAAAATAATCCTAAAATATAAGTTATAAAACTGCATTCAAGAAATACACATTGTTTTAAACCTTGCTGACTGTTGCATAACGGTTTCCTTCTCGCGGTCAAGAGAAGAAAAAAAATATATAGCATCGACATTATAATTTCTATCTCCATTAGGTAAATATATGCTAAATGTACATTATGTTCTCGTTTAAAGCAATTTTATTATACTTACACAGTGTATAATAATATCGGAGATTGTTTTAATTTATTATACAAGATACTTATTTTTAACTTGGATAGTTTCTTAAAGGTCATGGCGAGTTTTTACTTCTGTTTTGTTTTAGTTCATGTACGAATATTTACAAATATTCTTCTCTAGAATTAATAAGCTCAGACTAATTAAATATCACAAATTTTGTCTGACTGTATACCTTCTAAATTTTAACGTACAATTAAACCCTACATGTATCTCTATATATCTTTCAATTTTCTTGTAGTTTTTTTTTGTCACAAAAAACTGTATTGTATGCCGAACTGAATAAAATTATCGACTTTTGTATACGAGTATACTTGCTGTGAATTAAAACAAACATGAGTGCATTGTTCAAACGCTACTTGTTTCCTGCAAATACATACCAAACCAATCAAACAAAAATTGAAAAAATAAAACAAAACAAAGCAATACTACACAACATCTGCTGAATAATAAAACAACGACTACTATAACTATAGCGTTTTGTTATTACTGCTATGCTATTATCCTCATGTAGTCACACAAACAACATTCAGAGCTACAAATTTGAATTGACCGCCCTGTCTGTACTTGAAAGACCCCTTGTCAATTCATGATCCTTTAATTTGTGAGGGACAGAGGAAGATGAAGGAGGTAGGCAGCCTGTTGCGAGGTAACCGTTCCTTCTCTAACAGAATCCTCTACAGCTTTCAATAATTTTCCTATGGAATTCAGAAATAGCCCCCTATTTTAACGGTAAAACCTCTTTACAAAATCTACCAATTAATGATCCTCTCTTTATTCTTTTCCCGCCTGTTTTGATCGTTACACACGCGATATGCTTTCAACTTTCCCTAAAGTAACCAACAATTAATCTAACTTTAAATAAAACTGTTGAATATGAACTTGTTTTAACCTTTTTGTATAAACTCTACTTACTTAACCCATCAAATATTCATCATCATATGTGAAACAGGTAGCGCTTAGTACATTAGATAATCATTATATAATTATTTGTTTTTGTGCAAATGGCTATCAGACACACTTGTTTTCAATGTTAATTTGTCATGTTATCGTTCCATTACAAACACACAAATATTTTATAAAATTAAAATATTATTTTAAATTCTTGTTGTTTGACAGGTTGAATAAATCATTTATTGAGATATTTGTAAATATATTTAGTAGAATCGAACAAAAATCTGCAATTAATACCATATTCTTCAAATGACAAATATTCATTGATATATGACAAAAGACAACCAATAAAGAGATTCCTGATTTGAACAGGCCAAATTACATGTGGTAGTTTAAATAAGCTCTCTAGGTCGCAGTCCTTCACATTTCAAATACTGGAATAACAAAACGTTAATATATAAAGGAATGTAGAACAAAATCAGAAAACATATCAAAAAAGTACGTCTTTGGTTCTCATAGTTTCATAAATTTCAAACGTCTGAAAAATTATATAACAAAAATATTGGACTCCAAGGGAAATTCAAAAATGGAAAGTCCATGAAAATTGTCAAAATCAAACGTTATCAACTATCGAGACGAGTGGAAAACAACTGTCCTTTTCCTGTCAGAGAGATAGCATCTGGAAGTTCAGTCACTGAAATAATTGCCTCACCATATTTTGATTTCCATGAAACATAATTTGGGAAGGATTAAAATAGATGAAATGTACAACGTGTACTAGTGTAACAGGGTCGTATCTTGGGTGAAGAAACAACAAACTCTGCTCTATAGGGTTCGGATGATTTAATAACCAGTATAGAAAATAAACTCTGAAATAACAATATCACAATTATAAATAACAGTTCTATTTTATAAAACACAAGTATCTTAAATTACATATTATCAGATATTGTACTAGTACAATACCATGCTCTTCATTACTGTGTACTATACTACGAAATTAATAATAAATACATTCAGTAAGTTCTTTCATATGTCACGTGTACTCTTATTTCTCATCGTGGTACACTACACAAGAATGTAACCCTTGATCAGAAATAGTGTACTATATAATGTTTACTGGTAAACTATGTGTACGGTACAAAACTAAAGTTAAAACTGCACATATAACAATTAACTAATCGGAACATAATATATTATTTGTTCTTTACATACTATTAAATTACAACAATCATTAAGTTGCAAATACTATTTTGATAAAGACTAATTAAGCCAATATCTTAAATATGCTTAAAACCCCATATTTAAAGGGAAATAATCCATAACGTTCTGTTTACAACATTACATAATTAAAATAGATTAACTCTTACCACTTGTGGAGTGAGTTTTACTGGTAAGAAGTAGGCACAGTTCACAAGTAATACTCTGTATATAACTACATCAATGGAGTCCTAAAACCAAAAAGTAATCATAAACATTCGGACTCGTAAAATATTAAAATATACAATTTGACAAAATAACTCAAGTTCATTCATAGTTATACTTCTATCATTATAGTGTATAATATAAGTGTACTAATAAATATCAACATTAACACTTTTCCTTATTTTGTTTAATATGCCGCCATTTATGAAATATCAATTATCTGTGTCAATAATCAAATAGCTGCGCAAATTATCTCATTCTATATTCTATCGTGACAAATTAACGGTAGATAATAAAATATATGTAGCACGAAGCTAAATAAAATATTCTCGGTACATCTATCATACTAATGTAACAACCAGACTTTACGAGGAGAACGAAATCATAACATAGAAAACTTTGCTAAATTTATCATTTACATGTGAAAATATTAATTATATAATAAAGAAAATAACTTACATTAATCAGATAATATGTTGTGTCCACAATGAATGAAAACAATAATATACAGGTGATATAAATTGGGACACACAATATCATGCGACTGCAATTTCAAGCTCCTGTTCAAATCTACCTGGTCAATACAAAATATAAATTGACCGCGAAATCACAATGACCAATCAGATACGTAATTTGAAGTAAGAACCTTTTGAATATTCATGAACTAAATATAAAAAGTAAAGTGTAGATTTGGATTAAAATTATAATATTCCTTATCAAAATGCTTATCATAAATTAATTTGAAGAACGTTATAAAGATATTTTTACTGTTATTTAATAGACGTAAAATGACACTACTACATTCTCCCTCTGTTGAAGAAAATGACTTCCATGTCATTGTGTCTTTCTTCCCTCTTTTGAAAACTTGTCGTCCTCGTCAAGCTGTTTACATTAGCAACTGTTCTCAACAATCTTGATGATCGCCCGGGACAATTCCATCTCTAGACCTCTAAATCGTCCCGTTTCTGCCTGACTTTCCAACCAATGTACTTTTTCCAACCAATCTGGTTTAGTGGTGGCCTGCTTTGCTGTTGTTACATAATCCTGCAGGTACTTCGGTGGTTGTCGGTTTCTTTGAGGTCTAGCTAGTGTGGTAGTTTCTGGTATGTGACGTGGTGGTGTAGGTAAGTATCTACGTCTTCTTTCTCTAACTGGTTGTACTGTTGTAGATTCATCATCTGTGGGTTCATCTGCCATTTCATCTAGAGATGGATCCTCCGTCAACGCACTGCCATTATCTGATTCTAAAGCGTCAGCTTCAATATTCTGACCAGTCGCTGCAGGTTCAACATCCTCTGTTCCAGGGGTAGGTTCTTCAGCATTTCCTATGTCTGAAGGTAAAGCGTCCTTTACTAAACCATTAACCTGGCTACTACCAACGGCATCATGATCGTCACCAGTGTCGCTGATAGTTACATCATCTATCCCAGGTCTTTCCACCATATCTGCTTCACTATCAGTGTCGCTAGGTGTACTCCTTCCTGTCACTGTTATCCAATACTCCTGCTCCGACTCCTCATCTGATTCCGATGCAGTCATCTTTTCAATGCTGTCCCCAACAGACTTCGTCGGTGGTCGTCCAGACGTCTTCGGTTTACACTTCTGTCTAGGTGCAGGAGTTATCTCAGACTCATCCGTCTTTGGCAGAAATCCAATTGGAAGTAGAAGATTTCGATGAAGTGTCTTCTTTCTTCCAGTTTCGTTTTCTTTCTGGACCACATACACAGGTATCTCTTTGTTAAGCTGATTAACAATCTGGTATGGATCTTCTTCCCACTTGTCAGCTAGTTTATGTTTACCGTCGAAGGCCAAGAACTTTACTAGGACTCTATCGCCGGTTTGTAAGATGGCTGATCTAGCTTTCTTGTTATAGTTGTATTTCTGTCTGTCTTTCCCTATTCTCGAGTATTTTGTTGCCAACTCATATGCCTCTTTCAATCTTTTCTGTACGGTTTCAATGTACTTCGTCACTGGCTGCTTTTGTTCATTATAAGGGAGGTTGAAGGCGATGTCAATCGGTAATCTTGGTTCTCTACCAAACATAAGGAAGTAAGGTGAGTATCTGGTAGTTGTCTGTCTGGTGCAGTTGTAAGCGTGGACCAATCCAGCTATGTGTGCTTTCCAGTCTTTCTTCTGCGTTGTTTCCAGTGTACCCAATATACTCAGTAATGTTCGATTAAAACGCTCTGTATTCCCGTTGCCCATAGGATGGTAAGGTGTAGTACGTGATTTCTGCATGCCTGTGATGTTACATAGTTCCTTAATAATATTTGATTCAAAGTTGGCACCTTGGTCGCTGTGAATTCGTTTTGGCAAGCCGTAATGTACTACAAAGTGGTTGAAAATGCTTCGGCGGTAGTCTTTGCTGTTTGATTTTTCGTAGGAATTGCCAAGGCATAGCGGGTAAAGTGATCGGTGATGACCAGAACATTTTCAAAACCTCCTTTTGATCTTTCCAGTGACAAGTAATCCATGCATACTAGTTCAAGTGGTTGGTATGTTTCAATGCTAACTAGTGGTGCCCTTTCATTAGTTGGTGTTTTTCGTCTTATGCATCTGTTACATTGCGTAATCCACTGATCTACATCTCTTGTCATCCCATACCAAACAAATCTATCTCTTATAAGTGACAGTGTCTTATCTCGTCCTTGGTGGCCCATGTCATCGTGAAGTGCTATCAGTACTTTCGGAACGCAAGTTTCTGGTAAAACAAGTTGTTTAACTGGCTGGAAATCAAGTGTAACTTCTCTGAATAGAACACCATCTTTCAGTTGGAACTTGTCGAAGTTGTTAATGAACCATGTATTCTCTGATGATCTTTCTAGTTGTTCTTTGGTTGGCTTGCGGTGTTGGGATACCCAATAAATCCATTCTTTCATTCTGTAATCACTCTTTGTTCTGATTTGATGTCAACCAAGTGCTGTGCTGGTAAAGATGTATCATTCACGATTGTAGTAGTATTCAGTGACAGACTATCGACGAAAGGTTGAATATGCTGTAGATTGCAGATGGCTTTTACAGAAGTAGCATCTAAGTTGGATGGTTTACGTCCAAGTAACTCGGGCAATCTCGATAAAGAATCAGCATCGACATTTTGGAACCTGGTCTGTAGATGATGTTAAAGTTGTATGATGCTAATGCTGCAATCCAACGGTGACCAGTTGCATCTAGTTTGGCTGATGTTAGCACGTACGTAAGAGGATTGTTGTCTGTCAGTACTGTAAAGGTGTTTCCATACAAGTAGTCGTGGAATTTCTCGGTGACAGCCCATTTTAATGCCAAAAATTCTAATTTGTGTACTGGGTAATTTCGCTCGGTCTTACTGAGTCCTCTACTGGCGTAAGCTATGACACGCTTCTTGTTTTCCTGTTCTTGGTATAATACAGCTCCTAAGCCTTGCATGGATGCATCAGTGTGTAACTCAAACTGTTGATTGTATCGTGGAAATCCAAGTATAGGTGGTGAAGCTAGTGCTGTTTTGAGTGTTTGGAAAGCCTTTTCTTGAAGATCTCCCCATATCCATGATTGACTGTTTGGATCTCGGAGTCGTGGTTTGCGTTTCTTTGATGAACTTTTCGGTGGAGGCATTAGATCGGTGAGTGGTCTGGCTATTTTCGAAAAATCTTTGACGAACTTCCGGTAGTATCCTACAAAGCCAAGGAAGCGACGGACTTCTTCTGGTGTTGTTGGACGTGGCCAGTTGGTAACCTTGTCTATCTTTGCAGGATCTGGTTGTATGCCATCTTTGGAGACGATGTGACCAATATACTTGACTTTCTCTTGAAGGAATGAGCATTTCTTTGGAGATAGTTTAAGTCCGCTTTCTCTTAACCTCTGCAGTACTTTCTCTAATCTGACCAGATGTTCCTCGTATGTATCGGAGAATATGATAAGATCGTCCAGATAAATGAAGCAGATATCAAGATGGAGGTCTCCTAGGATCTCTTCCATTAACCTCTGATATGTCGCTGGGCTGTTGACTAATCCAAACGGCAAGCGATTGAATTCGTAAAAGCCTAGTGGACCGACAGTGAAAGCAGTTCTCTGCTTGTGGGACTCTTCTAACTCTACCTGATGGTACCGTATATAGCGTGTTGCCTCCTAGAGCATCTAGTATCTCTTCGCTGCGTGGCAAAGCGTATGAATCCTTCACGGACCTTTGATTAAGTTGTCTGTAATCAATACACATTCTGAGTTTCCCATCTTTCTTTCGGCAAAGTACCACATTAGATGACCAAGGTGAGTGTGAGCGTCGTATTATGCCAGCTGTGAGTAGTTGTTGTAGATGTGTACGAACTTCATCAAACATGGCTGGTAGTATACGCCTATGTCTCTGCTTGAACGGTGTATCATCAGTGAGATCAATTCTATGACGAACTGCATCTGTGTGACCAATGTCTGTGTCTGACATACTAAATACATCTCTATACTGTCTAAGTAGTTGTTTGCCTTTTCTAACTGTTCGATACTGAGTACGTCTGCTGGTAAGTTGACATCGTTCAAAACATCATAATCTGTATCATCTGGCTTATCTATATCAGCAATTGAGACCGGTTGCAGCTCACAAAGGATAGTGTTAGGTGAAACTGTTATGGTTCTCGTTGTTACATTACTGATATGTACAGGTACTAATCTGTTATCTCTGTATTCGTAGTTGACAAGTGTTGGAGCTATATCTAAGTCTATAGGTACTGCTGCCTTGTGTGTTGGTTGAAGTATTCCACATACAGGGTGGTACGGCAACTCATGGTCCATATAACCTTGAAGCATGACATCTTTATTCGGTGGAATGCGAACAGTCTTTCCCTCTGCGCATTTAATCAATGCTAATCTGTTGCTTCTCTTGTTGAGTTCTTTCTCTCTGAGTAAAAGACAACGAAACGTCATATACCACGAAGTGATCAAGTTGGCGTTTTGCAGAAATCGATGACCAAAGCGTTGTTTTACATCATCCATTGCTCTATTCAATACGTTGGTACCAAGTAGCAAAGGTACAGTCTTGTTGTAGGTACTATCAGGGACTACTAGTAGTAAGCAATGTTGTGGTATATCTGATGGTGATGCTCCAGGTAATTCTAAATCGACAGTGATGTAACCATGATACGGTAAATTCTCTCCATCAGCACATTCTATGTTAAGAATACGATTAAGTGTCTGTATAGCATGATCAGGTAAGTATTTTCGATGAAATGACTCGCTGACAGTGCTGACTGTGGAACCTGTATCTAATAATGCTGTAGCTTGAATACCATTTATCTTAACAGTGACTTCATTGGTGTTACCTAGTAGTTGGTCAGTGACATCTCGTGTTGACTGTTGCTGTTGGTATGCATATGTTCTATCTTCCGCGTTGATCTGCTGGAAGTTATAGGCTTGTCGTGAATGATCTAATCGTATACGGCAACCAATGGCTATGTGATTAAGTCCTCCGCATCGATAACATATGATAGGATCTCTTGTTGTTGGATTAGAAGTCGAAGCAGGTAAGTAGTTTTGGTTGGCTTGGTTGTCAAAGTCGTTGTCCCAGTAGGGTCGCTGTCTACGTCTACGACGATGGCGTTTCTTCTTTGGACCATACTGTTCCATGACCGATTGGAAGAATGTAGTAGCCCAACTTACTTAATAAATGCCAACAACAAAACCGAAAATGAAAAAAAATACTTTCACTTCCAAAAACCTATGTCTATAAAAGGTGTTTCAAAACAAAAATGTTATAATACAACTATTAACTACCTAACCACCACACTAGAGTATCATAATTACAATAAATCAAAATGGTAAATTTTAATCAATGACCAATACTCAATTCTACAATAACTAAAATACACTCAAATTATATCAAATACACATGGATGTGCCTTGATAAATAGTACTACCAAATATTAAAATGATTGAATATATATCATATGCAAATGAGTGCACCTCAATCAGATTATATTTGTAATTGAATAAATTCAAATAATTCAACAGTCACATGTTTCGAATCTATCTAATCAAACTATAGATTTTTTCAAACTCTGTCTAAGTTCAACACAGAGTACAGGTGCTATATACTATAACTGTATACGATAGTGTTGCTTTCTGTATATGAAAAAAATGTACTTTTAATGTGTAAAAATAAAAGTCAATAAAATCTACAAGTACATCTGCACTCTCATGTAAACAATCAATCTTCAAATGAAGTTAATGTTCAATGAAACAAAAAAAAATTCAATGTTCTTAAGTAAAATGTTTAAGTGTGAAAAGGTCAATATGTAGGACGCCAAAAAAAAAATTCAAAGTCCAAAAGTGTATGTATGAATGAACAATGTGAATGTGAAAAATGATTAAGTGTAACTAAGTTTAAGTTGAAACTGTGGTATACCAATAACACTGCATGTACAAATGTATGTATGCTATCTATCTATCAGTGTTGCTGTATATAAGTAAGTGTTGATGTTACAATGCGATATAGTAATCGAACAATATATGCTATCTATCTAAAGTCTCCTTTATGTAAACAAATTAATGTATGTGAAAAGATTTTTCAAAGTGTGTAAGCAAACTATTTCAGTATACAATTATAATATATATATAAGTAAAAAGCCTACCTTATAAAGCTTAGTTACTATTCCAATTCAAATCACAATAATAGGAATTAATTTAAACAACAAAAGTTCTATTTTCAATTAAGAAAATCAAAAGTCTAAGTTACTATAAGTAACTTACGGTTTCAAATCTTCATAACTGGAAAACGGTATAAAATGTTAATGTGAATAAACACATGTGGACATCAACGGATGTAAATACTGGCACGTGCATCTTCGGACATCTGCGCATGGTTGGATAAACAAACACATCACGTGGTCTCATCTGTCGTCTGCTTCAGTGGTCACTAAACACACACACTGGTAACCCTAATATGACTGTGCCATCAATCCATAAACTACGTGGGCGCCATTTTGTAACAGGGTCGTATCTTGGGTGAAGAAACAACAAACTCTGCTCTATAGGGTTCGGATGATTTAATAACCAGTATAGAAAATAAACTCTGAAATAACAATATCACAATTATAAATAACAGTTCTATTTTATAAAACACAAGTATCTTAAATTACACATTATCAGATATTGTACTAGTACAATACCATGCTCTTTATTACTGTGTGCTATACTACGAAATTAATAATAAATACATTCAGTAAGTTCTTTCATATGTCACGTTTTCTCTTATTTCTCATTGTGGTACACTACACAAGAATGTAACCCTTGATCATAAATAGTGTACTATATAATGTTTACTGGTAAACTATGTGTACGGTACAAAACTAAAGTTAAAACTGCACATATAACAATTAACTAATCGGAACATAATATATTATTTGTTCTTTACATACTATTACATTACAACAATCATTAAGTTGCAAATACTATTTTTATAAAGACTAATTAAGCCAATATCTTAAATATGCTTAAAACCCCATATTTAAAGGGAAATAATCCATAACGTTCTGTTTACAACATTACATAATTAAAAATAGATTAACTCTTACCACTTGTGGAGTGAGTTTTACTGGTAAGAAGTAGGCACAGTTCACAAGTAATACTCTGTATATAACTACATCAATGGAGTCCTAAAACCAAAAAGTAATCATAAACATTCGGACTCGTAAAATATTAAAATATACAATTTGACAAAATAACTCAAGTTCATTCATAGTTATACTTCTATCATTATAGTGTATAGTATAAGTGTACTAATAAATATCAACATTAACACTTTTCCTTATTTTGTTTAATATGCCGCCATTTATGAAATATCAATTATCTGTGTCAATAATCAAATAGCTGCGCAAATTATCTCATTCTATATTCTATCGTGACAAATTAACGGTAGATAATAAAATATATGTAGCACGAAGCTAAATAAAATATTCTCGGGTACATCTATCATACTAATGTAACAACCAAACTTTACGAGGAGAACGAAATCATAACATAGAAAACTTTGCTAAATTTATCATTTACATGTGAAAATATTAATTATATAATAAAGAAAATAACTTACATTAATCAGATAATATGTTGTGTCCACAATGAATGAAAACAATAATATACAGGTGATATAAATTCGGGACACACAATATCATGCGACTGCAATTTCAAGTTCCGTTCAAATCTACCTGGTCAATACAAAATATAAATTGACCGCGAAATCACAATGACCAATCAGATACGTAATTTGAAGTAAGAACCTTTTGAATATTCATGAACTAAATATAAAAAGTAAAGTGTAGATTTGGATTTAAATTATAATATTCCTTTATCAAAATTCAAGAGTAAAACGCTTATCATAAATTAATTTGAAGAACTTATAAAGATATTTTACTGTTATTTAATAGACGTAAAATGACACTACTACACTAGTATTATATAGATTATGTATAAGGATGTCAACAGTAAAGGTGGTTTCAAATATATGACTTCTCTACCCTCTACACACGTATTCCTCTTTTAATGTTATAACAGTTTAAAATAATTAGTAAAAACTCATCAAGAAAACCAGGTTTATTATTTGTAATAAAGCTTACGCAATATATACTCTGGGGTAGAAAAACAGTAGTGTTTCGAGTAATTCAACCATTTACAGTAGGACAACCGGATGTGCCTTTTTGGCCAAAATGTGATTCGGCGGCGCTCAGTAGTCCTACGCGCAAAGTTGGACTATTTTACGTCGCCGACGTCAACTGAAAAAATGGCGTGCTTTCGTTAACTTTTTTCAATCGTTTAATACAAATTACTGACTGTTGATTATAATAGATATAAGAAGATGTTGTATGAGTGCCAATGAGACAACTCTCCATCCAAGTCAAAATTTATAGAAGTAAACCATTATAGGTCAAAGTACGGTCTTCAACACGGAGCCTTGGCTCACACCGAACAGCAAGCTATAAAGGGCCCCAAAAACTACTATTGTAAAACCATTCAAACGGGAAAACCAACGGTCTAATCTATATAAAAAACAAGAAACGAGAAACACTTATGAACCACATCAACAAACGACAACTACTGAACATCAGATTCCTGACTTAGGACAGGTGCAAACAAATGCAGCGGGTTTAAACGTTTTAATGGTACCAAACCTTCACCCTTTTTCTGAAACAATAGTGTAACATCACAACATAGAAAGACACACTATAAAATATCAACTGAAATGGCTTAACTCAATCAAAGGACATATTAACACCAGTAAACATACACTGAACAAATCAATTTGACCTATGATACAATGTAAATACAAAATAAATAAACTAAGGAAGAATAATAAAAGTAACATTTTATACCGCTATGAAATGTTAAACAATTTAAGAAAACAATATGCTCGAACAAAAATATCAGCCATTTGCAATTACTTTAAACACAGGTAAATGAAAATAATTCTGTTGTTAGGTATACGTGTACAGCTCAAATAGAGAAAGGAAATATTTTACAAAATAAATAATTTTGATGTTCATAGTACGAAGTGAAAATTTATAGTAATACCAAACACTTATCAAAGCTGGTATATAGACCAGATATAACCCCGAATAACATTAAATAACAAAAAAGCATTACAATTAGTATCAACAGGTCAACTAAACAAGAAAGTACGATTTGAGAGTACTCGCAGTTACTGACAGCTAGTTAAAAGCCAAAAACAATTAATAATAAAAAAATCATGCATCAGAGACTAAAATCAACTAAAACACGTCCCAGGGATTTAGTATTTTAACGTCATGGACAGTCAAAGAAGACATGACTTGTGCAATGCTAAAAATAAATGTATCGACAGGCAGTAGGATAGTTTAACCTCTTTATAGATCAAAATGAACGTGGGTGTGTCTTTATACATCCCGTTTGAAAAGAATACAAATTTAGTTATGTTTTAATTTGCTGATGACAAAATCGATATTAGTGCCAATGTAAACTATATTCAAAGATTTAATTACAACATTGGTAAGATAACCTTTACTAATCAGTTTGTTTAAAGGTTCTCATATAAACACGTTTATATGAGAAAAATATATGAAAATATGTATCATTGTCATTTTTATATTCTAAAACAACCGGAAATCTTATTTTTGTTTTTATATCTAAACATAGAATTAAGAATTTTGACTTTCTGCACTGTAAAATTAAATGGCGATATTCAAAATGGATACAAAAAATATCTATCCTTCGATTTTCTAAACATTTTACATACTGTTCTAGGTAGCATTCAAAATTTGTACCCTTTTTAAAGTAGAGGTCTCTTTTTTTATAGCTTTTTCTTTGCATGTGTGGTAGATTTAGAATTCTGAAGAGTTTCTGTTTAAAAAGTAAATATTCATTTAAATCTCTCAAAAAGGTGAATCCCTAGTTATTTAACCCCTTTATGAATAACAATATGTGTCAATAAATTGTAGAATTGTAGATTTTTTTTTCGAAATTGAAGAAGGCACTATTTTTGTCTTTTGTCTATTACGTCTATAGGTCTGCTATAACTATCAGCTGTTTCTAAAAAAATCTCCGCCTTGATTTTTGTATACTTTCATATAGTAATCTTTGGGACGTAATGTACATGTTATGAAAAAATTAGGCAATTCTATCGAGTAGAAATGGAAAACGGTCACCTTTATTTTTGTGTCCCCACTACGGGGCGTGGTCCCACCGCAACCTTGTTTCTGAAGTACACGTTATCTATTCATTTCTCGAAATAATAATCCGCTAGAAATTAAAAAAAAAAAAGACAACAAATATTTAAAAAAAATGAATAAGTGTTAACTGCTAGTGACATTTTGAAGCAGAATTGCCGGATTCGACCTCAACCGAAATTGTATCAGTATTTTGATCAACGTTGCCAAATTTCCGGCGCCGAAAATATCATTAAATATTAAAAGTTGGATCCTTTTCTTCTTTTTAGATTTTTTTTTATCTAGATGACAAGAAAGTCATGCGATATGTTGAATCCATATTAACGTTTTACCAACACAGGCCAAGCTTTGTAAAATCACAGCCCTATATTGATTTGTTGATAAATATACATCTCTGACATCGTACAAGTTTTGTGGATCAATATTAGTTTCGTGAATTGTTACTGGTCGATGTGTTTTAATGAACATCTACTATGAATAAGTCAAAGAACATCTTTCGTTTTTTCCTAATTTTCTTTGTCTGTTTTGGTTGTTTTGTTTTGTATTTGGAAATTGGGGGTAGGGGTGGCTCTTTTAAAATTTAATTTTAGGCAAAGGGGTGTGACATTTTCATGGGATTATGTTTCTTAATTTCTTGTTTGCTGTGTATGTTTAAACTGTCTGTGACTTTACTTTTTAAAATTCAATGTGCAGTATCTTGGGGGAACAACCATTTGATATTCTAGGTGATGGGAGGGGTGCAGTAGGATTTTTTTCTGGATTGACTTATTTATTTGCATCTGATCTATTGCTACAGATGCTCATTTTTCTAAATTTATTTGCACTTTTGTATACATTTGTATCCTTATCTATCATGTCTACCCTGCATTTTGAGATGCAGAATATTAATTTTCAGCCTGTCTTGTGTCAAGTTATTTATTTTCAGTTCTTAACAGGCCAGGTTATTTATTTAATAAATCCTCATTGTTGAAGGCTGTCAGTGACCTATAGTTGTTAACCTCTACGCCATTTGGTATCTGGTGTAGAGTTGTCTCATTGGCATTGAATCATACCACGTCTTCTTATTTTTGTATAAGAACTGTAATCAAGTCTAAACCAGGCCAACTGAAAGGGAACTATAATACCTTTAATAAGTAACTACTTCCAAAAATCAATTACATATAAAAAAAAAATCAATGAAATATTTCATAGGATATCTAGTCATATGAGATGTTTTTTTTATCTGTTGTACACATATATTCCCCTTTTGGTGGCAGGGGCTATGTTGTATGGTTGGCTGTATCATAGCTTGTGATATGATATATAGTTATGCAGGTGGCATAGACCCCTCCCCACAATTGATTGGAATAAAATAATGAAACGTTTCATTCAATCTCAACAACAGGGCAAAAGTGAAAGAAATCAATCCAAGCATTAGCTGCATACTAGATTAAGTATGATATGTGATTAATACTCAATTCGGTATGAAATAAGTACCACAACTCTAAAATTTCAATTGTGAGCTTATTTGATCAAATCTAGCCTTGTGATACAAATTCTCGAAAAAAGTATCAAAGCAAAGGTGAGTTCTTGTACAATTGAATAGGTGTAAAATTTTTCATGAATAAAGTCCAATAATTCTGCAAATAGGGGTTAAGCATTTAGAGTTATTGTATGAAGTGTTGACCTTGTATATCATAAAAATTGTGCAGGATTGACCAAACTTTCAAGCATTCAAGGAAAAAAAATACACTTATGCAAAATAAAAGTGAAACCCTTGAGGCCAGAGGGAAGATTCAGAAAACCAATATCCCTGTTATATAATTGCTTATGTTTTATCTTGTTGTTTTTACAACTGAATATGTGATTGCAAAATTAACTGTTTTTGAAATTTTCATAACAAAAATAAAGTCAATATCTGAATTTATTACAAAATACATTTCACTTATCCACATCTCCATTTGAATGTTGATGGGTCTCTTATGTCTAAAATTCCTCTTCACAACACTTGTGTGGGTAGTAGGAGTCCATAGTCAGCAAAAGTTTCATTTATTAAATGCTGCATTAGTTCAGGAAAAATTTCTGCAACATGTAATAGTCACTCGAAAAACCTGGGTTATCTGGTGGGGTTTTCACCTAAAAAACAATTCTGCACATGAATATATCTCTCTTAACACTGTTCATATAAATTGATGATTCCAGGTATTAAAATTTTATCCTCCAGTAAAATTATTCCTTTGACAGGATCTGTTGTTTACTGAAAATAAGAACATATTTGCTTATTAAATTAAGTTAATTCAATCAAAAGTTATGAAGAATGATAATTATGATATTGCATTTCATTGTTATGTCCATCTATGACCCCAATATGGTCTGCTCAAGTAAGTTCTCTTATCTGAAATAATAAATTTTCAATAATCTTGGTAAAGGTGGTAAGTAAAATATTTTAACATAAAAGCTTTCAGAAACCACATGTGAACAATCCATCATGATATGATGCACATCATGTAAGAATTACTTCCCTTATATTGTTTTCAATCATATATATGAAATTTTAATTACTGTACCCTTCATTCTTTGCAATTAAGTATTAAATCTGAAGTCAACAATATTGATATTTATAGAACATAGATAATAGAATAAAAGTATACCATTGGGCTTTAAAATCTGTTAAGGATTACTTGGCCTATCCTATAAATTTACTTCAAGTGCCAGCCCTTACTTATTCCAATAGGAACTTTCATGTCTGACCGCTAAATGCAGAATATTTGCACAGTCTGTTTCCCTAATAAAACAGTTTGAATACAATGTACATGTATATTATATTAAACCATAGTACCTTGTAAGTAGCCCACTATTGTAACCCTAAACGGACACTTTTTGGTTACTTACCCCTAATATTTTGTAGTCATATTGTTTTCAACTAACAAAATTAATTTTGCTTCCAACATGAACAAACGTACATCACTCCATTAAAATGTATTGTTGCAATATGTTTTATATGTAAAAGTATTGTTTTAATCCATTAGTGAACATCTTTCTCCATCCTGTAAATACAAAGTATAATTACATTCAATTAAATTATTCACAGGAACATTAAAATTTTATCATTGTCATCATCAACACAATAATAGGAGTCCATAGTCTGTAAAAGTTTCATTTATTAAATGCTGCATTAGTTCAGCAAAATGTTCTGCAACATGAAATAATCACTCGAACAACCTGGATTATCTGGTGGGGCTACCACCTAAGAAACATTTCTGCACATGAATATATCTCTCTTAACACATTTCATATAAATTGCTGATTCCAGGTATTAAAATTGTATCCTCCATTAAAATTATTCCTTTGACAGGATATGTTGTTTACTGAAAATAAGAACATATTTGGTTATTAAATCAAGTTAATTCAATCAAAAGTTATGAAGAATGATAATGATTATATTTCATTGTTATATCCATCTATGACCCCAATATGGTCTGCTCAAGTAAGTTCTCTTATCTGAAATAATTGGTCAAATTGAATAGATTTTCAATAATCCTTGTAAAGGTGGTAAGTAAAATATTTTAACATAAAAGCTTTCAGAAACCACATGTGAATAATCCATCAGGATATGATGCACATCATGTAAGAGTTACTTCCTTATATAGTTTTCAATCATATATATGAAATTTTAATTACTGTACCCTTCATTCTTTGCAATTAAGTATTAAATCTGAAGTCAACAATATTGATATTTACAGAACATAGATAATAGAATAAAAGTATACCATTTGGCTTTAAAATCTGTTAAGGATTACTTGGCCTATCCTATAAATTTACTTCAAGTGCCAGCCCTACTTATTCCAATAGGAACTTTCATGTCTGACCGCTAAATGCAGAATATTTGCACAGTCTGTTTCAATAATAAAACAGTTTGAATACAATGTACATGTATATTATATTAAACCATAGTACCTTGTAAGTAGCCAACTTTTGTAACCCTAAACGGACACTTTTGGTTACTTACCCTAATATTTTATAGTCATATTGTTTTCAACTAACAAAATTAATTTTGCTTCCAGCATGAACAAATGTACACCACTCCATTAAAATGTGTTGTTGCAATATGTTTTATATGTAAAAGTCTTGTTTTAATCCATTAGTGAACATCTTTCTCCATCCTGTAAATACAAAGTATATGTACATTCAATTAAATTCATCACGGAACATTAAACTTTTATCATTGTCATCATCAAAACAATAATACAAATTTTCCAAACATTTACCAACAAAATACATGTATTATTAATAATTATGCCTCCTATTGGCCCCTATGATTTTTGCTTAATATAAGTGAGAGGCTAAAAACGTTTCTTGAAAAAAAAATTATTAGGTTTAACATTGAACAAATTTATGTTATATCAAACCTTTTGATTACATTTTTATATTCAATATTGTACATTAACATCATTAACATGTACATCGTACAATGCATGCTGAAATTTTATACATTTTGGGGTCACTCACAACCCATTTTTTTTTAAATCACACCTTGGATTTGATGATATTAATGAAGTTTGAGAAAGTAATATTGTAAATGGATTTTCATTTTTAATTAGATTGTTGGAATAATATAACATGTCAGATATAATGAAATTGTGAGAGGTATTATATTGTAAGTTTCAAGGGGTACATGTATAAGCTTTCAAATGGGTGGGTGATTGGCTAATTTCGTTTTATAAATTTCTCTGATAATTTCAGAGATATGAATTCAGAGGAGGATGGCTATTTAAGTTTGATTTATTTATTTTGTTTGGGGGAAAGGGGCAGGGTGTTAGTGTAATGCATATTCTCGTCTGGTACATGTAATCATGGTAATAGCTGAACATAATCTAAACATTGATCAAGTGTGCTGATACAGAATGGAATGATTATTCTGTCAAATAAAATGCAGGAAATAATTGTCTAATTTGTGTACAGATTGAAAATAAATGTTCGTGTGGCAAGGCGAACTTAATAAGCCATGCTAGCAATATAAGAAAATAAATATTCTGTCCCCTTGAATTCCTCCTGCGCAGAGTTCTTGAAAAATGGTGGTCTGAAGGTTTTGACAACCTATAATTTCAAAGGACCGACACCATTTTGGAAATTTGCAATATAAATAATAGTGAGGACTAGAAGACTTTCATCAAGGACCAACAGGAAAAAAAAAAAAAGATTTTGAGAACTCTGCCTACCTCAACCCAGAAAATTTAATGGTCATCCCCTTAGGTATCTCTTTCCTTTTGTATTTTATTTATAAAGTTTAATTTTTAATCTAACTTTTCTATTGCCTTGATTGAAGTTTTTATTAATTGTGGGTATACATGTATGAACGGGGACAAATATATTTATATTAGACCAGGTATAAAGTAGTCAACAGTTAAAGTGAATAGGTCTTATATTCTTATGAGTTGGTACATGGACTTTCGAGTTGAACCTGAGACGTTCAACAAAGTAGTAACAAAAAAAATTCAGATTTCCTGTGGTCATTATATTAGTGGAAAAAAATGTCCCTCCCCCCTTTTGGAGAAATTACAGTCTGCATGAGACGTGGTCACCAATGCATTCAAATTTGATTCATTTTGGTCGGTATTTGCTGTTTGAGGTTTACAAGAATGTATTATTACCACCTGAGCACCAAGTGATAGCAGTCAGGGAGATTGTGAAAAACAATTTGAACAGTTTGAAAACGGATGTTGACAAGTTGTGTGGGTATAATATTTCCGGAGACAAGGGCGGATATCTCAGGCCGAAATTCGAATTTAATTAACCAACGTTGGGTGTAAATAGTGGATTTGCCGTTTAAATAATTTCCTGAAAGCACACTTATTTGAAAATAATTATCTGAATACCTGAAATGAGCCTTTACCTTGTATGTTGTGTAACATAAAGATTAAGCATTCAGGAATGTTATAAATCCCACTTTACAGCGTGGAATGCCAAAACCGACGTCAAACAATGGCCGCCATTACGTGTTGACAACGTTGTCTAGTGAACCGTATCACTGAGCACCGAAATCCTTAATCATACGCTTCCGGTTGTCCTACTGTTATTAACAGTAAATGTACAGACAAATAAATATATCAATGATATTCCATATCAATACAAAAGTGCTGACCACTGGGCTGGTAATATTCTCGGGGACGAAATGTTCTGCACCAGCAGTGGAATCAACCAAATGGTTGTAAAAACTCTTCAAAGATACCAGGTTTATAATTCAGTACGATACATTCACGTTTCGTGTAAATAAGTCTAAAAGGTAATAAGAAAAATAACTCCAAGGTAAATTTAAAAAGGGGAAGTCCATAAAACAGTTTTAAAATCAAAGGCTTGACTATATCAACCATCGGAACGAATGGAAACATCTGTCATAGTACTGACTTGGTACAAGCATTTTCAGTAAAACAAACTTTGTTTCACAAAAGTAACCAATGTAGATACAAATAAGTTGCTTTAAGAACAGATAAATTACACTTTTTAAAAAACCTATTTATTAAACCAAGATGTTAGAAATGTTAAACTGACATAATTATTTTTATTGCCAATATTTTTTTTGTGGTAAGTGGAAGTGCTTTTCGACAGACAGAAGGCATTCCAATTAGACCTAATTGTGGTACTCATCTCACCGACGTGTTCCTTTATTTTAACCAAGCTTTCATATTTCAATATATAGATTAAAAGCACTATAGAATATGAAAATACCACCATTTTATGATAAAATTTCCACAAGGCTAAATTTTCATATAATAGCCCAGACATTTGTGCGATTGTGTGATTAATATTAGTCTCTCAGTCCCCCTCCCCATTAAATACAGAGAGAGAGAGAGAGAGAGAGAGAGAGAGAGAGAGAGAGAGAGAGAGAGAGAGAGAGAGAGAGAGAGAGAGAGAGAGAGAGAGAGAGAGCAGAGAGAGAGAGAGAGAGAGCATCGCTTACACTATCAGAGATATAAATCATTATTTTATACAACTTAAAAAATGCAATCAATCATCATGATAATTTAATAAACAAGATCAAGGATTACAAAATATACCAAAAAATAAAAATAAAAATAAAAAATTGAAAGATTAAAACATAAGCAAACCTAAAAATCACTATTACAAACCAACCTGTTTTATTACTGAATCATAGTTGTAATATTTGTGTGCAAAATTGAAATTATGTAATGCATTGCAATGGGCCAATTTAATGCTTTTGGTTTGCTTAATTATTTTCCGCTTCGTATGGTGTGATACTACGCTCAAATATGAGGACCATGTTGTGAGCCTAAGCTTTGTGTTCGTTTTTACTAAAGGTATTTTGGATTATATCAACTGCATACATTTTTTGTTCTTATGGACTACAAGATTTGTAATAAGTTCATGTGCCTCTTCTAGATGAATTGGTTGACCGTTATGGAATATATGTGCCACACATGACACCAGATCCGAACGAGACTTATAACCGAATTCATACTAACTACATTGTATACAACGTGTGCCACATGTGGAACAGGATCTGGTTACCCTTTCAGATCAGCCCCGGTTTTTGTTTGGGTTCATATTGCTCAGTTTTAATTTCATATTTAGCGTTTTGTTGACGTGGGGTTCTTTGTTGTTTTTCTTTTTTTTTCACCACGGTGTTGTCGGTTTCTCTTTGACTTAGTTTTGATTATCCTTTTTGTATCTTCCGCCTTTTTTGAAAATGTACATGCTCGAGAATTCTGGTCATTGTCTATTTGTTGTTTGTTTTCTTAAGTTCCGGACAAATTTGTTTAAAAAAATTCACAGAATGTTAATTTAAATAGATTGACCTGATCATTAATCTTACGTGATTTATATGCTTCTCTATATATCGTCGATTGATTGATTGATAATTGGTTGCTTAAAGTCAAAATATTAAATTCATGTCTAGGACGAGAGCAAATCAACAATAAATACAATAGGTAGGTCCTGTGATAGAGGCCATCCGGGCCATCCGGACCAATATGAATTCAGTAAAGAATTTTCCACATGAACGATTTCACATATTCAAGAAATGTATACAAAACTAAATTCCTCGAAAGAGACCACCAGTTCATTATAAGGTATTTCCAAAATGTTCCACAATAAAACTCACCCTTCCGTGGTCATACAAATTTACCTTAAGAACCACAATACATCGTTCAAAACTTGCAAGGAACCAGTTTTATTTTTAAGAAAAAAACTAAGTGGAGGAAAAAGATGAGGAAGATACCAAAGTGACCTTCAAACTCATAAGTAATACAAACTGACAACGCCAAGTCAACAATCTCAAAACAACGAAAAAACAGACACCGAACACTGCATAGAAAATTAAAGACTGAACAAAGGAAACCCCTTTAATAACTGAGGAGAGATACCAGATGCTCCGGATGGGTAAGCAGATCATGCACAACATGTGGCACCCGCCGAGTTGCTTATGTAAGTACATCATAAAAATTGAAGCATTACGAAAACAAAACCACAAAAAGATAATAGCTAGAAGTAAATTTATTTTCTGCTGCTCTGTTAATTAAACTAAATTTTGAAATAGCGAGAAATGAATGTCGGCTATTGGAGTAAAAACAGCGAGAAATTTAGAGGAAGCTTTCTATGATGAACAATATTTTCTGTGCAAAATTAAGCAAAGGGTGTTCCTCATTCTTACTAATTCGAAAATTCCGGAACCATTAGGTACCCTTCAAATATGCTATTTTTCGAATAAAAAAGCTGCGGCACCATATGTGTTTTGCAGTTTTATTCACAACCAAAGGTGTTTTTCAACGATTTTTTCATAGTACAAACGCAGGACCCAAAAGACCACCATTACCTTTGTAAATAATTACTTCATTGTAACCAAAAACATCCATCAATGCAAGAAAGCAGTTTAGGTTTAACAAGTACACTAATAAATCTTTTACATCAAGGAAGTTTATTATGATTACATTGCCATAAATCTACCGTTAATTTTTTTTCAGGAATAAAGTATTTTTACATGTTTCTTTTCTTTCATTATTTATAACTTTTGTGGTAACTTTTGTTTCCATCCAAGAATATCTACTTAGCACAACACATTTACAATCAATACGTCATACCGACTGTTATCTCTCGGGAAAATTTGAAAATGAAATTTTTGACATGTTTATTGCCAGCCGAATCTATATCTATTCAATTCAAGATATCTGATGTATAAAGATAATAATTGCAGTTTTTGGTTTTATAATATTTCTCTTAAGATTGACAAATTATCTGTTAATACATTTAAAAAAGTAAGTCACCATTTATGGGTTTTATTGACATGTATAGATTATGCAAAATATGCTATTTTATTTAACCTAAGAAAACAGTTTTATGAAAGAGTTGACGTAAATGAACATTAAAAGTAGACACAAACTTGTGTTATCTGTTGGGTGAATGTTGACACCGACTTTTTACAGCGGGTCGACTCTGCAACAGGCGAGTGTCCCTCTTAATTAGGAAAAATATCATTAATGACATATAAAACGTCATGTTTTCCTTTCGATTCCTCTTAGGTGAATTCTTGGATCCCACTCCTGTTCTGTTGTCTAGTTGGCAACTGTTTCATACTGTTTAAATTTGTTATACTAGTACAGATACTTCAGGGAGTCAATAAACAATAGAGATTAAAAGAAACACTTTGAATTTTCATGATTGAAGTGATTCTGTGAATGAGTGGTATTGGTATTTAATTTTGTATTGCCTGGACACTCAGGGCCATACTAAAATTTATATGGTTTTAGTAAATCTAACAGTTACTCGAATCCTTCAAAATATGAATTGATTGCAGTATAAAAATATCAATATTTCACAACATCACGGCAGTGAAAAATGTTACACTGTTTAAAATATCAATATTTCACAACATCACGGCAGTGAAAAATGTTACACTGTTTAAAATATCAATATTTCACAACATCACGGCAGTGAAAAATGTTACACTGTTTAAAATATCAATATTTCACAACATCACGGCAGTGAAAAATGTTACACTGTTTAAAATATCATCAATTGGAATTTGAATCATAAGTAGGCTTTGTATATGTGATGACAGACAAACCAACACTTTCAGGTATCACAGATCGAATTTATTCGTTCATAGTGTGTTAATTTACGTTTTTTGATTGAGTTAAGCCTTCCAATTGATATTTTATCGTGTGTTTTTCTATGTTGTGATGTTATACTATTGTTTCAGAAAAAGGGAGAAGGTTTGGTACCATTAAAACGTTTAATCCCGCTGCAAATGTTTGCACCTGTCCTAAGTCAGGAATCTAATGTAGAGTAGTTGCCGTTTGTTTATGTAATTTATACGTGTTTCTCGTTTCTCGTTTTTTATATAGACTAGACCGTTGGTTTTCCCGTTTGAATGGTTTTACACTAGTAATTTTGGGGCCCTTTATAGCTTGTTGTTCGGTGTGAGCCAAGGTTCCGTGTTGAAGGCCGTACATTGACCTATAATGGTTTACTTTTATAAATTGTTATTTGGATGGAGAGTTGTCTCATTGGCACTCACACCACATCTTCCTATATCTATATTCGAGTATTCGAATAGAAAAGAGCTGTTGGCACTGTTTCTAATATTTAGGTTAATAGTCATTTTGTTTTAAATAAAGGTAATTAAGTTGTATTAAAGCTATTTGAATAAAAGACATCAAAATAGAATGAAACAATATAGCTGTTAAAGAATTACAATTAAGGTTTATGAAATAAATGCTTGAATATTACATTTTGTACTTTCTATTTTCATGATCGCCAATCTGGAATGATAAATGTGACATAAACTGCGTAGTTGAATAAAATAATTATAAATTAATGAAAAATAAGCAAATGTATGACTAATAGTACGCGTAAAAGTGGTAAATGTGTATATTTATATCAAAGTCATATCCTATCGAACATGAAATAAAGGATACTACAGATACATTTAAGCCTTTTCTCATAGCTTGCTATAAATCTAGAAATTGGCAATGAGGGTCCGTTAAGGACAAAACATTACGATAAAAGCCATGATTATAGCTTCCCAATTACGAACTTTCCAATTTTATGAAGCAACATTCAAGCAGCGCTTGTATATGAAGTATATATCTCCGTGTTGGTAAGATATTCTAGAGCATGCATTTCCTATCATGTTTTCTTGATAGAGGGTTGCTGCTTACAAGGAAACTATTAAACCAAGAGTTCAGATAGGAGAAGTTGAATTCATCCCTTTGAAAAGTTTACGGATGCCATCACGAGCTTGTTGACCGCGCATGCAACATCTGTTTCACAGATGATGACGGATAAATTCCAATTGTCGTAACTGCAATCCTGTCCTCTTTTCCTCAAATGAACAATATGAAGGGTGCCACATGGTGAGCAGGATCAGCTTATCATTCCGGAGCACTTCATTTAACCGCGGTTTTTGGTGGGATTAGTGTTGCTCACTTTTAAGTTCTCTATGTTGTGTTTCGAAGACCGTTGTTTGTCTTTTGGTCGATTTTCGTTTTTTGCCATGGCATTGTAAGTTCGTCTTAGGGAGTTTGACTATCCCGTAGGTATCTTCCACTTCTCTTTTATCTTCGAATAAACATCGAAATATTATATGTAGCTACAATGGCAAAAACAGTTTGACGTCTTATGCAATTTAAATGGCAATTGGAATTACCTGAGCAGTGTTGATAGTCATACCAGCTCTATCCAAATAATGTTATTTATGTTCAAGTAAATGTAAGTAATTATATAATGAAATGTACGCAATTGACGATTGCTGTTGGATTGCCAAGTTTGTGTAAAAGGAAAAGACACGAATTAAAAAAGACTAAATATGAAAACAGACAACACAATGGCCAAAAGAAAAAAAGACGAAAAAACAAACAACAATCCACAAAACACTACTATGGTACCTAAACAGCACAAACCTCACAAAAAAAATGAGTGTACTCAGGTGTTCCGGAAGGGTCAGTTGCTCCTCTTGTTTGGCAGGCAAACTGTACAGTTGTAAGACAGCAGGCAAAACAATCACCGTCACATAAAACAAAAGTCGGAGTCAGATTGTTATGTTTCAACTCCGGGTCAAACATACCTCGCTTTCAGAGGGTTTGAACTCACAACCTCGTGGTTGACAGGCTATCAATTTCTATATCATTTGGTCTCTGGTGGAGAGATGTCGCATTGGTAATTATACCACATCTTCTTAATTTTATATTATCTCGATCAACTCGGCTAACGAGGTTCTGAACAATTGTTATAACATTGACAATTTTATATGAATTAATTTTAAATGATAAAAGAAAATAAAGGATATTGTTATGGTTTTGAATTTCTTGTTCAAAGCAAATTTTATGAATAAAACGAGGTGTGGTGTATACATTATTAATTAGGCAGCAACTGAACAATACAGGATCGCTTAAGAGATCTTTAAGGTTGAGATCAACATAAAGTTAAAAATTAACAAGTTTTTATACAATATGCCAAGCTCCAAATTAAAAATGCTAATAAAATAAAAAGAGTGAATAAAATTATTTCGACAATTGCTTTTTTACAGTTGAGATTTATTTGAGGGTATGTAATTATTCTTTTGATCCAGTAAATAAGCACACTATATTTTTTTTTCTTAATTCTAGAAAAAGTGTCATTTTAATTAGTATGCTGGCAGGTTCAGCTTGCCATGTGACAACCAATATTAATCATATGAACAACTCTAGTGTAATAACACAATTATGATAGGAAGCTGCAGAGAGAACTTAAGGATGTAGTTAGGTGGAATAAAAATAAAAATCTAGAATTCAAAATTGATACTTTAAGTCAGAAGAGCATTAGTTAAGTAACAAAATAAGCTAAAACTATTGATAGATTATGGAACTCCTTTTGAGATATTTGATTTTTTAAAATGGCGGGAAAAGGCTGACTCGGACTTCTACAATATATTTAGCATTGTCTTTATTTGGGTCTCAAATCGTAAGAAAAAAAATCAAGAATCTGCTTGAATTTTGGTAATGACCTTCTTATGACCTATTGACGTCTTCTATGAAAAGAAAAGTGGGTGATACGGGGAAAAATATTTTACCCTGTATCGTAGGAAAAAACTCAAGAAGTCCGTACATCTGACACAGACCGGATATAGCACGGTACTTATAAATCCCTTCAACAAAAAAGTACTCGCAGTTACTGACAACTAGTTCAAATCCAATAACAACTAATAAAATAATATGCGTTTTATATGTACAATATTATCATGGTGTATGATAGCTGTTTATCAGGCATTTATTTCTTATGTCAGTAGTTTGCTTAAAGTATTGCATTTCGTTTAAAGTGGTTTTTTTGTTTATTTGGTTGTTTCTATTGGAAGTTATTATATATTTTTTTTTTCAAATTGGTCACAATCTCTTGTGCGAATATGCAAATAAGAAATGGTTTAACAGGGTTATTACATTTAAACTAGGAAATATTTCCCGAGAAGAAATTATATAGTAAGAGTTTACGAGTACAATTATTATTCTACGAGGAATTTTCAAAATATTTAAGAAACAAGGGAAACAAACAAAATACATATTATCGCGTATATCTTCACGATCTAAAATTAACAGTTTAAAAGAGGGACGAAAGATACCAGAGGGACAGTCAAACTCATAGATCGAAAACAAACTGACAACATGGATAAATTACTTGATCCTCAATCATATGGAGTTATTTCGTTAATATTTCTTAAACTGACACATTAAACGGCATATTTTCTTCAAAGATGAATAAATAAAAATAAAAATATAAAATGACTTTCCGTGTGAACAAAATGATAGAGGGTCGGTTGTACGATGTGAGACTGGTCTCTTTTTATTCGTCTTCTTTTTGTCTTTTTAGGTGATAGTATTTTCAGTCTTTCACGGACTTTGAATGCACAATTTGTTATCTTCTCCCATATTCTAACCCACTAACTTTGATATGCATTGTATTTAACATTTTGTATTTTCTGTATATGGGTTTTATTTTTTATTATTAAATGCTACAATGTAAAAACACATTATTTTTTTTGCAAATTTGGAAAAGGTAAGATTTTGAAACAAATTAAAGTAGCCCCGAAATCGAATATTTTTAAAACTATCTCGGATTATCAGAATTACATCTTGAAAATATGTAGTTTAACAAAACAATGATGTTTTGATTACAATTATAGACTTTTTGTGAATTAAACAGCTATGAAATGACAGTACATTCAAGGGAATGGTGAAATTATGCAAAATTCTGACTATTTGACTCGAACTTTCATAGAAATAACATATACCACAACCGTCGCCGGCAATAACTTGGTTATGATGATGCTTGTGTTCTTTGTAAATTCAGCCAACATGTTCCTTCAACTAGCCTATTTGAATTCAGAAAGATATTGCATTTGATCTTAATGTATTGAAAGACGAGTGTTTGTATAGCAAATCCTCAAACTAATGAACATATACCAAGGTTTGAACCCAAACAATGACTCAGTAAACGCTAGGATACTTATAATATCGACATCATTATAACCAGCGCTGCCACAACAGAGATGTGCGTTTATTGTTTTCTTTCATACATGAAGAACATCGCCGACAGCAATTTGTTCTTTCAACTCATTTACTTCATGAATGCTAGTGCATTAAAAAGAGACAGTGAGTTAAAGTTATCTACCCATAAATAAAGGTAACAATAGTATACCGCTGTTCAAAAGTCATAAATCGATTGAAAGAAAACAAATCCGGGTTACAAACTAAAACCGAGGGAAACACATCAACTATAAGAGGAAAACAACGGAACAACAGAAACACTGAAGTGCAACAAAAACAAACCTTAAGTAGGTCAAAACTATCTAAACGTGACATTTGTTTGCCTTATTGCTTTATTAAGTATACTGAATCCTTCTTATGGTGAATCAACGTACTCATTAATAGACCTCATGCACCTCATGCACAAACAAAATACATTATACATAGTAAGATATATTGTATTTCATATTTTTTTTCGTTTATTGTTTTTTACCTGAGGCCGTTAGTTTTCTCGTTTGATTTTTTTACATTTGTTATGTCAAGGTCTTCTATAGCTTGCTGTGGTACGGGGTTTGCTCATTGTAGGATGAACGGTGACTTACAGTTGCTAAATTTTACGAATAAAATATACTAGGGGTTATTCCCCGACTAAAGATAGAGAGAAATCCCCTTTTTTACATGTACATAATAAATGAAAAAATTCATGTTTTTTTGTATTTGATAGTGAGAATTAGTTAGTTAACTTCCAATTGAAACAGATTGAACGATCAAAATGAATTGATAAATTAGAATATATATTTATATAACTTGTGTAAAGGGAGACAACACTGTTAACTTCCTGTTTTTGTTTTTTTTGTTTTTTGGTAGTGAAAATTGAAAACTTATTTGTTGCTTCTGTAGCTCTTTCCAGAGCAAGCGATTTTAACTTGAAGCGAGATATTATTTTAAAGACAAAAACAATGAAATTCATACAATTGTGATTATCTGAAATGTGCCTGTATCATACCTACATGGGTATGCACATGGCCTGATTTAAGGTTTTTCAAATTGAGATTCGACAAACTTTTTTTATTTTCTTTAGTTAGAACATTTTATTATGTTAAAATAACACTTTATATCTATTTCGTTAAAAACAAGAGACTATTCTGATTCCAGTGATATATAGTTTAACACAAATATGGTTATAAACAATACCACCGCTAAGGGTCAATAATGCACAGCCCTCAAAATACGACGTCAAACAGAAAAAAAACTGTTGATTACACCAAAAGTTAAGTTGCGAAAAAAAAAAAAAAAAAACACCAAAAAAAAACCGATAATAACTGGTAATATTGTGTTAGGATGCTAATATCAAAGTCTCTTAAACTCGACGCTTACTGTAAATCAGAAACGTTTGCGATATTTGTATGTTGCGAAAATTGCGATGGGATATAGGTTTCTTAAGATAAAAAACTTGCATTTTCAATTTGATAGCATTATTAAAATTGAGAATGGAAATGGGAATGTGTCAAAGAGACAACAACCCGACCAAAGAGCAGAAAACAGCCGAAAGCCACCAATGGGTCTTCAACACAGCGAGAAAATCCTGCACCCGGAAGCGGGCTTCAGCTGGCCCCTTAATAAAATGTGTACTAGTTCAATGAAAATGAACGTCATACTAAACTCAAAACATATTAATGAACTAAAATTAAAAACATACAAGACTAACAAAAGCCAGGGCTCCTGACTTGGGGCAGGCGCAAAAATGTGGCGGGTTAAACATGTTTTGTGATATCTCAACCCTTCCCCTATAGCTCTAGCCAATGTAAAATAAACAAACACACAGCAATACGCACAGTTAAACTCAGTTTAAAAGACTAAGCAAAAGTACAGTTACTGACATGCCAGCTCCAGACCTTCAATTAAACTGATTGAAAGATTATGTCTTCATCATATGAAAATCAAGCACAATCCCTCCCGTTAGGGGTTTAGTATCATACCATCATAAAATATATGAGAAGAACATAACCCGTATTAGTATGGTAAAATCCCAATTATCATTCCCGCTTTTGTGTCCGTTGTTCAACAATTGTAATAATAAATGCACATTAAAATTTCGGAATTTACAAAAACATTTTTGCGCAAAATTTCATGATAGTAAAATTAATTTGAACAATTAGCGGTAAACATATTTCTCAGATCGAGATTTCAATTGCTTTATGTTTATAACTTACAAACATAGAAAAAAATTAAGTGTCCCCCTTTTTGAGCCCCTCAAACAGTACAAGTGTACCTCTCGTAAAATAAAAAAAAAAAAGCACTTATAAAACAATGGACGATTTTGACCTACTACTTCATTAAAAAACTAATTTTATTTCACTTTAAAATGTTTCCTCTTGGTTCGCTTTAACTATGATTGTGAGCCTCTTGATAGGAAAACTGTAAATTGATGCATAACTAGCCATTGGTTACTAGAATTATTCAAAACAAGACACTTCATCTTAGACGTATTCCACATGTGGAGCAGGATCTGCTTACTCTTCCGGCGCAGATGAGATTACACCGGGTTTTGGTAGGGTCTTTGTTTCCTATGTTTTGTTTCGTAAATTTGTTTGTATTTTGGTCGGTTTTCTTTTTTTCGCCATGCCATTGTCATTTTGTCATCGACTTATGAGTTTGTATATCACTTTGGTATCGTCTGTCTCTCTTTCTCTATCCGTTCTAGAAAATGTAGGAAGGTAATAAATGCAATAAACAAAATTAAACTGCACTCCTTTTAGGACCTCAATTTATGCTTTATACTCTGGTTAAAATTTAAAATAATAAATGCCCACCTAGGGACTATGATCTAATAACATGCCAAATATAACGTTTCCATCATTAACTGATTTCAAGGAAACAGTCAAAGGGGATTAAATAGAAGAAGAATTGAAGAAGAAGCTTATTATGAAACTGAGCAAAAACACTTCCTCTTTACTTTGTAAGTTTTTAAAAGTCTTGTGATGTATGTTGATATTGAATTTAAGAATTTAATTCAAGTTTTTCCACCTTTCGAAACAAGCTCTGGTTAGCTGTAATACGGAGTTTCGATATAGAGTATTTGAGGAATATAGATTTTTATCTATTACATTAATAAAATCTTAAAATGTAATTATATTACAATATCAATGAAAGGAGATTTGTATGGTACGTCTATTCGACAGTATCTCAACGATACAAAAATCAAAAGATATACAGACTTTTGAAATATTAGGAGTCGATTATGCAGGAATAAGCAGGAGGAAGCATGAAACAGAAATTGGTGTCTCTATGTTGTAGCGAAATAGTACGTATACTAGGGATGTTTAAAGGAAGGGATTTGCCTAAAAAGTTTACTATTGCTCCACAAAATATTTTAGGAAAGACGGCTAAAGCTTTTCTTCCTTATATAAATTAAATTGAATGGAAAAAAAATTAAGAAGAATCTTATAATTAAACTGAGCAAAAACAATTTCTTTTATCTTTGTTTTTAAACTTTAAAAAGTTTTGTGATGTATGTCGATATTGAATTTAAGAAATTAATTCGAGTTATCCCACCTTTCGAAACTAGCTCTGGTTAGCTGTAATACGGAGTCTCGATAACAAATATTTGAGGAATATACGTTTAAATCTATTACATTAATAAAATCTTATAATATAATTACTAGTATATTACAATATGAATGATAGGAGATTTGTATGATACGTCTATTAGACAGCATCCCAACGATACCAAAATCAAAAGTTATACCGATTTTTGAAATATAAATAATGTAGAAAGAGTCGATTATGCGGGAATAAGCAGAAAGAAGCCAGTAACAGAAATTGGTGTCTTTATGTAGCGAAATAGTGATGCCTTGAAAGTTTATTATTGCTCAAGTGATTTTTAGGAAAGACGGCTATAGCTTTTCTTCCTTATATAAATCAAATTGAATGTCTTATCATACCTACAAGGTTATTCTACCTATTACAAAAACTGTGAGGTAAAAAGGTTCAATTTTAAATTGTCAATCTCAAATGGAATTTGCTTGTCATTTGCTAGATTAATGTATGACAATTGTTCGAGTTCAGTTGGAATTATGCAGCTATCAAGGGCAATTAAAATCAGAAAATCTGATCTTTTCTGCAAAAGATCCAACATAGGAGTCTTCAGCAATGGCCATTCACGCTCCAAGAAGGAACCACTGAGAAACATCAGTGTACTGCGACTAGTATGAACTGCAGTAAGTGCACCCAGAATGATGGAGCTGTATAAGTCATGATTCACGTCTTAAGGCCGTCCTGTAAAAATAAATATTATCAAACGTTAATACAATCAAAAGTAGACGACTACTATACGACAGTTGTTTTCCATTCGCTTGATAAGTTTGAGCTTTCGATTTTGCCATTTGTTGAGGGACTTTCCGTTTTGAATTTTCCTTGAAGTTCGGTATATTTTGTTATTTTACTTTTTAGAAATTTATAGACAAACAGTCAGAAATTTACGGAAAACCATCTAGGACCTTCCAAAATATAATTTGAATTCGAAATCACGAATTTAAATCGTTATCACGAATTGTATAATTTGTTATAACAGATTTAATTTGTGATAACGAATTGTTGGAAATCGTTATAACAGATTTTATAATTCGTAATCACGAATTAAATTCGTTATCTCATTTTTTTGTAATTTGTGATAACGAATTAAAATCGTTATAACGAATTGTATAATTGTTATAACGGATCATATTCGTGATTACGAATTTGTGGAATTCGTTATTACAGTTTTTTTGTAATTTGTGATTTCGGATTAAAATTCATTATCACAAAATTTTAGCTCACTTGACCCACAGGGTTAAGTGAGCTTTTCCTCACTTTACGCCCGTCGCTGTTCATTACTTTTACAAAAATCTTCTTCACTGAAACCTTTTGCCAAAGTGAAACAAACTTGACCACAATCCGGGGCGATTTAGTTTTAACGCATTTTATTTGCAAAATTAGCAAAAGGGATTGGACACAAACTGAAACAACATTAGTGACGTCTTCTCCATGTACAAATATAAACACAAAAACACTGTACCTAGAAGTTTTTGTCGTGTAAAACGGGTGGGTTAACTCACAAACTGATATGTAAGTTTATTAGTCAGCGACCCAGTTTACACACCAAAATCTCAGAAAAAATGTATCTAATCCTCATATTTCTTGACCGATATATTTTTATTCCTTATTTTCATTTAAAGTCTTTTAGACCGGCGAATATCATTAGTGTGTATCGCGCATGGATACATTTTACACAGAGGCAACGAAAGTAGTTTCACCAACATGGTTTATCGAAGTGTAAACCTAGGAAGGAAAATCAATCAGATCAATCACATTTTTGATACGCTAATTATATAACAATTATTTAATAATGACGAAAACATACTAGGAGTGCAAGTAATTCAAAAAAAAAAAACACAAGACATAAAGAGGAAGAAAATAGAATATAAGTGCATAGGTAGATAGGGCTAGCCTGGAGTGAAGTGAAGTGAGAGCAATAAATCATGGTTTCTAGTTTGAAGAATGTGTGCAATGAGCCCGCAAGCGTAACAAAATGGACGATATGGCCTAAAATAGAACACAAGGGTAAAATGCAAGTTTTTTCTTTTTCTTGAAAACCGCTATAGAAAGAGAATTGTTTGGAATCACAAGATTTACGTACTGTCTATTCACATCAAAATTGTAAGATGACTATTTATAGGAAGAATTTTCCTTTATTGACGTTTTTTTGTTTTGTGTTTTGTCTATTATTTTGATAATTATAATAGATAGAGAGAATCTTTCAATCGATTATTATAGCGAAAATGATCACTGAGAAAGCAAAGATCTACAAATAATTCTACATGTTGACCATGTTGTTCCGCAGGCGGGCTCATCGCACACATTCTTTATAGTAGATACCCTTATTTATTTCTCCTACTTCACTACACTCCAGGCTAACCTTATCTTATATATACTTTTGCACATTATATTCCATTTTCTTCTTCCTTATATATGTTGTTTGTTCTTGAATTGCATGCACTCCAATTATGTTTTGTCATTATCAAATATTTCTTAAATTATTAGCATATCAACAAAAACTTGAATATGATTAGCCTGTTCGATTTTCTTTCCTGGGTTTTACACGTCGATAAACCATGTTTCCAAAACTACTTCTGTTGCCTCTGTGTAAAATATATTCATGAGCGATACACACGAAGGAAATCGCCGGTCTAAAAGACTTTAAATAAAAATAATGAATAAAATGTATCGGTTACGAATTATGAGTATTAAACACATGTTGTATGTCCCCGCCGCTAGGCGATAGGGCATTAAGTCTAGTCCTTGTCTGTCAGTCCAGTCCGTCCGTCGCGTACGTTCCCAAAATTGGTTCCCGTCCTCTAACTTTAGTTTGCCTCAACCAAATGTTATAAAACTTATACACTATGATTATTACCACAAAACACAGATCAAATTTGAAATTGAATGGCGTCACTTCTACCGTTCTTGAGTTATGTTAAAAAAAACAAACAATATCCCTAATTAAGTGTCCAATCCCTGTTCTAAATTTGCAAATAAAATTCGTTAAAACTAAATTGATTGTGGCCAAGTTTGTTTCACTTTGGCCAAAAGGTTTAAAAAGAATATTTTGTAAAATTTAATGAACAGCGACGGGCGCAAAGTGAGGAGAAAATCTCACTTAACCCTGTGGGTCAGGTGAGCTAAAAATCTAATAATGAATTTTAATCCGAAATCACAAATTACAACAAAAAAAACTGTGAATTATACAATTCGTTATAACGATTTTAATTCGTTATCACAAATTACAAAAATTGTGATAACGAATTTAATTCGTAATTACGAATTATTAAATCTGTTATAACGATTTCCACCAATTCGTTATCACAAATTTAATCTGTTATAACAAATTATACAATTCGTGATAACGATTTAAATTCGTGATTTCAATTCAAATTATATTTTGGAAGGTCCTAAATGGGCTTCCGTAGAAATTACTTTAACAAATGAAAAGAATATAAATGTCCTACCTTTAATTCGAACAATATAAAAGGAAAAGAACACAACATTCTATAAGTTTATAAGTTTTTTCTGCCTACCAACTGTTTTGTGTTTGACATGTACTTTGATGTAATTTGTTGCAATGACTTTATAACTGTTGAGATCTCTAAGACTTTTACACTTATATTGCCGAGCATTTAATTTAAAACAAGATGATTATACATTTATGTATAACTAAATATTTACCCGTAAATCAACATCGTCATCAAACAACTTTAATGAGAGCTGATTAAGTATGAAACTTTTGATCCATCCAACATCATCTTTTCCGGTTATTAATGAAAAGTCGTACTCGAATGAAGTTGGTGCCTGGAATCGTTCTCCGTTTTTGTTTGTACATTGTTCTCTTCCTTTCATGACTTTGTCAATATCTGCTTGTGTATATACCAAAGGAACATCTTCTGATTGCTCAAACGTACATGTCTGGATTTTTGGGCCAAGTTGTGCATTGTATGGTTTCTTTTTTTTAATGCTTTCTGCCAGAGCTATAGCGACCCTTGTGTGATGTTCGTTGAGAGGAATGGTCTGCAGATAAATTATGATATAACAAAGTTTTGTAAAGTTATCCTTTATTAAACAAGATGTTAAAGCATTACTAATTAGCTCCATATTCTTATATTTTCTGACCACGCATGTTAAAACATTAAATATGTCTCCAAAATCTGAGTTTCCTTGCAACATATATCGACAAATATTTGTGACATTTGTGGGATTTTCGATCGTGGATAATAAAAGAGCTCTTGTTGCCCACGCAGCCGCCGTTTCATTATCGTCTAAATCAAACAAAACGCTCCCAAATCTGTTAGCTATTGAGAATGTTTGTCCTTTGCGATGAAGAGCTGTATTTATATGATCTAAAGCTTCGTTAGTGTATTCAACATCTTTAACGAATTGTTTTCCAAAGTTTTACACTGAGAAAATTTTCCAAGGTACTGCAAAAGGCCATCTTCCCGGGCGTTTAATAATAATGCCTTACATTTGTCCATATTTCCCGACTTTTCAAGTGATTGAAACATTGCAATGTAAACATTGTTCCTCGTTTTATACACAGCAAGATGTGTCTTTTGGTTTAAGTCAATAGCGGTTGTAAGCAATTTTTCTGCTTTTTGTAACATGCGTAATTCATCATGTTTATAGTGTTTATATTTTGACAACATCCATAATGCATCCCCATATCGATGTAAAATTATTTCGTCGTTTGGGTATATACGTACGGCATTTAAGAACCCTACTTCTGGATCTTTTTGCATTGCTTCAAATTCACCTTTTCCACTTTCAATGCTTTTCACGTCAATGTTCATACTATCATGTAAGATATCCCTTCTTGATATTAAAATATCTGCAATATACGCGTACGATCAAGCTCTGTAAAAGGCATAATCTTTTATATCTTTTGATAAATCTATAACAACTTCTAAAAATAAGCAACAGGAATCATTACTTAATTTACATTTCGTTTCTGTGCTTTCATCTGTGCATTGCCGATATGAACTTTAGAGTCTATTACAAGCCATTGCTTGGTAAAATTTCCAAATAGTTATCTCCGACGTAGCTACAGACAAGTATTTTAGCCTCTTGATTCCTTCTTTTAAAAATGCAACGCTATTTTGACGCTTTTCCAGCAAATGCTCATTTAAAGGCTGTTCATACTTTGGATTGAGTAGATACTGAGCATTAAATGTATACTGCGTTGCATTTTTGAGACGTGGTTTTCTGTCGCCTCTGGCATTGCTTAATTCTGCAATCAACTGTCTGGAAGCTTCGTTTAAACTAAACCGCGCTTTCTTTTCGTAGTTATCAAAATCTTCAAACAAGTATGCATAGCCTTGCTCTAATAAGCAATTAGCAATTTCCTTACGGTCATCAAATGTATTGCTTGTTAGAACTTTTTGAATAGCATCATCGTACCTTTTCGCTTCTTCCCCTAAATGCATTTTCCTGCGCTTTTCTGCAAAATCTGCGAGAGTGTTCAAGTGCTTTGGATTAGTTCCTAAACTGTGTTTTAACTGTTGAATATTTTTTTTCAAAAAACTGCGACGTGAAAAACGATTGTCAATTAGAATTTCTATAAGAGTGACAGCTTGTTGTACAATTTCATTTTAATATTTCTTTTCTTTTTTCTATTTGACGTGTGACACCCATATGCATTAAGCTCAGATTGAGTCTGTTCAGTCCTGGACAAACTGACATTGTCGGTTCTGACATTTTGGTTGAAGGTATATCCATAATTTTTTTTTTCTAAAAGTAATAAAACTAAACTCAGATTATTGGCTTATGTAAATACTACTAGGTTTGTACTTCAGTCGAGTGTTTTTGTGTGATAACAGGAATTACTTATCCTGTCGACGGTGCCGGTATCGCTATGTTTGGAGTTCGTACTTTTCCCACAATTTATGTTTTATCTTGATGGTGTATTTACGAGTTATTAACATCGTTAATTTATTTTTCCTCTTACTCAAATTGTTTTCTGTCCTTGAGTTAAATCACGTTAAAGGATGAAACTACATAAAGCAATTATTAAGTAATGAAAATGTAAGACAATGTGAAGAAAAGTTTTGTACAAAGAATTTATGTTTGAAAAGAGGAAACATAAATAAAATGTAGGTATCACGATCCCTCAGCTTGCATATTTTCTTACCACAAATTCAAAAAGTTAAATAATTCTGGTAAGTCATCGCGATGGAAGTTTGCTTTAAGATATTGAACATAGTCCATGTTGTGGTTGTATGAATTTCTTTAGAGCCTTAATACATTATTGTTGCATTAACTTGTGATCATGTGGTTTAAGTAAACACCATCATTATCTTTCCTAGTGGTTGTTGATAAGTCGTGTTCGAAAGTAGTAAGTGCCCGGCATCGTTCTCCATTTTCATTTGTACATCGTACTCTCCCATTTATGGCTTTGGCAATATCTGCTACCAAAGACACATCATCCTTTCGTATAAATCTAAACATTAGAAATTTACAGAATGGATCATATCAAATGAAATACATGTGTTTGTTTACTTTACCATCTTCTTCTGGCTTAAAATATGAATTTCAAAAATCAAAGAAAGTTTTTTTCTTCTGAAACACACAATGCATATCATTTTTATATAGCTAGACCCTGCCATGCCATTGAACCTTTCCAGTTTTCCAGGTGCAGATGTTTGTCTGTACTGAGATCAAATTTTGTAGTGTACTACATGGCCATATTTCTCAATTCCTACTGACATGATTTATTACATACATTTTTGAAAATTCTTCGAAACTAAGGTTTCAACTCCCTCAGGAAAAAGTGACCTTAGATTAATTTGGCTATTCTTTTTATGTCCTTTTTGCTTTTATAGCTTCAAACATTTTCCGTACCATTGGCATTCAATGCGTTTGCTCTGAGCGACCCGGATGAAAGCGATCGAGAGAAGGGCTTCGGACACATCTAATTCTTATTTTCAGATATACTTTTAGTGTTTGGTTATCAAATAATTATTAGGGAAAACTCTTCACCATATTTCATTCTAATCAATGATAAATCAAAATTTACTTTACCTTTCAAAAGACCGAGCAATGTTGGTTTCATTACTTTACTTCCTTTTCGAAATTTCGGCAAGGTTGGTTGCTATGACTTTTGTAAATACGTATTATCATTTCAAACAATCAAAACTATATCAAAACCTGGTAAAATCCGAAATTTTTAATTCGAATGTTTGTGGTTGTGCCAGGTGAACAAGAAGCATAATGTATAATATTTGGTAAAATGTAACGTACACATAATAAATGTATAACGTTTTTTCTAATTGAATCCCCTGGTTTAACTAGCCATTAACACAACCGGGAGGAACCCTAGCGTCATTAATGCAGCGCTAAGAGTTTGTTATAAACAAATTGAATTAATTATAATTCATGAAATATTTCAATAGAAAAACAAGCTTTATCGAATTGACAGCATGTTAATCGGAGGATAATATAACTTAAACAGGTTTTAATGTACAAACCAAAGTTATTACAATAGGTTAAATAGTATATCATTCAAGATTATTCTTTTGACTTATGGAAAAACTTGCTGTCATCTCACTCATTGAGGCAAACTGATCCAATAGTATGTTAGGGGATTTGATTTTCGGTGTGAGGGAGGGCTGGGTGGTTTTGAAAATGAATATCCTGACATGGAAAGAGCTGAAAATTAATAACTTTGCCCAAGACAGGATGCAAATAATCAATATTCGGCAACACAAAAAACATGAAATAATTGTGAACAAAAGTGAAAAAATAAGCATGCGTAGCAACAGAAAAAAAGTCTATCCGCAAAAAATTCTCCTGCCCCATCCTTCCAAGAATATCAAACGGTCGTCACCTTACGGTGCATCCAAAGTCTCTCTTTGTTTTCCACCTTGTTATATAGATATAACATCTTGATTTCTAGTTTGAAAATTAATTTAAGTTTTTTGAACGACAGTATTCTACGGTTGCTTTTCGCTTATAAACAAAAGAAACATTTTTTTTTATTTAAGTATGTCATTGAGAAACTTAGTAATAGCTGAAAATAAATAACTTTGCCATAGACAGGATAAAAATGATTAAAATGCAGGACAATGTAGGAAACTGTTGTTTTCTAGTATGAAAATATATTTTCTTGCGGCTTTGTTGGATTTTATATTCTCCTTTTACCGGCACGTTTTAAAAGCGCTGCGTCATACGCAATATCTATCAGACTTTTGTGCAAAGATTAAAATGGTAAGCAGCATTTTCTTAGTCAGATCGGTCGTTGAGAAACTATAACGTTTATTCGTTTGAATTGAATGAATCCTAAACTATAAGTTATAAAACTGCATTCAAGAAATACACATTCGTATTTTTTCTTACTTTTTGAAAACCTTGCTGGCTGTTGCCTAACGGCGTCCTTGTCGCGATCAAAAGAAGAAAGAAAAAATATATAGCATAGACATTATAATTTCTATCTCCATTAAAACAATATATGTTAAATGTACATTATGTTCTCGTTTATAGCAGTTTTATTATACTTACTTTACCTATCAAATCTTCTCTTTCCTGTTTGCAGTAAGTAAGACCTATCAAGTTATTTGAAACAAGTGCAAATAGATAATTATTTTATATTTGTTTTTGTATTAAGTTCAATAGAACACTATTGTATGCAATGATAAATCAATAAAGTTATCGCTATCGGTAATGTCTATTATTATAAAAGTGAATATGGTACCATTTCATGTGGATTAATTGGGTTTTTTTAAATGGGGTAGGTGGGAGTGGGGGTTTGGGGGCGGGAGAGGATTTATTATTTTTATTTTTAGTATGAGCGATTCGTTTTTTGCTTAAAGTATTTCTACCCTGAAAACTGTAATTTGATATCTGTTGTCTCTTTAGGTTGATATAACATCTCCTGGTTATTCGAAAATGTGAATGGGGAAACGTACTATAAAATGTGCATGTGTGACTGCATTTAAGTTAGCATGTATAATAAATTGCCCATAAAACTCAAACGAAGCAAAATCGCTGACGGCGTGTTTATTTTTTACAATAACAACAAAATGTATATGCTAAAAGACAGTTTATAATCATCGGAGACTGTTTTAATTTATTATACAAGATACTTATTTTCCAACTTGAATAGTTTCTAAAGGCTATGGCGAGTTTTTACTTCTGTTTTGTTTTAGTTCATGTACGAATATTTACAAATATTCTTCTCTAGAATTAATTAGCACAGACTAATTAAATATCATAAATTTTGTCTGACTGTATACCTTCTAAATTTTAACATTCAATTGAGCCCTACATGTATCTCTATATATCTTTCAATTTTCTTGTAGTTTTTTCAGTCACACAAAAACTGTATTGTGTGCCGAATTGAATAAAATTATCGACTTTTGTATACTAGTATACTTGCTGTGAATTAAAACAAACATCCACAGCCCTCCATGAGTGGTGTGCATTGTTCAAACGCTACTTGTTCCTGCAAATTCGTACCAAACCAATCACACACACAAACAAATAAAAAATAAAAAACAAAACAGAGCAACACAGCATTTGCTGAATAATGAACCAATGTTAAGAGCAACAAACTTGGATTGACCGCCCTGTCTGTACTTGAGAGAACCATTGTCAATTCATGACTCTTTAATATAATGCGGATGGTGGAATATGAAGGAGGTACGCTGCCTATTGCGAGGTATCCGCTCCTTTTCTAACAAAATCCCCCGCAGCTTTTCCATACTTTTCCTATGAAATTTAGAAATAGCGCCCTATTTCAACGGTGAAACCCCTGTTCAGAAACTACCAATAATGGATCCTCTGTTTATTCTTTTCCCACCCGTTATGATCATTACATACGCGAATTCCCTGAAGTAACCAACAAGTTATCTTAAATTTCAATAAAACTGTGTACTCGTTTTTAACCTTTTTCTATAAACTGTACTTACTTAACCTATCACATCTTCATCATCAGGTATGCAATTGGTAGAGAAAAGTAATTACAACAGATAATCATTATATAACTGTTTATTTTTGTGAAAATTGCTATCAGACACACTCGTCGTCAATGATGAATTTGTCATGTTATCGTTACATTACAAATAAAAAAATATTTTACAAAATTTAAATCAAACTAATAAGTAAAAAATAAACTGACAACGCCATGGCTAAAAAAGAAAAAGACAAAAAGGCAAACAATAGTACACAAAACACAACATAGAAAACTAAAGACTGAGCAACACGAACCCAACCAAAAACTGGGGGTGATCTCAGGTGCTCCTGAAGGGTTAGCAGATCCTGCTCGACATGTGGCACCCGTCGTGTAGTAGTAGGCTTTGAATATGAGATGACAGACAAAACGAGTATTCGCATAGGAAATTGTTGTTAGCACTGTTTCTAATATTAGTTTTGTAGTCATTTTTTTTCAAAATAAAGAAAATAAAATTGTATTAAAGCTATTTGAATTAAAGAAGTCAAAATGAAATGAAACGATATAGCTGTTAAATAATTAAAATTAAGGTTTATTTCATAAATTTTACGTTTTGTAATTTCTATTTTCATGATAGCTACTCTGGAATAATAAATGTGACATACACTACATGGTTGAATAACATAATTATAAAAAATAAGCAAAACTAATAGTACGTGTAAAAATAGTACATGTGTATATTTGTCTGAAGTTCATGCCCTTTTGAACTTGAAATACAGGATACTACAGATGCATACCTCTTGCTATAAAGCTGGAAATTGACAATGAGGGTCGGGTGAGGACAAATGTTTACGATAAAAGACATGATTTCAGCCTCCCTATTGTGAACTTTTCATTTCTGTGAAGCAACATTCCAGCAGCGCCTGCATATGCAGTATATATCTCATAGTTGATACGATATTCTAGAGCATGCATTTCGTATCATGATTTCATTGATAGAGAGTTGTTGCTTACAAGGAAGCTATTAAACCAAGAGTACAAATGTGAAGTTGAAGTCATCCCTTTGAATAGTTTACGGACGCAATCTCTTGTGTGTTGACCGGGCATGGAATATCTATTTCACAGATGACGACAGATATTTTTCAATTGTCGTAACTGCAATTCCGTCCTTTTTCCTCAAATGATACATACAGAATAAGACTTATTAGCAAGTTTGTACCCATGAACAATATAACGGATGCCGCATGGGGAGCAGGATGACCCTATTCTTTCGAGCACCTGAGATCAACCCCTTTTTGGTGGTGTTTGTATTACTCACTCTTTAGTTTTCTGTGTTGTGTTTTGCAGACCGTTGTTTGTCTTTTGGTCGTTTTCCATTTTTCCATGGCAGTGTAAGTTCGATTTAGATTATTGAGTTTGACTATCCCTTTGGTATCTGCCACTTCTCTTTCATCTTCGAATAAACATCGAAATATTAGACATAGCTACAATTGCAAAAGTTTGATGTATTATTACAATTAAAACGGCAATTGAATTACATGTGCAGTGCTGATAGTCATACCAGCTCTATTCAAATGATGTTATTTAAGTTTAAGTAAATGGAAGTAATTATCTTATGAAATGTACGCGATTGACGAAAAGGGACGAAAAGACAAATAGCAATCCACAAAACACTATTGTGGTACCTAAATACCGAACTCAAGGAAAATTCAAAATTGAAAGAAGGTTTCAGTTGCTCCTCTTGTCTGGCAGGCAAACTGTACAGTTGTAGCTTTATTCATATGAGGCTGAATTCATACAGGAACTTCTTAGGAAGAAAGAAAAGAAGTTAGCAGTATCCTTAACTTCACTTTCCGCTATATAGATGATGTTATCTCACTAAATAATTCAAACTTTGGTGACTATGTTGAACGCATCTATTCCAATAATCCTTAAGATAAAGGATACAACAGATACAATTAAGTCTGTCTCGTATCTTGACTTACATCTAGAAATTGACAATGATGGTCGGTTGAAAACAAAACTTTACGACAAAAGAGATGATTTCAGCTATCCAATTGTGAACCTTCCATTTCTATGTAGCAACGTTTCAGCCTGCAAACGGGTTTATATCTCCCATTTGATATAATATTTCAGGGCTTGGTTTGCTATCACGATTTCCGTGATAGAGGGTAGCTGCTTACAAGGAAGCTCTTAAACCAAGATTTCAAAGAAGTGAAATTGAAATGATCCTTCGTAAATTTCTACAGACGCCATCAGTTGGTTGACCGTTAAGGAGTATCCGTTTCACAGATGACAACGAATATGTCCCAAGCATCTTTAATCCCGTCCCTTTTCCCGAACGTTACCTACCGAATTATACTTTATCACCGGGATTGTATATGAGCAACACGACGGGTGTCACATTTTAAGCAGGATCTGCTTACCCTTCTGGACCACCTGAGATAAACCCAAGTTTTAGGTGGGGATCGTGTTGCTCAGTCTTGTTTTCTATGTTGTGTTTTGGGTACTAATGATTGTTTGTCTTTTTCTTTTTCAGCCATGGCGTTGTCAGTTTATTTTTGACTTATGAGTTTGAATGTCCCTTTGGTAACGTTCGCCTCATTTTTTTGTAAGACAGCAAGCAAAACAAGCAAGTTCACATAATTCAAAACTCGGATTCAGCTTGCCATGTGTCAACAGCAATTTTTCAGTAATTTTCGTATCAACTTCGATGTCTTATTTGACAAAATATTGTTCAGTTATTCCCGCACAATAATTTTTTTTTTATTTGTTGGTTTCTAATGCCACCTTAAGCGGCTTTGTCTGTATTAATGGAATATTTTTATTGGCGGAGAAAACTGAGTAATTGGAGATAACCGACGACCTTTTGCAATCCTTAGCAATTCAGATCTGGGTTTAAATATACAGCGCTTACAGAGGGTTTAAACTCACAACCTCATAGTTGACAGGATATTGATCACTGTAGAATACCAACTAGGCCAACGAGGTTATGAACATTTGTTTTAAATGTTAAAAGAAAATAAATGATAGTGTTATGTTGTTGAACTTCTGGTTCAAAGCAAATGAATAAAAAGATGTGTGGTGTATACATTAATTAGGCAGCAACTGAACAATACAAGAACGCAAAAGAGATCTATGAGCTAGAGTTCAACATTATGTTTTCAAAAATGTGCAAGTTTTTAAACAATATACCAAGCTTCAATTCTAAAAACAAATTGTTAATAAAATACGAAGAGTGAATAAAATAATATCACCATATTTCTTTTTTTTCCTCGATTCTAGAACAACAGTGTCATTTAAATAAGAATCGTTGCAATACTTCAACAATTTTAAACTGTGTTTCGGTCGAATTTCTGTTCATTCTACATACAATCTCAGTAATGACACTGATTCAAGTTCAGTCATTTTATGTGATAGAAAAAACGGCAAAGCAACACAACCAAGTTCACATATCAAAAGACTCGGAATCAGCTTACCATGTGTCAAATGCAACCAATATTAGTCATATGAACGATTCAAGTGTTATAATACAAAAGGAAACTGCAAAGAACTTAATGCATTTAAGTTTATGCGTTACAATTGTTTCAGTAATTCAATTATTCTTTTTATGGTACCTGTCAGATGTAAAAATGTATATGTCCGAGGACAAATGTGGACTGTATGCGCATGTGGTACCCTGGCTGAAGAGATAATGTAACGGCTTACTGTCGTATTAGAAAATCCTACTTGGGTGTATATTGGACAAGTTATTGTTGCATTGACAAGAACACACAGTGGTGCAAATGTTGTAATCTTTGGAAGTATTGCCATCACAACAGAAGAGGGAAAAGACAGGAGTTTCCAGATCATCATTGTACAAGTAACAGGAATGCTAAAATCAGCAGTTACATCTTTTGGAATGGGTTTCTGGATATTAGAGAAAGCGTTTAAATATCCAATCATAATGTCATTGTCCGTAACAACTATCAATCTCGTTCTTGGACTTCTTTTGCTACTACAGAAAAAGCAACCTGCAACCTAAATAAAGACAGGGTTTGCCCAATTTAAAATATACCTTGATGCAAAAATGTTTCTGTGCTTAATTCTATTTGTCATTGTAATCAAATTATCCATTTTATTTAATAAGAACACTGAAAACTCAAAAATATGTGAAAGCAAAGAATATGTATTGTAATGAAACACGTATAGAGTTAAATTACCAAAAGGGACCTAAAAATAATAAAAATCATCTAAGGTTAACCTTGCCTGAAAGAACTAGAACCTTAGTATCTTAATAATTTCAAAACGGACAATTTAAGGTACTAGCATTTAATAAAGCATGTCAGTACTGAAATATTGACTACTGATCTGATGATACCATCGGGCCTAATAGTCTATCAGCAGTGGTATCGACCAAATGCTATTATATATATAACTATATACACTTTAGAAGTTTTATACGTCAGAAGCCAAATATTTGAAGCCAAGGTTGTATAAGTATCGAAACACGTGCAAAGCTACGTGACCAAAACAAAAAGTAATATTGATTTTCAAGTTTTTCAATTTAGACTTGCTTATAAATATATATATATATACAACAAATCTAAATTGAAAACAACGTTCAAACCTATGATTGCGTTGGAAAAAACCGAAATACGAGTGCATGCAAAATAAATTTCTTGGTAGAGGGGTCTAAATACATCACAAAGAACATTTTTCAAAAGACCACTAATTGAAAAAAGTATATTTTAACAAAACGCATTTGACTAACAGGTCGTACAACTGATGTTCTTAAACCCTGCTAACTGCCATGGTGATTGCCAAATAAACGTATCACAAGATGTAACAAAAATGATATTAATTATTAATTTAATACCAAACAGAAAACAATAAACTTGCGGAAAAGATGGTATACCGCAAACATGAGGTGCAAAAATTTGTACACCATATCCGGATTTCGAAAATTAATGTCTCTTCAGTGATGTTAGGAATCTAAACAGTATTTGGAAGGCCATATAATTTACCTCAATTTAGGATAGATTCTTAAATTTTGAAGAGCCGAAATAGGATGAACGGATCATATAAACCCGAAGGAAAATATAATACAAGCCCAAACGAAAAAATACAAACAAGTCTAAATTGAAAACAACGTTCAAACCTATGATTGCGTTATATATACAAGTCTAATTTGAAAACAACGTATATATATATATATATATATATATATATATTTCTGTGACTGTATCTTACGATCATCACGATAGATTATTTGGCTAATCTGCAATCAATTCCATCTTCATGCCTAATATATCATGTATTGTGACAACTCTAGATTCTACTGACGAGGAAAAGTAACACTAGGCCACCGAAAGCTGAATTATTAAGTTCAGTCTAGGTGTCCAAGTGGTCGAGAGCGCTGGACACAGTGTAGGCGGTGTTATATCGATATCTCAATAGTATGAGTTCGAATCCGAGGGAAGAACAAAAATTTGCTTCCGCAAATTTGCAGATTTAACATTGTTGTGCTAATATTTAGAGTAATTATGAATATAATATGTGTTTTCAGCCGTGTATCACCTTCACTGGTGATTCAATGGATGGATCTATCGTAGAGTTGTCACTTGATTAGACGTACTTATCAAAATAATTATTTCTGTGACTGCATCATACGATCCTTTATATATATTACCATCTTATTTTAGTACCGTTGCGCAAATCTTTAGACTTTTATATTTATATATATACATTGTACTGAGATGTCCAGTTGCAAATATTTCATAAATATTCAGACTGAGTTAAAAAATTTCAAACAAATATAATAGAAAGGAAATGTATAATCGACTTGTTTTACAAAGATATATAAACGGCTAGAAATTTAACTGGCACAGGTAGGGCATAACAGAGTAACTACAAATGTATGAATTATTTCTAAACACCAGGGTATTCTCGTTATGGACATGTTTTGCGATTCACTGCCACTAAAATGCTATTTTGTACAACCTTTTGAGTCTCCCTGACAAAGGAGTTTCTGTTCCTCTGGAGTTTCACATCATTAAAACACTAATAAAACTTGTACAAATCTATCTTCGAACAAATAGAGCAAAATACTTTTATCTTCAATACCAAAAAAAAAAAAACGATCAACAGGTTTATTGTTTACTTAAAAGGCTTGCTAAGTTGCTTATATCACTTTATGTAGCTAGAGTTGAGAGTTTGACACAAAAACGAGGAACCAACGGCCACTTCAAAAGCCTGTCCATGTGTGGGCGATTAAGTGTCGTACTTATAATCAGTGGCGGATTAAGGGGAGCGGCATCCCCCCTAAGGAGCTACAATTATGGTTAATCTAGACTTTATACCACTCCAAATTTTGTCTAGTTATGGGGCCGCGAGCCCCTCTTTCAGAACCCTGGATCCGCATCTGACCGCGAGCCCCTCTTTTCAGAACCCTGGATCCGCATCTGAAAATTTATACCAAACGATTCGGGTTCTCACCTTCGATTTTGGTAACTTGAAATTACATCAGTCACCTGTATCATTGCTTTCTTTAATGCAGTCCCATCTCCGGAGCAGTGAAGATGAACAAATAAGCGTAACTGTCCATGCTCGAGATCAATCATTTCAAGGATTTGTATAGTAAGATACAAATCCTTGCTCATTCAAATGTAAAATTAGCCCATACCGGACTTGTCAAATAACGGCCTGTAACCAGTCCATGTAACCATTGACTGCTGATGCTGATACGTCATCAGGTGAGAAATTCATCCGCGTACATTATGGGTACAAAACCGATTTCGACTATTTTCAAGTCAAGCGTACACATATTTCTCACGACAAAACATGTCAATATAACAAATAAAAGTTCCTAAACAAATATTCTCGCGAAATTTCATTCCCAATACTAATTTATAAAAAGAATGCTACTTTGCACTCGATAAAGTCAGCGCATTTATAGATATGTATAATATAAGCAGTAATGCTGTCTCAAAAGCACACTCAGCCTCTCTTTCAGAATTTGGCAATAGCATCATGATAGCGCTTTGCTCTCATCCAATATGGAATTTACTGACTCCATATATATCGTATTAGGTCACTAGCACATTATGTAACTAATAATATTGGGAAATAGTGGTATAAGTTTCCCCACAATATGAGATCACATGGCTAAATCTAGAGCTTGGCACATACTGGGTTTAAAATAGTTAACCTTTTGCCAAAAGGCTTCTATACATAAAAGGATAACGCATCCACTTTTGGTGGGGTTCGTGTTGGTCACTCTTTAGTTGTCTTTGTAGTGTTTTGTGGACGTATTTGTCTTCTCGTCTTTTACCCATGGTGTTGTCAGTTTATCTTCGACTTGTCAGCTTTGAATATTCCATTGTTACATTCCACCTCTTTATCAATAGCCTTTTTCTTGATAGATATTATATTATCTGTAAAACTAAATAGAATGAATTTCATAACAGTGTGGACATGGACACCTGATATTTAAATGATATCGTGTCGGTCGCTGGCTGTCGACAACAAAGAATTCACGCAATTACAGTATGTCAGGGGCCTCTCAATGAGGATATACATTATTCCTATTTTACACATGTCCATTCATAAAATAATTTTTTGAATGAAAGTTTATAGAATTTGTTTTGAATATATTAACATACTCACAGCAAAAATTTCTTTTGAAAGAATGAATATATTCAGAGGTCATTTCACCAAGTAATCGAGAGAAAAAAAAAAAATAAGAAAAATCTTTTCTGGCAATAAGTGAAAAATTAAGTAGTGTGTCAGTTATAGACAAGTAGTCCATCATGCACTGCAAATCATTCAGTGGATTGGTCAATCGCCAAAATAAAAAAATGCTTAAATTGTAAACAAACACTAATACATATATTGACGGGGGCATGATGCATGTCCGTATTAGGAAATGTGCCCGACCTGTTAAATGCAGCTGTTCTGTTGATTTGAAAAATTAATGGACGGATCTCAGCGATTAAATTTAGAATTGTATTTATTTTTAAAATTTGTGTTTCAGTATCTCTCCATGAATTAAATATGTTCACAATACCCTTTTACTAGAATATTAAACGAGTGCACCCAGTTTAAAGGTTAATTATTATTACACTGTTACTGTTATGTTGACACAATAACCTGTACATTATCTCGTGTTACAGTTGACCAGTTTAGTCTTGTGCACATGATTTATTATTCCAAAACAGATGTATAAAGTAAAATCACAAAATACTGAACTCCGAGGAAAATTCAATTGTGTATTGTGAACATATCATTAAAATCATGGATATATATATTGAAACACAGAAACCGACAAAGAAGTGAGTACAATTTCAAATTGTAAGGGGCGACCATTCCTGGTTCAGTTACATACTGAATACTGTTATATATTTTTACATTGTGTACAAAATATTACACATTGTGTAACAATTATGCAGTTTAGAAATCACTGGAACAATCATTGATACTCATGGAATGATTAGAACTTTCTATTTCACTTACATTACGTTTCCAGAATTATCATAACAAAAGATGCGTAATTTAAACATCTAGCGTTATCTAGAAGTTTGAGTATATATATAAGTATGCAGACTCTAAAGTTAGACATAGACATAGACATTAAACTTCGATAGACATCAACATTCTCAGCAGAAGGATTGACACTTTTATTTACAAACTACAACATACTAGATTGTGACCTATTGGACGTAATATTCTGCGTGGATTCCTAGAAGATTTCCGGATAAAGAAAAGACAAAAGATCAGACATATATTTTGAAAGTTAAGTTGACATTCTTTTGTGTAATACTTCTTGAAAACTTGTGTATAATAAATCTTGTTAAATTTTATTATTGATTTGTGTCTTTTGTTGGCTACAATTTAAAAGCGATTTTCTGGCGTAACAGAAATTGGGGCTCGTGTCCAGGATAACGTTAATATCTTATTAAAAAATTTCAGCATTTTTATTAGAACTAACCAACAAAATTCTACAAAATTGCATTTGATGCCGGTAAATTTTGAAAACGCCAGACCTGGAGGGTTTGATAATTTAAAGAAAGAGGAATTAGTGTTGCTTGCCAAACATCTGAAACTAGACTTTAGAGTATCTTTGAGAAAACAAATTTAAAAAAAAATTGATTATAGACAAATTAATCGATGCAAAAATTTTTGGTGAAGAGACTCTTGAACTTAAGGTCGAAAATATTGATGCTATCAAATTAAAACAGCTCGAGTTAAAACTTGAATTTAAATTAAAACAATTGGAAAAATTGGAAAAAGAAGAAAGGAAGGCAGAACTAGAAATGAAAGAAAGGTTAGAGATGGAGAAAAGAAAAGAAAAGAAGACGAATTTAAATTAAAACAGGCAGAACTTGAAATGAAGGAAAGGTTAGAGATGGAGAAAATGAAAACTGAAATGGTCAAATGAGAAAGTAACACTAATGTACAGTCGAAATCAGAACATTTTGATGCAGCAAAAATATACGTTTGGTTCCCATATTTTGTGAAAAACAGTCGATAAATATTTTCCACAGTTTGAAAAATTACTCATAATTTGAAATGGCCAAAGCCTTATTGGACTACGAAGCTGCAAAGTGTTTTTGAGGGCAAGGCCGGTGAAATTTACTCAGCACTTTCACCAGAAAGAAGTTCTGATTATGACACTGTTAAACAGGAAGTTTTGAAAGCTTATGAGCTAGTGCCAGAAGCATATAGACAGAAGTTTAGATCTTACAAAAATTTGATTCACAAACCTATGTTGACTTTGCTAGGGAAAAAGAAGACCTATTTGATAAATGGCTTACGTCAAAGAAAATAGATAACAATTTTAAGAACCTAAGACAACTGATGTTATTAGAAGAATTCAAGCAATGTGTTCATTTGGCCTTAAAAACACATTTAGATGACAAAACTGTTGACACATTACAAGATGCAGCTGTTATTTCCGATAATTATACCCTTTCACATAAAAGAAGTTTCAAAGGTCAACATTTTAATACTTTGAGTGGAAATTACAAGAATCAAAGCACTGAGCGTACTGATAGTAAGCCTGTTGCACAGAATAAAAGTCAGTCTAGTTATAATATGTCTAGTCCAAAATTTGATACTTTTGAGAAGAAGTCACTGACTTGTGCTTATTTCAGAAGAATGGTCACCTGATGTCTGATTGTTTTAGACTCCAGAAGAAGAATGAAAGAGATAAAAAGCCCAAGACCAGTGCTTGTACGACACCCCGTGTTGCCAATACGATAGAATGTCCTGTGAGTGAGGCTTTTAAGTCCAGTTTTTGTGATTACATGGAGGATTATAAACCCTTTATGTCTGATGGGGTTGTTTCTATTGTTGATAATACTACTCCTCAGCCTATTAAGATTTTACGGGACACTGGAGCTTCTCAGACTTTATTGTTATAAGGTGTGTTGCCTTTGTCCTAGGAGACTTCTGTTGGTGCCTCCGTTTTGTTACAAGGTGTGGAGTTAGGTTGTATAGACGTTCCCTCCATCGTATTTATCTGAAGTCAGATTTGATTACTGGACCAGTTGTGGGTGTTCGTCCTAATCTCCCTGTTTATGGTGTTTCATTATTGCTAGGAAATGATCTAGCTAGGAACAAAGTGGTTGCTGAACCAATTGTTACCAGTGAACCGGTGGTGGATGTTATATCACCTGAAGATGATGCTGAACTGTATCCCGCTTTTGTCGTTACTAGTGCGATGGCTAGGAAACTACAAAATGAGGATTTGCAAGAAGACCAGTTTGATTACATGGACCTTTGTGACACTTTCCTAGCCGACATTGAAGGCCCCGGTAGCTCAGAGAAGGCCATAATAAGACCACCTTGTATTAACAAGAATGTAATTATGCCATGGCCAGACGTGAACAGTCATTCATTAGACCGAAGGAAATTTATTGAAGAACAAAATAAAGACCCTGAGTTTCTTCAGCTCCGCAAGATGGCTCAACCACAGAAGGAAGCAGACAAAGTGGCCGAATGCTATTACCATCAAGACGGAATTTAAATGAGGAAGTGCAGGCCCCCTGATGCTACCCCAGAGGAGGAATGGAGAGTGGTTTACCAAGTGGTGGTGCCTAAAATTTATAGGCAAGATATTATTGGTCTTTCCCATGACACCCCTTTGGCTGGACACTTAGGCATAAGGAAGACTTGCCTTAAGATCTTGCAGCATTTCTACTGGCCAAGACTTAGAAATGATGTCGCAGAATACTGCAAATCATGCCATATATGCCAGGTTGTTGGTAAGCCTAACCAGAATATACCACCAGCACCACTTCTGCCTATTCCAGCCTTTGAAGAACCTTTCAGCAGAGTACTAATTGATTGCGTTGGACCTTTACCGAAGACCAAGACCGGAAATGCGTATTTATTGACAATCATGTGTACCTCCACTCGCTTTCCAGAGGCTATTCCGCTAATGAATATCATGACACCAACTATAGTCAAAGCTCTTATAAAATTTTTCACGCTAGAAGGACTTCCAAAGTCTATACAGTCCGACCAGGGTTCAAATTTCATGTCAGGTTTATTTCAGCAAGTCGTGTACCAGTTAGGGATTGCTCAGTTTAGGTTAAGTGTTTATCATCCAGAATCTCAAGGTACCTTAGAACGTTTTTATCAAACATTGAAGAACAATGATTATAACTTTTTGTCTTCAAATTGACAGGGACTGGGACGATGGTGTTCACTTTTTACTTTTAGCGGTCCGAGAGGTTGTTCAAGAATCCCTTGGTTTAGTCCCTTTGAGTTGGTATTTGGTCATACTGTAAGGGGATTTTTAAAATTGATTAAGGAAAAATGGTTTACTGAACACACTGACTTAAATTTCTAGACTATGTATCAAGATGTAAAGAAAAATTGTATACTGCTTGTCAAATTGCTCAGAACAATGTAAAAACTGTTCAGAATAAGATGAAAATATGGTATGATAAAGATGCCAGGGAGTTTTTGAGCCAGGTGATAAGGTACTTGTATTTTTGCCAGTCCCTGGACATCCATTTCAAGCGAAATAGTGTGGTCCTTTTACCATAGAAAGTAAAATCAATGATTTGAATTATATTGTAAAAACACCAGGTCGGCGTAAACAAAATAGAGTGTGTCACATTAATATGTTTAAACCATATTTTGAGCGTACTAATGAAGGTGAATGTAAACCAGTTGCCATTTAAGCCATGGTTAAATTTGAGAACAATCATGACAAGCCAGGTGTAATTGAACCACCTTTTAGTTCTAAAACTATAGAAGAGACAGTTAGATTGAAAAATTCAGAAATTTTGTCAAATTTAGATTCAAAACTTTCACATCTGTCTTTTGATCGTAGAGAAAAATTAAAAGCTTTTGTAGTTTCTTTTTAAAATCTTTTTCCAGATGTGCCAAACAAAACCACTGCTGTTTGTCATGATGTTGATGTAGGTGATGCTTCTCCAATTAAGCAACATCCGTACAGGCTCAATCCACTCAAACTTGAATTTATGAGACAGGAAATTAAATATATGCTTGACACTGATACTATTGAGCCGAGTAACAGTGAGTGGAGCTCTCCTTGTGTCCTTGTGCCCAAACCAGATAAAACCTTTCGTTTCGTAACTGATTTCAGAAAAGTAAATTCTGTTTCAAAATCTGATTACTATCCGATTCCAAGGATAGACGACTGCATTGATAACATTGGAAAAGCAAAATTTGTGAGCAAATTTCATTTATTGAAAGGTTACTGGCAAGTCACATTGACACAGAGAGCTCGAGAAATATCAGCTTTTGTAACACCAGATGGCTTATTTCAATATACTGTAATGCCGTTTGGCATGAAAAGGTCTCCAGCTACATTTCAAAGAATTATCAATAATGTTATAAAAGATTCAGACTGATGTTATGCTTATATTGATGATCTTATTGTATGTAGTGATAGCTGGAAAGAGCATTTAACACATTTATATGATACATTTGACTGTTAATCTTGGTAAAAGTGAATTTTGTCAGGCCACTGTTGATTATTTAGGGCATACAGTTGGGCAAGGTCAAGTGAAACCTATTATGGCTAAAGTGGATGCAATTACCAAATTTCCTCCTTCTACAAATAAAAAACAACTTAAGAGATATTTAGGCATGATTTAATTTTACAGGAAATTCTGTTCAAATTTTGCTACTGTTGTTCAACCATTGACTCATCTTTTACGGAAAGATTCTAAATTCATCTGGAGTGAAAATTGTCAAAATGATTTTGAAAATAGCAAATCACTTTTAATTAATAGTCCAGTTTTGATCACTCCATACTTTGAAAAGCAATTCAAACTTGCCGTTGGTGCAAGCGATGTAGGAATTGGAGCTGTTTTATGTCAAGAGACAGATGATAATGTTGAGAAACCTATATTATATTTTTCTAAGAAATTAGATAAACATCAGAAAAATTATTCGACTATTGAAAAAGAGTGTTTTGCACTGTTGTCTACACTTCAACATTTTGATGTATATTTAAATCCCACTGTGCATCCTATTCTTGTTTATACTGATCATAATCCTCTCACCTTCATACATAAAATGAGAAACAAGAACCAGAGATTGACTAGGTGGAGTTTATTGTTACAGGAATATGATGTTATTGTAAAACATATTAAAGGTAAAGATAATGTAATAGCAGATGTTCTATCTAGAACTTATTAAAACACTGTGTATATACTATGTATTTTTGACATATTATTCATGAAAAGTTTTTGTTACACTCAAACTTTTTTTAAGGCGGGAGGTGTTGTGATATTGTAACTCTCATATTTATTTAGTTGGCCTAATTTGTTTTGTGTGGCCTATTATATATTTTTACATTGTGTACAAAATATTACACATTGTTTTACAACTATGCAGTTTAGAAATCACTGAAACAATAATTGATACTCATGGAATGATTAGAACTTTCTATTTCACTTACATAACGTTTCCAGAATTATCATAACAAAAGATGCGTAATTTAAACATCTAACGTTATCTAAAAGTTTCCGTTTGAGTATATATATAAGTATGCAGACTCTAAAGTTAGACATAGACATAGACTTAAACATCGATAGACATCAACATTCTCAGCAGTTGGATTGACACTTTTATTTACAAACTACAACATACTAGATTGTGACCTATTGGGCGTGATATTCTACGTGGATTCCCGAGAAGATTTCCGGATAAAGAAAAGACAAAAGATCAGACATATATTTTGACAGTTAAGTTGACATTTCTTTTTGTGTAATACTTCTTGTAAACTTGTGTATAATAAATCTTGTTAAATTTTATTATTGATTTGTGTCTTTTGTTGGCTACAATTTAAAGGCGATTTTCTGGCGTAACAAATTTCACAAAGTTTATCAGACATTTCCCGACACTGATTGGCTTGCGTATAGAGAAGTCCAATGTTTCTCCAAAAATACCTTAGCAAATATTTATTAGAGCAAGAGAGCCATAAATTTTTTTAACAGTACTGTATTGACCAAATTTTGTCAATATAACGGAACTATAAACAACTGTCATACAAATGGGAGGTTTAGCTAGCTATAAAACCAGGTTCTACCCACAATTTTCGTATTACAGTTGTTTTTCACTCGATCCGTTGGTTGATAACGTTTGAATTTGTCAATTTTCATGGACATCTCCATTTACTAATTTACCTTGGAGTACGGTATGTTTGTTATACTTTTTTGGACCACAGGGCTTACTGGGACCATGTGGACATTCGGTTAAGTATTTCTCAACCTATTTTACACAGTTTCCGCACATTATGACTTCCGTACATAGAGAAAAGTGTTTTCAACAATACTTTTATCCGTTACTCTATAGGAGGGGAAGGCACTTTGACTGTGGACCACCATAGAAGACCCACTTGTCTTACTTTTCCATTTTTGTCAACTCGGTAAGTAATTTACTAACCTTTTTACAAACATCTGTACACTAAGAACTTCAGTACTAAATGTAAAGAGTTTTCTGTGACTAATTAATCATGAATGCTTTAAAATGTTTCAACCACAACAAATGGCGCCTTACTTGCATTTTGAAATTTTTAAACCTTTTTGCGAACACTATCGATAATCAATTAAGGACGCCGACATATCAAAATTCTTAATGTCATTTGATCAAAACGTGCTTCATTATTTTTTTATTACTACTGCATAATGGAAACGCGTAATATGTGACTCGCCGTGAAATTTCCAGTCTTATGGAGGTATAACGTTATTGTTAGAAAACTGTCCTCAAGTAATTTAACGTTACGTTAAATTATGTATGGGCTATGGAGACATACACATTTATTCCTATACTGAATTTAGAGTTTGGGTACTTTTAAAAATCAAATATAAAATATCATTATAAGTTTTTCGTTAATATGTGAGAATTAATCGTATTTTTCGGCAGTATGAAGTTTGACACTCTGATGTCTTTAAAACGTGAAATTTTATCAAAATATTTTTTTTCTCAGTCCGTATTGTTAACATAAGTACATTGCATTTGCATGTAAACTTTTCTTATTACCATTTATTCAAGTAAAAACAATACTACAAAGTGAACGCACGAAGTTATTTAACTTGTTGTTTTCATTTTTTTACAGCACTGGGTCGATACCTCTGCTGGTGGACTATCAGACCCCGAGGGTATCATCAGATCAGTAGTCAGTACTTCGGTACTGACATGATTTATAACAAACCTTTCTAAAATTGTCCGTTCATAAATTTTGAAATTATAAAGAAACTAAGGTTTGAACTCCCTCAGGCAAAGTTTACCTTAGATGGATTTGACTATTTTTAGGTATAATTGTTTGGTCATATAGCTCTTCAACTGTTTCGGTTCTTATACTTCCTTGGCTTTCAAATATTCGGCTCTGAGCGTTCCTGATGAAGGTAAATCCAGAAAAACGCTACGGACGCACGAAATTATTTAACGTGTTGTTTTCATTTTTTTACAGCACTGGGTCGATACCTCTGCTGGTGGACAATCAGTCCCCAAGGGTTCCATCAGCTCAGTAGTCAGTACTTCGGTACAGTATTCAATATTTCGGTACTGACATGATTTATAACAAACCTTTCTAAAATTGTCTGTTCAAAAATTTTGAAATTATAAAGAAACTTAGGTTTTAACCACCCCCAGGCAAAGTTGACCTTAGATGTATTTATCTATTTTTAGGTATTTTTTGTCATATATCTCTTCTAATGTTTCGGTTCTTATACATCCTAGGCTTTCAAATATTCGGCTTTGAGTGTTCCTGATTGAGGTAAATCCAGAAAGGGCTTCGGACGCATAAAATTATTTAACTAGTATTTTTCATATTTTTACAGCAATGGGTCGATACCTCTGCTGGTGGACAAACTTTTCTAAAATTGTCCGTTCATAAATTTTGAAATTATAAAGAAACTAGGGTTTTAACTCCCTCAGGCAAAGTTGACTTTAGATGAATTTATCTATTTTTTAGGTATTTTTTGGTAATATAGCTCTTCAACTGTTTCGGTTCTTATTCATCCTCGGCTTTCAAATATTCGGCTTTGAGCGTTCCTAATGAAGGTAAATCCAGAAAAGCGCTTCGGACGCATGAAATTATTTAACGTGTTGTTTTCATTTTTTATTTTCTACGATAATACTGTACTGTTCAAAAATCTTTGTACTATTTTTATATATTTTCCGTTATGTTCAACGATTTAATAGTATACCATTCATGTGATATTTGTCGCTGGACAGACATTAATTGAATTACTTTAATCCAATTAATTACAAATATTGAATTTACAATTTTGCAGGAGCTTAATTTGGTATGAGTTCTTTCTTGAAAGATTTTATCGAATTGTAAACTGTATATTTTTGGAAAATTTTATTACATTTTTTCTAAGATTATGTTAGACAACTGATAACAAAACATGTCTCTAAGTGAACATAATTGACAGTATTTGCGTTTGCAAATGTATTTATAAATGTTATAATGAACACGTGTATTTGTTTTGACATTTGTCACATGACTAGATATAAGGTATACTCTGAATTACTGAGTATTTCACGAGCTAATATAAGCGGGAAGAATTGTAACGGTAAATCTATGTGTAACTATGTGTCATTCGACGCTTGCCTTCGGACAGTTCAGTCTGGTCATTTCTACTTCAATATGGCCGAACATACAGAAGAAAGTCTACTTCTACAGGACGACTCGTTGCCTGATAAAAGCAGTGGTGGTGCAACCAGATCATCTTCTGATTGGGACCTACACGACACGTTCTCTCTATCTAAGCTGTACATGGACGGGAAAATTGATAATCTTGAATCCAAGTTGGTACGCGAACAAAACACGATGTCCAATAAGATAAAGGAAGAAGTTTCTATCAAGTTCAAACATGAAGGAAACAGAATTCAGTTCAAGTTTAACGAAGAAACTGTGAATGAACTCAATAAGCTTTACAAGTTAATTCCGTCAACAGAGGCACAGAGTATTCGTGTTGTTCTGGATTTGTTGGATAAAGTTAAAGGCTGTAATAAGCTAATACGGATTGCAGATTCTTCACCGGCAGGATGGTCAACAGTCCGGGAGTACGAGTCTAATGATATTGCTTCCGACAGCGAAGATGAGAAGAAAGTTCGCCAGGCGGAGAGCCGCACGATGAAAGACAAGACTAAAGAGCGTCCCGCTCCGTATTCAAATACACCCAGATTGCCACCAGCCGAAACCTATGCTAATCCCGCTTACAACCAACAGTTCCAGAGGCAGCCCTTTCGTAACAGCGTCGCAAGGCGTGAGCCGTGCCAGTTGGACATGTGCTTCTTTTGTAAGCAGTTCGGACATTGGAGAAAAAATTGCCCCCTCAAATCTGGATCCGTTGGTGTCGGATCGTCTGGAGTTGCCAATCAGAAGTAAATCTGCAGATGCATCCAGTAATGTAAATGATAAGTATAATTTTACTGATTTTGATTGTTATGAATGTGAATATGGGTCACAGTATGAATTAGATATTTTCTTAACTAAAAATTCATTATTTTGAAAAGATTAGTCATAATTTCATGTCATTTACAGGTGTAAAAGGACGGTTAGCGAATTTTGGGAACATATTGGAGCAAATTCTTTTGTTATTGACACAGTAAGTAACGGTTATGTCATTCCATTTATTGACTCGCCGGTTAAAATGTTCCTTAAGAATAACAAATCTGCACTACTGAATGAATAATTTGTCAATCAGACTGTTTCAGAGTTAGTTTCTACAGGTTGTGTAGTTGAAGTACCATTTCAACCTCATGTTGTCAATCCTTTAAGCGTAGCGATTCAAAAATCTGGCAAAAAACGGCTTATTCTTGATTTATCTGTTTTAAACAAATTAATCAAAAAAGACAAAATAAAATTTTGAAGATTGGAAGATTGCAGTTCAGTATTTTCAAAAGGATTCGTACATGTATAAATTTGATTTAAGTTCTGGATATTTTCACTTGGACATTTGTCCGCAGCAACAAACTTTTCTAGATTTCAGCTGGAACAATATATTTTATTGTTTTACAGTTTTAGTATTTGGTATATGTACGGGCCCATACATATTTACAAAATGTTTGAGACCTATGGTAAAATATTGGCGTGAAAACGGTATAGATGTTGTATTGTACCTTGATGATGGTTTTGGTATGTGTACAGATAAATCTAAGTGTATAGAAGATTCAAATTTTGTAAAGAAATCTTTAGAAGACGCCGGTTTTCTTATAAATGAAGGAAAGTCAATTTTTTCACCTGTACAGTCATTAGAATGGCTTGGTATTGTTTGGAATGCTAGCGAATTTAGTCCTGTTATTCCAGACAGACGTGTAGATGATTTGCGTGTATCCCTTGTATCAGTTATTGGAAGATTTCCAAAAATAACTGCTAGGACCTTAGCTCAGGTTGTAGGTAGAATTATTTCCATGGCTCTAGTCATTGGCAATGTAGCTAGAATTATGACAAAATTTTGTTATATGGCAATAGAGTGTAGAACAGAATGGGACAAATGGCTGTTATTTCCATGTCCTTACAAAGTCTTATCAGAACTGCATTTTTGGTTAGATAACATTACTAGTTTAAACATTAAGTTGTTGGGTCATTACTCAAAATCACATGTTGTCATTTACTCTGACGCCAGTGGTATAGGGGCAGGTGCATATTTAGTAGAACTTGACAAGAAAATTTTTCATGAAACATGGGATTTTTCTGAAGCACAAGAAAGTTCAACATGAAGGGAGTTGAAAGCTATAGAGCTAGCCTTGATATCTTTCAATAATGATTTTGAAGGCAAAACGCTTAAACGGTACACAGATAATCAGAACTGTGTAAAAATTGTAAAAGCTGGTAGTATGAATGAGAAACTACAAATGATAGCTTTGTCGATATTTTCGGTCTGTATTCAGAGATGTATTTCCATAGACATTCAATGGATTCCTAGATCACAAAACTCTCAAGCTGATTACATCAGTAGAATGGTTGATTACGAGGATTGGGGTGTATCAAAAGAGTTTTTTCAATTTATGAATGATTTATGGGGTCCTTACACAATAGACAGGTTTGCTAATTCTCAGAATGCAAAAGTGTGTAGATATAATTCTCTATTTTGGAACACATGCGCAATAGCTGTAGATGCTTTCACACAAGATTGGTCAAATGAGAATAACTGGTTAGTACCACATGTTTATTCTGTTATTCGATGTATTAAACACTTGACTTACTGTAAGGCTAAAGGAACCTTGATTATTCCCAAACGGAAATCAGCAGCCTATTGGACTAAAGATTTTTAATAAAAACTTAGAGTACCATGTGTATGTTACAGATGTTATTGAATTTAAAGATACAGAAGGTATCTTTGTAAGAGGGTCGAACCCACATTCTATATTTGCTCAAGAACAATTTATAACACCAGTATTGGCGGTTATGTTAGATGCTACTGGATAGCGGTGACACGGTCATATAGAATTAGTTGACATGGTCACGTGTATTGATGGATTTTACTGATAATAATATATTGGTGGTGACAAGGTCAATTATACAGTAAAATTGTAGTTGACAAGGTCAAATGTATATGACAAGACTTCTGGATTAATGTGAAGTATGGTCATGAATTTTTAAATATATATGATAATGTTTTGAACTTATTAATTTTTAAAATGTTAACACATTTTACAGACATTTTCAACGTTGGGATGTGGCAATCATTTTCCAGCGATATTCATCCTAGTATGCCTAATCATCTTGTACAAAAACTTCCAGATTATTTTCTATCGTCGAGGGCGGACAGCACTAGAAAGAAGTGCAAATATGGATTCAACTCTTGGTGTAAGTGGTCAAAATTACATTGCATTTCTTCATCACAGCTTCTACTGTACATATTGCATTAAACTTAGTTCATATATCAGAAACATTCAACTCTACAGGTAAAATAGATGAGGCTGTATATGCGATTTCTTGGGCACACAAGCTAGCCGGTTTTCTGAACCTTTGCAATTCTGACTTGGTTACTTCTGTTCGTGAAGGGTCATACAGAAAAATTGGACACAAAATTAACAAAAAGGAACCTATTACAGCTAACATTTTATCAAAAACTGTTCATATATATGGTCAAAATTGTAACATTCTTAAAGATGTACGCATTGCATGCATGTGCTTATTGAGTTATGCAGGATTTTAACGATTTTCTGAATTAGCTAATTTGAAAAGATCTAATATAACCTTTTTTCCTAGTCATGTTAACTCTATTTAGAACAGAGTAAAACTGATGTTTACAGGAAAGGCCTCGATGTAGTTATTTCTAAAACTGGAAATAATACTTGTCCAGTGGCTATGTTAGAACGTTATATGAAGTTAGCTAAAATATTAGAAAATTCTGATGAATTTGTATTCAGGTCTTTAAGTTATTGTAGTAATACTTATACATTAAGGAAAAATTCACCTCTTTCATACACTAGAGCTAGAGAAGTATTGTTGAATGCATTAGAAACCATCGGTTTAGATAAAAAAAAAAAACCAGTTTGGTCTTCACAGTTTACGCTCAGGTGGAGCAACCGCTGCAGCAGCAGCAGGAGTTGAAGATCGTCTATTTAAAAAGCATGGGCGATGGAAGAGCGAAAATGCTAAAGATGGTTATATAAAAGAAAGTATAGATAACAGATTGTCAGTATCTAAAAAATTGGTTATATAAGACTATCGTATAGATATATTTAATTGCTGTAATATTACTAGTATCTGTTCCCTTTCTTTGTTTTCTTCCGATGCTTAACTGTACTGTCCAGGCGAGCTGATATCCCAAATAGTGTTTGGGTTTTATTTATAAATATTTTATGTTCGTTTGAGTAGACGAACAAGAACATAATTGTATAAATCTTTGGAATTGATATGTATAAATACATTCTATATTTCTGAAAAGCTATTACTAATAGAACAATCGTCTAGGTACAAGAACTCTAAGTATAAAGGCTTTATTTTTTCATGAGTTTATTCGGCGAAAAGTTTCAGCAAATTACGACATGACTCACTTCACGATTCATTTTGCCATAATGAGTTCCCTCCTATTGTGATAAGTTTAAATCTCACTGTATATGTTATTTACTATGTGACTATAAACATAGTATTGCAATTATTATTTCAAGTATGTATGAAACCCCTACATTTTTTAAAACCTTAGATATCATTAGATTTGGAAGAATTAGATCGGTTTCATAAACAATATATGTGATTTACGGGACTGTTCATCCGTTCCCTTTTTTTCTGAAATATGTTTTTGTATCAGATTTATTTGTAGTTGTTTTAGTCTGAAATTTTTACCTTATACAAATATTAACATTTAGAACAATGCATACTTTTATGGTAGAAGTTTTAAAAGACATATTATGTGGAATAATTTTAAAATGGATTTTTACTGTGCCCGTGTAATATAAGCTTTACCTTCTATGGGAATACTGTGTCCGTGTAATATAAGGCTTGAATTTTAAATTCTTTTGGATGTGCTCCTCATTAGCAGGAGGATGTTACAGAAAAGAAGAAGAAGAAGCTAACATTACTTCAACAGTTTTGTCCGTCTATTTTTAAGCCGCATTTCAAGCATTATTATGCTGTGAAGAATATTTATTATTGTTTTTCCTAGTGACATACTTTACTCTCAATATATTCACCATATGAGTAACATGTGAACAGACAAAAATAAGAAAACAGTTACTTGTATATATATTTCATACATATAGCCTTATTATTATTCGAATCAAATACTGTCTTTTTCCTTCTCTTATTGACTCCACTTACTCTATTTTTATTTATATTTATTTTGCACTGGTAGTTATTGTTATGTTCATGTTGTATACATTCTATCGTTATCACAAACTGGTTTGAATATTTACTGTTCAGTTTTACAACTGAACTGTCTCATTTATACAATATAACCAAATTGTTGGATATGCTATGTTAAATGTCCAGCGGCATATATTGCATGGATAATCATGATAAGAGAACTTCAATGTTTTTGTTTTGTGATAGTCATCTACACGGAGTCATATTTTTTATTAGCAAGCTAACAAGGTAACAATCCAAAGAAATTCGTGTGTCATCTGATCGGCAAAAATCATTCTGATTTAAAGCAGACTAGCTTTTGCTCTTGACTTTGCATACTTAGCGCTAAAACAGGGCAAACAGTGTTAACGGTTAAACACAACAACAAGCAGCACTCAATTTGAGCTCTCTTACACGAAGCACTCAACATGGTTGTTTTATACGCTTATATAAATTTACCACTACATAAACATCTGTTTCATATCCTTGATATCATAATAGGTCTTCATAAAACATGTTTAAATTATTCTTAATACATTCATTTGACAGGAATTGTAAATTTTTTAGTTTGATGAAAATGCATGTGGTGAGGACCACTGAATAAATCAAACATAAACGACGTGTTTAGATATAGGAAGATGTGGTGTGAGTGCCAATGAGACAACTCTCCATCCAAATAACAATTTATAAAAGTAAACCATTATAAGTCAATGTACGGCCTTCAACACGGAGCCTTGGCTCACACCGAACAACAAGCTATAAAGGGCCCCAAAAGTACTAGTGTAAAACCATTCAAACGGTAAAACCAACGGTCTAGTATATATAAAAAACGAGAAACGAGAAACACGTATAAATTACATAAACAAACGACAACTATTGTACATCAGATTCCTGACTTAGGACAGGTGCAAACATTTGCAGCATTAAACGTTTTAATGGTACCAAACCTTCTCCCTTTTTCTGAAACAATAGTATAACATCACAACATAGAAAACACACGATAAAACATCAATTGGAAGGCTTAACTCAATCAAAAACGTAAATTAACACACTATGAACGAATAAATTCGATCTGTGATACCTGAAAGTAAATACATAGTTAATAAAATATTAGGGACAAACATTCAAGGCCAAAAAGCAAACAAACAAGTCCAAATAAAGCCATGGCAAAACACTACCGCGAAATATTAAACCCATTGAAAATAATCACTTTTGAAAAACCGGTTTTCATAATATATACAGGTAAATGAAAAATTACTTTGTCGTTTTAGGTATACTTTTCTGTCTATATAAAATCTTCCAATAATTAGGAATACCAAGAAAGGTCTGTCATATAAATACCTAATTTAACACTAGATACATAAGGGTAAATATCAACAATAAAACTTCCTGTACAGATTAAAGGAGAATAATCTTGATGTTAATACAAATGTAGTACGAAGAAGTGAAAATTAGTAGATATTCCAAATAATCAAAGCTGGTATACAGACAAGATCCATATTAATATAAAATAACAAAAAGTATTAAAATAGTATCAACAGGTCGAATTAAAAGAAAGTACGATTTGAGAGTACTCGCAGTTACTGACAGCTAGTTAAAAGCCAAAAACAATTAATGATAAAAATCATGCATCAGAGACTAAAATCAACTAAAACACATCCCAGGGATTTAGTATTTTAACGTCATGAACAGTCAGAGAAGACATGACTTGTGCAATGCCAAAATAAATGTATCGACAGGTAGTAGGATAGTGAGGAGCTACTTCTTAAGAGATAAAATTAACGTGTGTGTCTCTAAACATCCCGCCTCAAAAGAAGATACAACTTAGTTATGTTTTAATTTGCTAATGACAAAATCGATATTAGTGCCAATGTAAACTATATTCAGAGATCTAATTACAATATTGGTACGATAACCCTTACTTATAAGTTTGTTTAAAGGTTCGATGAGTTTACACGGATCACATAGTGATTTCCTCGCTTTAAGTACAATATTACCGTAAAATTTAGGATGTGAAATACCATTTTAATAAGTTTTCTACAGGTACAGCCAAATTTACTAATCAAATCTTTGTATCTATGAAAGAATTTAGTAAAAGTTTTAAGTAATTTATGGTATCGAAATCCCTGACACAATAATTTCCCAGTGATGCATTGATTACGTTCGTTAAAATCTATGACATCAGAACACACACGGGCATACCGAACGAGTTGGGATATATAAACACCGTATGATGGAGCCAAAGGCACATCGCCGACCTAAAATGGAAAATTAACAATAGGAAATGAAAATCGTCTCTTTTGTCGTAAATTTTAGTATGTAGTTTCCCGTTAGAAATTGAAATGTCTAAATCTAGAAAAGGGCAACTGCTGCTGTTTATGTTAGATTTAGTTAAAGTAAGTTCTTTTGGGTAAATTTCGGAAGTATATTTAGAGAACTCTGGATTATTTAACGAAAAATATCATCCAGATAACGGTAGGTATTGTTGAATGTATCAACTAAATATAACAATGATGGGTCTTTACTGAGTTTGGTCATAAACTGAGATTTACAGCAATATAGAAATAAATCTGCTATTAAAGGGCACAGTTAGTGCCCATAGGAATACCTACTACCTGACGATACACTTTATCGCCGAAACGTACATAAATGTTATCTAGCAGAAAATTTAAAGCTTCAATCATATCCTCACATTTCCAGTAAGTGTATCTAGCATACTTTCCTTTTCCGTTACAGAAAAGGCTTTAAACGAGTTACAGCAAATAAAATTACAATGAGATTTTTCGAAAGACCATTTTATTAAATACAAAACTTTTCTTTATAAGATTGTGTGGAAGTGTAGTGTACAGAGTAGAAAATCATAACTGTCAACAGAATTATAAGGACCATCAAAAGCATGTATTTTATCTAAAACCTCTAAAGAATTTTTAACACTCCAAAATAATTAATACCATTATTTTCATAAGCTTTATTACAAAAGTTAATAACCAGTTCTTTGATAGTAGTAAGGGAGGTAGTTAGAAGAACTGATAGATTAGTAGTAGAACACTTACTCGATGCGGAGATGAAACGGAATTTAAATGGTTTTTTGTGTAATTTCGGTAACCAGTACATGGTAGGGACTTTCAAATGTTCGGAAGATGCTTTAAGTTGGGTAGTGGCAGTGGTATGCTTGTTAACGATTTGACTCTCTGTGGTGCGAACGGACCTGAATGTAGAGGAATTGATAACTTCGTTTTGAAGAACTTCCGTGTAGTATATGCGTCACACCACCACTACATTATTGGCTGCCTTGTCTGCCGGTACGAACACAAACCGCCCTGCGAGTACCTTGAGTTTATTTTTTATTCTTGAAATGGGAATATCATGGATCCTATTATGTGTTTGTCTTTCATTGGTTAGGGCAAACCAGATTATTTAAAAAGAAGGACATTTAATGCACAGGATCTTATACAAACATTGATATTATCACTAAAAGATAACACTAGAAGTCCCAATAGGCTGTCCTATATGCGTGTACAAAAATATATGAATAGCAGATTTGAAATGTTTTTGATTTCCCTATGTTAAGCTTGTAAATTAAAATTGTTAACTTAAAAGGACTCCGGACGACTAATATCTTGACATACAGTGTTGACACCTGTCTGTTGTTGAGACTTTAAGTTGACCTTTATATGACTTGGTTATTTTTGTTGTGGCGTATACCAAAAAAAAAAAATTATGATAAAATCCATGATTGTTTCCAGGTATTTCTTTTGATTTTTTTAATTATATTTGTAATTCGTGTTAATTGCATTGCAGTATTTGTGAAAGAAGATGTAACAATATATTTGCTTAAAACGCAAGTTTTGTTTTCTTCTTCTCTACATTGGAAACACTCTGTACCCGATTAAGGTTGCTCGGCCCTTTAATATTGCGTTGTTTTTAACGCATGTTTCTAACGACGAGCGCGTGCTCTTCATCTTGGAAACGATGGCTTTGAGGGGTCTCCTCAAAATAGTTTTGACGACATCGGAACGCGTGCGTGTCTGAGAGCACATTTTTTTTTGATGTGAAGAAGCGATGCAAAATTTTCTACAAAAAAAGAAATACGATCAGAAATTAAGAGTGGTTTGTTACTTTTTCACATAAAATTTTTAAAGAACAGAAATATAAGTATGGTGTTGTGCATAAAAAAAAATATTGAAATTTTGACATGGTGTACAACTGCCAATGACGCAATGTTTAATCATAAACAAAGGAAGTGAACTTTCAACAACGAGTAAAATCCATAAAATATGTTTTAAAAGGCATCGAGAGGTCCATCTGCACGCTATCAGGTTTGCGTATTATTATATTTTGTCACCGTCATAAATCTTTTTGAACTTGAAATATCTTCATTTTTTAAGAAATGTCCAGGAGTTTATTCCGAAGTGTATAAAATATTTTTCCACTATAAAATTTTTGGTAATAGTTAGAAATATTTTTAATTTCACAAAAACAGTTTTCAATATAACAATTCTCAAACAAAGAATACATATTTAACAGTCACATCCAACATATTAATTTTACACATTTACATTCTTTATCAAATCTTGGACACGAAAAAACACTTTAAAACAAACACTGTCTTAAAACTGGAAGTTTTTTTAAATGTATTTGTTAGCGTAAAGAGGATATCTGTCAGCCTCTTTCATAACATAATTCGAGGGGAGCGGTTTCAGATGATAGCTGTATTTACACTGATTCCAAAAATATATGATTTCTATATACTTTCGCCTGTAATAATGGAGATAATTAGCTACTTCCGGTTTATTGAAGGTCATTTCCGGTCTCAAATGATAGGTTTATGTATTCCTATAAAAAATATATGGTTTCTAGGTACTTTTCCTTGAAATAAGTGCAAATAAGTTACTTCCTATTTACTCAAGGTCACTTTCGGTTGATATTTTTCAAGGTCATGTGTCACACAACATAGTGCAAAAGACCATATGGCTTTATTATAAACCAAGTCAAAGTAAAATTCAATAAACCTTAAATTAAAACATTTCAGGGGAAATATCTCCTGTTAGATGTCATTGGATTGTTTCATACCAAATGTGTCATATCTTCATCACAATAAAGCAAAGATTTTGCACTAGATCTTTTATATATATCTTTTAAAGTGTCAGAGAAAATGCAAAAACAAGCAAAGGTCAAAATTTAGAACATGACCTTGACCTTTAAACTTGACCTCATTTACTAAGTGAGGACCCAAGGACCTCAAATAAAAAGAATCTAGGTTTATAAGGCTAACGGTTTATGGGTTGCAAAAACATTACGACCAATATAATTGGTTAAGGTAGATAATTCCTATAAGATTGCACCTCCAAATTAGACAAAAATTCCTGAGGAAAAATAGTTTTGTTGTTATCTTTTTTGGTTGGGGAGGAGATACACGAACAAGAAAAACTGTGTTTGGGGAGATAACTCTTACAATAAAAAGTCTTCAATTAAACAGGGTCAGATTAAAAAGTGCAATAACTGTTCGATATCTTATGCAAAATTCATTATATGCACTTTTTAATATGTCACTTGGTGAGTGTTCTAGTCTAAACCAGTACATAAACATATGTGTTATAATGTCAATATACATGTATAGGGAGAACCTTCCAAATTCTGAGAATACTGCCATATTAGAGCTCTGCTTTGATACACCTACACCTAATAAATTTTTACAAAATTAACATTTAATTTTTCATGTTCCCAGTCTTTGGAAATTTCATATAGTGAAAGGTTGTCCCTTTTTTGAGTTATATTTCTTACACCCCAATAATCGCACCCATATAGGATTATAGGTTTTATAGTATTGTCAAATATATGATGAAGACTACTAACTGATGGTGATAATGATTTTACATCTCGAATAAATTTAAAGCTAGCTTTTATTCCCTTTCATAGAGATCTTTTCTGGCTTCATTAAATTTTCCAGTATTACTCAGTGTTATTCCTAAATATCTATAAAATTTTACACATTCTATATCATTATTACCTATTTTAAAGTTTTCTTTTAGTAACTTACCAGTTTTATTAAAAATCATCACTCTAGTTTTTTTTCACATTTATCGAACCGACTGCTAGCAGCTCGTTGGATATTGAATATCGAATAACGAATAACGGACCGACCGCTAACGTCACGTAGATTGATCTAATCTGTCAAAAAGGAGATTCTCTGAGATTTGAAAAAAAATCGAATATATAAAAACTTTGAATACATGGCCGTCTCATTTATTTACAAACATTTCTTTGTTACGTTAAGAATGACAAAATGAATCGATGAGATCTGCCTTTCCATTATTTACGAAGGTTTGAAGCATCCGATTTCATAGATCTTTGCAATGGCATTCAAACTAAAATACTAATAAACCTTTTATTTCTTTTTATTTTCTATTTATAGTAATTTTGCTGTACATGTCCGATTTCAGACATGAACGATTTTTTTCGACTGTATCTTCGAAACTAAAGATAACAGTCAGAAATAATTTAACGGGAAATGTATATTAGTAGATATGATTTATTGTTGGTGGTAATAACGTCAAAGCTTTTTAGGGATGAGCTCAGTTCCTTCCTGCGGCTGTCTCAGAATTTCGAGATAAGTAAAAATAATACAAGACTAACAAAGGCCAGAGGCTCCTGACTTGGGACAGGCGCAAAAATGCGGCGGGGTTAAACATGTTTATGAGATCTCAACCCTCCCCCTATACCTCTAGCCAATGTAGAAAAGTAAACGCATAACAATACGCACATTAAAAGTCAGTTAAAGAGAAGTCCGAGTCCGATGTCAGAAGATGTAACAAAAGAAAATAAACAAAATGACAATAATACATAAATAACAACAGACTACTAGCAGTTAACTGACATGCCAGCTCCAGACCTCAATTAAACTGATTGAAAGATTATGTCTTCATCATATGAATATCAGGCACAATCCCTCCCGTTAGGGTTTAGTATCATACCATCATAAAATATATGAGAAGAGCATAACTCGTGTCATGCCAACAACTGGTTTTAAATAAATGTGTTTAGTTCCGATGCAAAGACCCTATAAGTGAATCAATATTAAAGCCAAAATATGCAATCTTTAATGACCTGACAACAGTATCGTAACTATATCCCTTCTTAATAAGTCTATTTAAAGGTTTTGTTAGCTTCTGAGGTGAATACTGACATTTTAGTGCTTTATAAAGAATATTACCATAAAAGATTGGATGTGAAATACCTGAACGTATAAGAAGTCTGCATGTTGAGCTATATTTACGAATGATGTCCTTATACCGATGATAAAATTTAGTAAATGTTTTGACTAGTTTGTGATATCGAAAACCCTGGTGTAATAATTTTTCAGTAATACATAAATTTCTTTCGTTAAAATCTGAAACGTTGTTACATACACGAGCGAATCGTACAAGTTGAGATATATAAACACCGTAAGATGGTGACAAGGAACGTCACCATCTAAAATGGATAATTAACGATAGGAAATGAAAAATCATCTCTTTTATCATAAATTTTTGTATTAAGCTTTCCGTTAATGATATGGATATCAAGATCGAGGAAAGGGCAGTGGTCATTGTTAGTATTAGCTTTATTTAAAGTAAGTTCAACAGGATAAATTTCTTTAGTATACATACTGAAGTCGTCATTATTGAGAGCCAATATATCATCCAAATATCTAAAAGTATTATTAAATTTTGTATCAGATGTTGTTTCGATGGGTCTTTGCTGATTTTAGTCATAAATTGTAACTCATAGCAATACAAAAACAGGTCCGCAATAAGTGGTGCACAGTTAGTCCCATTGGAATTCTGATAACCTGACGATATACGGAATCTCCAAAGCGAACAAAAATATTATCTAGTAAAAATTCAAGGGCAGATATAATATCAAAGCATGTCCAATTGACATATTTCTTTTGTTTATTGCTACTAAAAAATGACCTAAAAGAGTTAGAACATATGTATTCACATTCTGACTTTTAAATGCCCATTTAATTAGGTGTGTGAATTTTTCTTAATGAGAATGTGAGGCAATGTGGTATACAAGGTAGAAAAATCAAAACTTTGAACAGATTCAAAATCACCAATATAAGCATGCAATTTATCAAGTACTTCCAACGAGTTTTGACACTCCAAAAGTAATTAATTCCACTATTTTCAAAGGCCTTATTTGAACAATTTATTATCAGGTTTTTGATTGTACCAAGTGAACTGGTAAGAAGAATAGACAATTTAGTAGTGGAACAATGGCTTGAAGACGAAATAAATCTATATTTGTAAGGTGTTTTATGTAGCTTCGGAAGCCAGTACATAGTTGGGACTTTCATTGTATTTGGTTCTGCTTGTAAAGAGGTAGCTAAAAGTTTATGTTTGTTACAGATGTCGTTTTCTGAAAATGGAGTCAGTTGGAATGTTGGTGAATTGGTGATTTCTTTTTTCAGGACCTCAATGTAAAATTTACGTCAAACAATAATGATATTATTAGCAGCTTTATCGGCCGGGACAAAAACAAATTCCTTGGCTAGTTCTTTAAGTTTATGTTTGATACGAGAAATAGGTTTATTATGGTTGTTGTTAAGAGTAAAATGTTCTTTAAAATGTTGAAACACAGATTCTTGGTAGATGTACAACACAGACGTCTTTCTGGTTAATATGTAGTTATATGTTTACATTATGCTGATAATAATATCATACTACAAATAAACAATTAACAATGCATTGATTCGATAATATATATCACGTGTATAGACGTCATATAATTAACCATCGAGATGACCTCCGAAGACTGCCGACGGCCACATAACCCGATATAGACATAAACGTAAATATAAATTGATAGCGACCTCGTGCAATTGGACTTTTCTATGTCTGTTTGATTTCATGTTATAGGTTAAAAAAATAAGTTAATCATCGTGTGTACCTGTATAAGAATGATTTTTTGTGGATCGAATCAGTCAACGAAATCGTTCACGTTTGTTTCACTTTCAATGTTGACATTATTTTCCTTTTAACGGCTGAACACACCTAATACATGCGTGACCAATCTCTAGCTAAGGAGTTTAATTGAAGGTCACATGAATACGGATTCAATGAGGTAGAATTATTCACTTCATATTTTGACAACATTGAAATAAATTGGCTGCTTAAAGCGAATTATTATTTCACTATTTCACTTTCATTAATGATTGAACAAAAAAAAAAATCATGTTTTATTTTATTTTTTTTATCTCGTAGCTAATGTCCCTTTTAAATGATTAATCGTTACGTCGATTATTTCGTTTTCCTAAATCTGACATATTTTGATTTTTTTAACACACATACAATATTGAGGAATTCCTTATCCAGAATTAACTCAATTAACAATTTTTTTCATTTTTCCACAAAATATAACAGCTTTAAGATTGACCCCTCAACAGTGAAATAAAAAATATCGAATTGAAAATGAAACAGTCAAAAGCTATATGTTGCACGACCAAGCTTTTAACAAAACTTAAAAAGTTTAATTTCAGAAATATAAAAGAAACGATATACTTTTCTTTTATTTAAGATTATAGTAAAATACAATAACGAAAAACCAGCAGTGTGACGTTAAAATTGAAACGAAACACAATGGAAAAACTTCAAGCAAAATATAAAATTGGAACATAGAAGAAAGAAATCTAACTCATTATTGTTTTTTCTGATTCTATTGGCATCGTATCACATTTATCAAATAAATTTTATTAAATAACAGTAGTTTGAGAATGAAGATTTGTTATAATATATTACATGTGCGTTTCGCCAATTCTTTTTTCAGGAGACTTATTTCAAAGTATGCGTGGTTAAAATATCCGCCACCAATGTTATCAATTGCGTCAAATACATCTTTGGCATACTTATTTCTTTCGGCTCTTGAGCAAAGATTTTCAACAGCTACAATTCTGTTTCCGCACTCTCGGTAAAGCTCTTTCAGCTCAGGAGCTGCTCTACTTCTCATAAACTCCTCAATATCCATGTGTTCTTCATCATCTGTGAGTATTTCATTTCTTCGTACCATTACAAGAATTGTAAATTGAAGAAATGAACTGTCATCAAATAAAGCTTTCAATTCCGCAATAACTTTTTTTTCCTCCTCAGTAAAACGAAGCGGTGAAATGACAATAAGAATTGCGCTTGGTCCGGGAGAGAGAGCTTTCATTGCCTTTTCTACTTCAGCTTTAATAGCATCCTGCGATTTTGTAGTATCTAGAACACCGGGAGTGTCAACTACTTTCACACGTTGACCATTATTTGTTGCAACTCCTATTTCACAGTCTTTAGTAACTGATTCACCTGCAGCACGTGAATCAAACTTTTTTGTCCCCAGGAGTGTATTTCCTAATGCACTTTTACCTACACCGGTTTTACCAACTAAAGCTATTCTGATTCTACAAACAGAAAACTCATTTGTTCAGCTAAAGATTTTAGTAAATATATTTGATGCAAAATTACACATTGACTCGTTGTTTCTCTGAATGCCTATTACATCGGATATTTAGGTTAGAAAAGATACCCATGGGTATGCTCATTTGGTTCCCTCTTTTTTTAACAAAATAAAATTGAGAATGGAAATGGGGAATATGTCAAAGAGACAACAACCCGACCAAAGAGCAGACAACAGCCGAAGGCCACCAATGGGTATTCAATGCAGCGAGAAAATCCCGCACCCGGAGGTGGTCCTCAGCTGGCCTTTAACTAAAATTGTATGCTAGTTCAGTGAAAATGGACGTCACACTAAACTCCAAAACATACTAGACTAACAAAGGCCAGAGGCTTCTGACTTGGGACAGGCGCTAAAATGCGGCGGGGTTAAACATGTTTTGTGAGATCTCAACCCTCGCCCTATACCCCTAGCCAATGTAGAATAAAGAAACACATAGCAATGCGCACAGTAAAACTCAGTTTAAAAGACTGCTTTTGCCATATGAGTATTTTTTTCGCCGAATAGGGAATCAATATTTATTACTTTTTTACTTGAAATTTATTGCTGTTCGAAGTTTCTTTGAAATTTCTTTAAGGATTTTTGTGTTTCCGGCCGGTTTGTACATTTGTAAATCAGAAATTCTGCTTTATACCCAGATCTCACCTTGCATGTTTAACGCTGGTTTTTTGGAACTGAATTTTATTTTCTATTTGCCACAGGACGCTAAGCAACCAACAATCAATCTATTTGAATGTAAGTTTCGTATAGTTATATGGAAAAACCCAAGCTATCAGACATTTTCAAGCCTTCTTGTGATCTAAAATCTTTATTGCGTTCTGTCCTGCAATGGGTTATAGGTTTATTCAAAATGAAAGGGACAATTTTCATTTTAATAATTTATAGAAAATATGCTATAAATTGCACAAATCTTTGATAGTCCCATAATCCATTTCATATACTTTGTATTCCCTTTATAAAAAGGTAAAAAACACTTGTTTTGCCTGTTAATAACATAATAAGTTATCCATGTGATATTAAAACAAGTCCATTACAGGGAGCAGATACATGTAAGTATCACCTAATTTCTTTATTGCTAGTGGCAGTGAAAGTGATGATAAACAATCAGCTTATTATTGATTTTCTATAATTTCAGATTACATGACTTGCTAATTTTGTTATCTGTTGATTTAAAAGAAATATTTATTCATTATGGAAATCAAAACAAGATGAAAAGGTCGGCATCCGTGATGGATGAACACCAATTATTCACGACCAATTGTTTTTTATGTGAAATTGTGCAATTTCAAGCGTTACTAGCTATTTTTTCTAAATTCAATTAAAATCACTTTTATATAATGTCAAAGCAATACCTTCACGCATACGAAGACAAAAGTTTTATTTTGATTAGGTTGACATATAACTGTACTTTTAGAGCTTTTTTTTTTTTTTACCAAATATCAATAACAAATACATAAGATACACACAGAGAAAAATAAATGTAGATAAGATATGTATTATAGATACAATGAATAAGCGTTGATTCTTGAAAAAGAAACCATGAGACCGGAGAGCGAATGGTTTGTTTTTCATGAATCAACGCTTACTCATTGTATCTCTAACTTAAACTATTGTATTGATGTCTTTTCAAAATTAAAGCCTTTTCTTAATTAGAAGGTATTGTAAGTGAGTTTAAATAACAATGTTATCATGTTCAACGATGCATTAATAAATCTAAGTTAACAATTAATTGGTTAGAGAAATACAAATATAACATAACACGTCTGTCTTTTAATCATAAGGCATCTGAATATCATCCGTAAATTACAAAATAAGACATATTCGAACTTATTTCTAAGTACAAATAATAAGTATGCTTCCGAAAATTCTTATCAAGAAGCCTAATTCTAGACACATCACGATTTACTCGCATAGGGATTTGTGAATAAACATTTGTAAAGATATGTAATTAAAGAGATGAAAGCATATTTTCTCGCTGTGTTGAAGACCCATTGGTGGCCTAAGGCTGTTTTCTGCTCTTTGGTCGGGTTGTTGTCTCTTTAACACATTCCCTATTTCAATTCTCAATTTTATATTTATAAAACAAAAAGGGGCAAATTGAATGTGATCATTTTCTTTTCAATTATGTGAAATAGCCAATAATAATCCAAAAATAAACGGGTAAACCCGCTACAAAAATATCCACAGTAGCATACAAAATAAGAAAAACGGAAAAACTAAAGAATAGGGACAACAAAGGGAATACAGGGATTCGAACCTAAACCGACAAGTCCATACCTTTAACTTGACTTTTTAACTCATTGATATTTACCATGTTAACCTCGTGGCTACCAACTTATACTATACGATTGTCTATTATGTATACATAAAGGTACAAGCCCTGTGTGGCCGTTGTACCGATGTGTATCCTATGTTCTTTTATATATATAAACTAGACATTTAAATTGCAACCCATTGGTAGCCGAGAGGTTTCGTCGATGTGTTGATGTCAGTCACACATAACAGATTTCAAGGAAGGGGTTCGATTCCAGATGAAGGCATATAAAAATTACAATAATTAAAGGTAAGTTTTTAAATAAATTCCATTAGTGAACAAAAATCAGTAAATTGGCCGATTCAAACTTAATGAAATTAGGCACACAAAGGAAACAATCGAATATAATTTGGTGGGTCCATTTAAGCGACAGATTAAGAAAGCGTTAATTCTAGAAAAAATAATCCATGGTAAATGAATAGGCTGACGTTACGACAATGGTTTAAATAAGCAGTATATATTATGTATAGATACATTACATGCATATTGAAATACAACTTGTCTTGTTAAAAAAAATCAACATATTTTATTTGCATATAAGAGTGTACTGAATCCCAGAACTGTGGAAGTACCTGAGATCTGAGAAACAGGAACAAATATGCCTTGATTTTTTTAATATTCATTCATTCTATAATTGAAAACCTTCAGCCAAAATGTGTTCTACAGTGATAATTCGTCCGTCAGGATTTGTTTGATACCAAGATTACTAAAATATTCCATATATCTTGAAAGATATACCTAAGCGTAGGAACTATTTTGTTTTAAATATGTAATACTTTCTGGTATAAAAATAAGAAGATGGGGTATGATTGCCAATGAGACAACTCTCCACAAGAGATCAAATGACACAGAAATTAACAACTATAGGTCACCGTACGACCTTCAACAATGAGCAAAACCCATAACGCATAGTCAGCTATAGAAGGCACCTAAATGACAAATATAAAACAATTCAAACGAGAAAACTAACGGCCTAATTTATATACAAAATAATGAAAAAAAAAATAATTGATAAACAGCAAAAAACGAATAAATTCAGTCTCGGCTTTTTATCTTGTTTTACCTCCAATAATTGTATGTTGATTTTTACTTTCATTAACTTGTCAGCCATGATTTCTGTGAGAAATTTTTCTCAAAATGGGCCTTCAACACTTAATGCTACCTTTGCCCCGCGACGATGCATTTTGTTTATAAATCAGAAAACACGCTACATAAACTTATTGTCCTAGATGAGCTTTTGCTATGCGAAAAAAAGAGTAATGTCGTATTAATTATGAAGGTTTGGTACACGAAAGTTATCCATACGTATTGGCTCCTTTTCGGGAAGTTATGAAATCGATACAATCAAGGGCATTTTTTGGATATTAAAAGCGCATAAGAACCATACATTACTTTTGGGACGATTACATTTACAACACAATACAATATAGTTTATCTATGTCTCACCGTTGATATTACAGAACATAACATAATACATGAATACATAAATAATATAAAATATCAATGCCATTCTAAAAGAATTATGAGAGACGGGGTTTATTATGAGAGACGGGGTTTAAAAAAAAGAAAATGAATAAATATAAATGTATACAGCTAAATTTTCAAATTTCTTTATAAATGTATACAGTTAAGACAAAAAGTTTAACGATATAAAAAACAACGTCTTTCTATCTACAGTAAATTTGCAGATTTTTGCACTACTATCACAGTCACTGGCTAGAAAAATAGACAATTTCTCCAAATTAGAAAATTTTTAAAAGTTTGGATGTTCTGACAAAATTTTCAGTTCGCAGGTTATCATACAATGGACACTCTAACAATACATGTTCATCAGTTTCGACAATATTTCGACAAGTTTCACAAGTTCGTTGATGCAAGAATAGTCTCTCACTAAGAATAATGATATAGTCCTAGATTACTTGATTTTTTTAAATAGAAGTAAATCAAAGCACAGACTAATGAATTTATATAATGATATTCTCAAACTAATCAGCATTTTTTCCAAAATTTCATTGCATGCCGACTAAAAACATAAAAATGTCCCACAGAGTAAATGTTTACAATAATGTTCCGAGTATAAAAAATAAAAACAAAATGGGGAGGAGGAGGACGCTGCCCGGAAAATAATATTACTGATAATTCATGTGTGTTTTGTTTTATTTTTAAAATTAAATTTTTAAAAGGGAAAAATAATGGAATAAGAAATTGAAAGAATAGTTTGTGGAACAAATCAATACAAGTATAAATTTGTTGGAGAAAAAAAGGAAAATTTGGTCATTGGTGGTTTGCCCTATATATCACTGCATTTATATTTATATTAAGTCAAGGCAGGTGGAAAGTAAAAATACCAATCAAATTTTAGTGAATAAATCAAACTAAATTTTTACTTTGCATTTCATAGTAAGATGTTAAATGACACTTGATAATAGATAAAATATAAAACCAGTTTTGTTTGAGAATGGAATGGACAGCTGTGTATATAATTACAGATAATTAAAATTGATATTTCTGAAAATAACTTTAGCATGTATTATTGTCATTACATATTTAAATGAAACTATTTGTTGCAGCAAAATTAAAATTATAAAGCACATTTCAGAAATCTAATTTAGAAACAAAATGAATGGCAAATTATTTTAGAATATATATTGAACACATTGTTTGTTGCTCAGTATCATGTTTTTTATTTAAAACGCATTTCTTAAGGTACTTGTAATGTATAGTTATATTTCCAAGAAAACTTATTCAAATAAACTTACGGCTCGGACATTTTCTGTAGTCTTTGTACTAAGTTTAGAATGTTTTTTGAAAGGATCCTCTACAACATTACAATATAAAAACAAATTAATATAGAAAATAATGTAGGCATGCGTACAAAGTGTAATGATACAATGTAAATTCTGCGTTTTAGATACGCCCTCAACCATTCAACTAAACCACTAATATTTTTAAAGATAAACAGACTTCACCAATCAGGATACTTAACGTCATCACAGACTGAGTTAGGTTTAAATATGCTGTTCTGTAATTTCTTTTATCATTAAAAGGTTGATGTTAATCATGGCACAATATGGGTAAGTTTTCATGTATCATTTCATTTCTCTAAATACACTGTTGCTGATATTATTTTCATAATATATTATGATCATCTGTACATATATAACAAATAACATATCTAATCTCCTGGATATTTAAATATTTATAGCTCGCACATGATTTATATTATATAGGAAACAATGCAAGGATAAAAAATAAAATAAACATGAACAAATAAGTTGATTTAAAGATACATATTATTTGCATACTTTCATATTTCTTTAAAGCACACGATAGATTTTTGGCATGAACATGTAGAATATTAGTATGTATTTTCATTCATTCTTTACAGTATTGTTTATGTTTCAGTTGTCTTTAAAAAGTATCATACTATCTTCTCTATGCACATCACCTGTTTATCATATACGCTAGAGACAGAGATTGCATTGTCAAAATATTTGGATGATAAAAAAAAAAAAAAAAACAAGAGATAACTAAAAGTTTAATCCGTACATTATCTACTAGAAATAGCAAAATTTCGTTTTAAAATAGAAATCTCGCTCAAAGTCGTAATATGAACGAACGCTTTATATATTTCAATCAAACATATACATTCATTACCTTTAAAATTGATTCACAACCTTTGAAATTGTTAACAAAGCAACATATGCAGGTAATGAATGTTATTTGTGAAATTTTCAGGCAAAGAGTAAACTTAGTTTTGTTCGGATACAAAGGAAGCGGTAAAAGTTCCACTGGTAATACAATAATTAACAAAAAGATATTTAAGCATGGAGCATCACAGGTTAGACTGACAAACGAAATTGAATCACATAGCGCTCCAAATGTCAATTTAACTGTCATTGACACACCAGGTTTAGAAAAAGAAAGTGAATTTACCCGAATTAAGTCTCATACTGCTAAGCTTGAAAGCCAAAATGTTAAATACGCTATAGTAGTTCGTATTGGAAGAACGACAAACGAAGAAATAGAACTGATAGATACTATTATGAAACGAAACAAGAAAGAACTGCTTGGGAAAACTATAATGATTATGACAAATCTAAAGGAACTTTGGAATGAAGACAACATAGAATCAAAACGAACATTTGATTCTTGGTTGGACGATTCACCAAATCTGAAAAAAATCGTTGAAAGATACGGACTCCAATATCTTCAGTTCGAAAATGTAAACGCATCAAAAGAGGAAAAGAAATCGTATGTAAACAGCTTGTTAATGTTGCTGGAAATACCTTCCGAGGGAAAGTCATCCGAGGAGGAACCATTAAATAATCTAGATATCGCCAAATCTGCTGAAGAAAAAAACAACGAAGCAGTAATATCGGTAACAGAAAATGAACTTCGTAAACAATTTGGAAGTGCAGGTACAGAATACTTTAACTTAAAGATTAAGAAGCAGAAAAAGATGCATATCCAACAATAATAAGTTCCTTCTTAAACTATTTACATCAATATCTCTGATGTTACTTAATGCTTTATGTTATTCTCGTCTATATAGATGATTTCAAATTGCAATAGTATTTGTAAGACACTGTTTTGTCGTATTGAATTAATAACTTTTCAATAAATATAATGAATATATACACTGTTTTGAAATAAATAACACAATTAGGTTATGAAACACATGACAATAATCATATATATGAACAATGCTTTGATGCCTGTACCAAGTCAGGAATATGACAGTTGTTTTCCATTCGTTCGATGTGTCTGAGCTTTTGATTTTGCCATTTGTTAAGGGACTTACCGTCTTGAGTTTTCCTTTGAGTTTGGTATTTTTGTTATTTTACTTTTTGATAACTTTCCTCTTAATCGTCAAGTTGATAGCGTTTCAACAGGTTTTTAATCATTTCTGAAAAGCCAATGAATAACTTGATGAATTTTGAAATAATTATTTGCATATGGAAAATTACACGCACAATATTAAAGTATTTGTAAAAAGACTTTCAGAAAAAAAAATGCATCAAAGAATAAGACATAAAAAGATTACCGACAGAAAGTACATTAATAGCATATATATCATCAGAAACTTTTGATGCAAAACTATTGTAAGTAGTTCGTTATACATGATTAAAATCTCCATACACTTAAAATGAAGTTAAAAAAGCTTAAGTGTCAATGTTCTTGATTCATACACTAATTTGATACCTGTCCATAAATGGTTTGGATAAGGTTACCGTTCAATGGGTTTGTATGCAAGTTGATATTTATGTTTGCTTTTGTTTACTTTTTATGGTCACCTTTTACTTGTTAATTTTGCGTTCGTTGCCATTGTGAGGTGAATACCATTTTCGCGTGTGTGACGTATAAATGAACTATAAGAACTTTTAGCCATTCGTAATGTGAGTGGTATAATGATACAACTCCCCTTTTCCCTTTTTTTAAATGTTTGGAAATTGAATATGAAGTTTAAAAGCGCAAATCATGAATATTTTACTGAGATATAGAAAGTATTGTAAGAATCGACTTTGGCTATACTCTTTTGTCCTTTATGGTTTATAAGCTCTTCATTTTAATAAGCTTTGGATTTTCTAATATTTGGCATCAAGCATCACTGAAGACACATATATCCTCGAAATGCCAATTACATGTAGGTGCAAAACATTAGTACCGTTTATTTTATTGTTAACTTGGAGAGAGCGTTCGTTTTGAAAAGGCCATGAACAAATTATTGTTGGTTTCCCCTAAAAGGATATTTTCTAGGCCCAGAGTTCCAGTATTTTTTTAAGAGTTTAAGACAAATTTTTCAAAGAAAAGGCTAAAAATATTAATAACTGGTGGTATAAGTTTCACACACTATTAACACAAGTTGTTGTAGTTGTAGAGGATAATTACGTGACATTGGAGTTCTGCTCTACCATGACGACGGAACGAACAGAGTTCTTGATGAGCGTTCATTTTTAGTCACTGACGAATGAAACAGAAGGGTTGAAGACATTTTTTTCTTACAAAAGGGAAAAAATATTATCACCTGTTGGTATATTTTTGACCTGGGCGGTTTACGGATATAGCAACCATTTTCCATATCTTAATCCTAGGCAACATATAATAATTTTCGCCATTGCAACTCTTCTCAACTTTTCTGTTGCTGTTGTAGTAGTTGTAAAAAGAAAAATCAAACAAAACTACAATGCACTATGATATACCAACACGTTTACCTGAATTTTTATTATATTAAGTAAATATAAAAGGTCCAAAATTAGAAACGAACGTGTTTCTATCTAGAACCGACATTGTTCCTCCTGACACTGGATTTCCCTTTCAACTGAAAAGACGACACTTTCTAGTCAGACCAATATTTGCAATGGCTATAAACAAAGCCCAACGACAAACACCACCAAAAATAAGAATTGTTCCTACTAAGTCAGTATTTTCTCATGGAAAACTCTATGGTGGCATTTTCGAGGATGAAACTGTACAACCAATTTCAGTTTTACCTTCGCAAGAATTATTCTTTGACGAACAGCACCTTACATATAATATTGTTTATAATGAGGTTAACAGAGGTCACTACTAAACCTTTTTTTAAATTTTATGTGAGTGATTTCTTTGAACATAACTATTATAGTATTTAATCATGGTATGTTCAAATCATACACTCTGCAGAAAAAAAAATTTGTAAGTACCCATGCTTTTTTTTTCATTAATAAACACGAAAACTTTTGGTTAAATGATGTATTAAAGTAAGGTCCTCATCTGTTCCAACCGCAGCGGTGCTACACATACTATGATAGCATTTAAAGTTTTTTTTCAATAATTGTTTTCTTCTTTCTATTTGGTTTCAAAATTGAATAAAACATATGTCTCTATTAATTTTTTTTTACTCAATGCTAAATGTTGTAGTTTATAGTACTGAGTAAAAAAAATTAAGACATATGTATCCAACCCCTATGGTTCCGGCTATTAGAAACATTGCCGACAGTCTGCACAGTATTAAACATGCGTAGTGAATTAGGTACTTTATTTTTAGGTTTTGTCTTTTTCGTTTTGACTTTTTTGTCTCTTTTAGTATTGTCCGCTAAGTTTTCGTCAAAGAGTTCGATAATACCAAGACAAAAAAAGAAAAAACCAAAAACACAGAAAAAGAAAAAAATATCGGAAACATAATGAATGATAGAAAAATAAAAGAAAAGATTAAAACAAAGGCCCACAAAAACACTTCACAGAAAACAAATATATATTCTATATATTTCAAAGCTAAAGATAAATTAATTCGAAAGCTTAAAATTGATTTCTCATAAGTGGAAACTTCAAACTGACTTAAATGTAACAAATTTTAAGGTCAATATTACACTTAAATAACTAAAAAAAGTACAACAAAATCAAAAAGTGCATATATATGCATCACAGAATAATCGTACAATTGAATTGTCATAAGTATCAAAATTGAACCAGCAATTGTTATAGAACATTTTAATATCAAATGTGTGACATTGGAAATCGAAATAAAATCTAAAAATACTGTAATCGCAAATATAAAAATCATAAAAATTAAAACAAGCCTTGCTCTGTTTATATTATTTTGCAGGAAGTTATACAATACTAGTAAATCAATTAAACAAAACTATTTTACTACTTAAAGGGCATTAGCTGTCAAATTTATGTTCATCAATTTGACTCAAATTCTCATATTTGATTTATGACATACTAAAACGTATATCCAAATAGTTTTGACAAAATTGAACTAAACTGCGAATTATTATTTCACAATTTCACTTTTATTAATGATTGAACAAAAAAAATCATATATTTTTAAAGCTCGTAGCTAAAAAATTATGCCTCTTTAAGATATTAATTTTAACAAAAGTTAAAGTTTTCATAATCTGAACTAAGAATGATAGAAATGTCTATATTTTATCTTAATCAAACGTCAAATTGTTTGCATTCTTTTCACTTTAACACTACAGTCTTTTTCTCACACTAACATTGAAAGTTGTTATGGGCTATTGTATTGGAAAATCTGAATTTTGATTTTAAATTGAACAAATATGTCACTTAACCTTTCATAAATTTGGCTATTTTTTTTATCGTTTACATTCATATTGTTCCTTTTGTTTCTACGTATTCATACATACCTGGTTTTAAATTCCGGGTTTGAGCGTTGCTGTTGGAATTAAACGCAGGAATGCCCTCCATACGCACGAAAGTTATAAAATTTGAAACCTATTTATCATGTGGCCAAAAACAACTAACAATTGACTTAAGACACAACTACAGATCTGAGAGACTTTCAGTACTCGCAGTTACCGAAAGCTGGTTCAAAGCAAATAACAACTAATAAAAATATCATGTATATAAGACTAAAATATCAGCCAGTACAAATCCAATGAATTCAGTGTTAAGATGTCAAAACAGTCAGAAAAGACATGATCTTGTGCAATGCCAAAATATAGATTTCGACAAAATTTAAGACCGTAAATGTTCATAGCTGTCAAGCGATAATGTTTTAATCTATCTATAACAAAATCAAAGTTTGTAGCGATACAAACAGTATTTAAAGATAATTTTACAGTGTTAAACTAACAATCTTTTAGAATAAGTTTATTTGAAGGATCAATAAGTTTACACAGGTCGTATCTAATTTTGAAGGCTTTATAAACTTTATAAAATTTGGATGGCATATCGGGTTTGTAATAAGTTTTCTACAGATACAGCCAAACTTCTAAACCAAATCCTTGTATATATGAAAGAATTAAATAATTTGTGGTAACGAATTCCCTGACTTAATAATTTACCAGTGATACATAGACTAAATGGGATCATGTGACGTTTAAACAAGATGGACGTTTGATTTTTTCAAAGAAAGAAATGTGATAGATTATTGGAAATATCCTTTGATCTGGATGTGATAATCAGTTAAAGACAAGAATATTGTGATAAACTGTGATAAACTGTGATAAACAGCTATTAGGGAAAGTATATAAACACCAAACACCCATAACACTCTATGTCAAGATATAAAAACTATCCTCCACGAAGACCAAGGCAAAGTTCCTCTGACTCTGATTGTGATTTTGTCCGTCCTTCGCCCAAAAGATTGAACACAAAATCGTACTCTGTTCCTATTCAACCTTCTCAGTCAATAATGTCCGAGCCAAACCCAGACCAAAACGTATCAACAAATGATTTATATAAATTAATGATGAGTGTTAAACAGAACCAAGATTCTCTAAGAACATCTTTGGAGCAAAGAATTACGAACTTGGAATCAAAATTCACACATGAGATCAGCAAAGGTATACAATCTTTGAAAGAAGAAATGTCAATGGAATTTGTCAATGTTGATAATAAGATAAGAACATTGGAAAATAAAATGTTGAAATATGAATCAGATTTACAAGTTAAAAACACCACACAATCGGTAATTAATGAAAACAGCTCACAACACAAATTGGTATTTAAAAATATCACCCAAGATAATTCGGACGTAGAAAGCTTTAAGGCATATATTAACGGTGTTTTAAATGCCATAGGCCTAGACTTTAGCGTGGTCGATGTTCAGAAGATTGGAGGTAAAAATAACGGTACAACTAACAATTCTAATCGATCAAAAACCATTCTTGTAACTTTCTCCGATGGAAAAGAACGCATCGATGTTCTTCGGAACAAACGGAAGCTAAAAGATACGGAAGATTACAATACTTTATACATTGAAACGGACCGTTCACGTCATGAACGAATGCAGGAGGCGAACCTTCGGCGAATCATCAAATTGATTCCAAATTTGGAATTCCGGTGTGGACGTGTTGTTAAAAAATCAGACTAATATGCATGCCAGTCAAATAAGACCGATGCAAAACTGACAATTGGTAGTTGGAACTGCAACGGCTGGTACGTTAAACGACAAAATGACAATGGCAGACTTTTAAGGGAAAGTATTTCAACTTCTTTGAATTGTGATGTGTATGGAATTTCTGAGACCCATCTGAAAGATAATGAAGCTATCGAACTAGATGGTTATAAGTGGATAGGTTGTAATAGGCGAATTCTTTCGAACAAAGCGTGGAGGGGTAGTGATGGAATAGGATTTTTGTTTAAAAACTGTATACTTGACAATTTTGACGTCGATATTCTTGACAATAGCAGAGATGATATTCTTTGGATTAATTTGAAATGCAAATATGACCAAAACTTTATGCTTTATCTGCGTGTGTGTTACCTGCAACCGGAACGGTCAAGTAGGGGCAACATTGCTCAGGAATTTTACGACCATCTTCTATCGCAGGTGTATCTTTATAGTAGCTATAATCCAGTCCTAATTTGTGGTGATTTCAATGGACGTATAGGTAACTCACAAGATCTAACTGACTCTATCGGTACTCTGCCAGAACGATGCTATATTGATTCTATAAAAAACCGGTTTGGTGTATTTCTGTTGGAGTTCTTAAACGACTCAAATTGCTGTCTGTTAAACGGAAGAGGAGACAGTTCAAAGGACAATTTTACGTACGTTTCGCCTCTTGGTCAATCTGTCGTTGACTAAATGATTACTCCGCATGCTTCGTTGAAAAAAATTTCCGATTTCGAGGTAAAACTTGTGTCGGACTTGCTAATCGATCACAATATTGAATTACATCCCAACTCAAGAGTCCCAGATCACTCAGTGTTACAGTGTTCTTTTGATTATTCGGAATATCGAAATTATACAAGTTCGCAGGTAACTAAAACGCCAATTTATGAATACAACTATGTAAAATCTGTGATGCGAAAATATGACGTCACGAACATCCCAAATGATATATTCAAGAGCGAACGATGTGTGCGCTGTTTAGACAAAGTAGTCGATTCACTACTCGATTGCCATAACATAGAACAAAGGATTAGCTCAATTTATGAAACGTTACTGAATGCAATTAATGAGGAAATGAACAATGTTCTTGACTACAAAGATCTTTGACAAAGCACACACAAACGTAAACGCCGCAACACAAAACCGTACTGGAACAACGAATTACGAAATTTACTTCGTGAAGTAAATATTGCCGAAAAGGACTATCTATTTGAGTTATCAGGGTGATCGTCGAGCAAAATTAAACGAAGGGAGGTATTCAAAACAAAGCGCAGACAATTTGATAAACGTCTGCGACAAGAAGAACGGAAATATACAGCTCAAAGACTGAATCGAATAAAATCAATCAATCGGGGCAATCCAAAAGAATTTTGGCGTGAAATCAGTAAATTAGGTCCAGGAAAAACAGCGACAAACATTGATAGTGTCAACATGGACGATGGGTCAGTGTCTCATGATCCCTCTGAATTTTTACAACGATGGAAAGAGGAGTATTCCAAACTGTTCTCTAGTGACAATACAAAAGTCGATTCTGAATTGGTAGAGCAATTGCAAAACCTTTATTCACAACTACAGCGTGAATATGAAAATCTCCCTGTTAATCAGACATATATTGACAACACGAGCACATCTGAATTGAACGAACCTATTTCTCTTGATGAAACGAAACGTGCGCTAATGAGTTTAAAAAATGGCAAAGCAGTAGGAATAGACAATTTACCTAATGAAATACTGAAAAGTGATATACTGACGAAAACTCTTCACGAACTGTTCAATGTATGTTTTAGCTATGGAATTGTTCCAGATCCTTGGTGTCGAAGCATTATATGTGCTCTGCCAAAAAAAAAAGGCAAGGATTTCCGCAATCCGATGGATTACCGAAGCATAAGTCTGATGTCAACTGTCGCAAAAACATTTAGTCAGATTTTGAACGAAAGGCTCATCAATCATCTCGAAAACAATAACTTTCTCAGTGAGGAACAAAACGGAATTAGGCGGCTTAGATCATTTCTGGACCATATCTATTCACTGTGTACAATATTGAGAAACAGAAAACTGCAGAACAAAGACACTTTTTTGTGGTGCTTTGTTGACTTCAGCAAGGCATTTGATTCAGTGAATCATACAATACTCTGGAATAAACTTTTAGCCGTGGGTGTGTATGGAAATATGTACAAAGTAATTAGGTGTCTCTACTCAAAGCTACAAAGTGCAGTACGATTATCGCCTACGATGTTTACTGAATGGTTTTCAGTTGATTCCGGTGTCCGTCAAGGTGATAACCTCGCTCCCACTCTTTTTGCGTTGTTTATTGGTGAATTGGTACCACTCATTAACGGACTCTGTTGTGGCGCATTAGTCGGTGACGATATGATCAGCTGCTTGCTATACGCTGACGATCTAGTCCTTATTTCGGACACTGTTGATGGATTACAAAATCAGCTTAATGCTCTGAACGATTGGACAAAGACACAATTAATGAACGTTAATACAGAAAAGACAAAAATTATGCATATTTGAAAGACTACAAAGAACAGACCTCAATTTACGTTTCGACTAGGGGACAACACAGTTGAACTTGTAACTAAATATCGCTACTCGGGACTCACATTATCCGAGCATATCGATTATAATGTCTCTGTCAATGAACTCGTAAGTGTAGGTAGTAGATCATTGGGATTATTGACATCTAAATTCTTCAACATGGGTAATATGGACTACGACATATTCACGAAAATTTATGAAAACACTATTATTCCTGTACTTGATTATGCATCCGGGGTATGGGGAGCCAAGCAATATGACAATATCGAACGCTTACATTATAGAGCTATCAGAACTGTTCTTGGCGTCGGCAAAACAACACCAATTCCAGCAATATTAGCAGACATGGGATGGCATCCAGTTTTTATTTACAACCAGTGTAACGTTATCCGCTTATGTTGTCGTCTTATGAATATGCCTGGTCACAGAATTTGCCGAAAAGTATTTGTTTGGGATCGTGAAATGTCGAGACGTTACCGAAACACGTCGTTTAACAGTGTCAAAACGCTTCTGGACAAATGCAATCTTTCACACATAACTTACAACGACTCCGATACCTCAACAAGATTCATCTTAGACTCAGTGAAAAGTAAACTTGTAGCAGACTTCAAAGACAAGTGGTTTAACGAAATAAACAAAATGCCAAAGTTGAGGACAAATAAACATTTAAAAACCGAATTTTGTGCCGAGCCGTACGTACAAAAGCATTTAACAAAGACACAAAGATCTGCAATCGCTAGAATTCGCTGTGGTACTTTCCCACTAGAAGTCGAACGAGGACGCTATAGAAACATTCCAATCGAACAACGAGTATGTAAAATGTGCAATTCTGGGTCTATTGAAGATGAGCAACACTTCATCTTATACTGTAATCGTTACTCGGTTTTGAGAAATAAACTATTTACTGCAATATCACCAGATCCTGCTTATCCTCTGCGCATAAATGAACTTTCTCCAAATGCTGCCTTAAATGAACTTTTATCTAACAACAACAAATGTATAGCGAACTTTATCTTGGACTCTGATCGTATCCGAAGAGAAATTCTCTAACTATTTTACTTTAACTGTTGAATTTTCTTATAACCTAGACATTCGTCCAAAACTATTTGTTATCTATTTTTTCAAAAATTTGAGTTTTAATTTGTCAGTGCATCGTAAGCCTATCTGGCTGGCTGTAATGTGATATTGTACTAATATGTATCTATTGTATATATGCAGGTTGCACTATAATAAACCATTCATTCAATTATTCATAGATTACGTTCATTTAAATCTAAAACTTCACTGCAGACACGGATATAGCGAACGATTTAGGTCATATAAACACCGTAAGATGGGGTTTAAAGACCATCACTGTACAAAAAAAGGAAATTGACAAAAGGAAAGGAAAAATCGCCCCTTTGGTCTTAAATTTTTGCTCAAAGTTTCCCGTGTGAAACCAAGAAAATGACAGATATTGCTGTTTATATTTGATTTTATTAAAAGTAAGATCATTTGGGTAATATTTGGAAGTACATTTAGAGAATTCTTGATTATTCAACGAAAAATATCATCAAGATAACAGTTATTATTGTTAGATTGTTCAATTAAATGGAATTTTGATGGGTCTTTACTGAATTTTGTCATAAACTGGGATTCATAACAATGAAGGAACAATTCTGTTATTAGAAACTCATCAAAGATACCAGGCTTATAATTTATTAAGCCAGACACGCGTTTCGTCTTTATAAGACTCACCAGTAACGCTCGAATCAAAATAGTTTCAAATCATTTACGAAGTTGAAAACCATTAAAAAGCGAAATTTCCGAAAAGTTGTGCCGAGTACAGATAAAAAAGTATAACAAAAATACCGAATTCCACGGCATATTCCAAAAGGGGAAGTCCACAAAACTCACAAAATCAAACTATATCAACCAACGGAACAAGTGAAAAAAACAATTGCCATATTCCTGACTTGATACAGGCATTTTGCGAAGAAATTGGTAGGTTAAACCTAAAGGGCACAATTGGCGCACATAGAAATACCTACAACCTGTGGATACACTTTATTGCCGAAACTTATATAGATATTGTCAGGAGAAATATTACAGATTTAATCATCTCATTACATTTTAATAAATTAGTATTAGATTTTTCAAACGACCATTTGATTAAATAGGAAAACTTAATCAGATTGTGTGGAAGTATAGCCCACAAAGCAGCAAACAATATGGTGGTGGTATGACGTAAATTCTACACTGATGTTCTTAAAAATAAAATTTTAAATTCTTCTTTGTCCTTATGAATATATCCTTTTGTCTGTGAATAAAATTGGATAGTAATTCATTTATTAATGTTATTATGATTTAAGAATCATTTCCTACAATGGACTTTTTCATAAAAAGATAATATTTCAAGAATTTTCTCTTCATGTTTAAACGATAGTAAATTAATTGACTTTAGCTTAATTAAAACAATGAATTATTCATATACATTGAAAACTGGTTATCACATGTTTATGGAAGTTATGGCAAGTGTTCTTTATATATATATATAAACAAGTCTAAATTGAAAACAACGTTCAAACCTATGATTGCGGTGGATAAAAACCGCAATTTTTATAGGTGTGCATGCAAAACAAATTTCTTGATAGAGGGGTCTAAATACAGCACAATCAACATTTTCCAAAAGACCAAAATAGTGAAAAAGTATATTTTAACAAAACGCATTTAACTAACAGGTCGAACAACAGATGTTCTTAAACCCTGCTGACTGCCATTGGCGATTGCCAAATAAACGGATCACAAGATGTTACAAAATGGATCTTTTAAAATTATTAATTTAATACCAAACAGAAAACAATAAACATGATATACTTGCGGAAAAGATGATATACCGCAAACAAAAGGTGCAAAACTTAGTACACCATATCCGGATTTATATATATAAATATATATGTGTGTTTCATTTGGTCTCTGGTGGAGTGTTGTCTCAATAGGCATTTTCGAAAACTTATCGATACTGGCATTTTTGGAATAAATATTGATTCAATTATATGGTCTTTGCATTGGAAATAAACCCATTTATTCTAAAACCAGTTGTTGGCATGATACGGATTAGGTTCTTCTCGTATATTTTATGATGGTATGATACTAAACCCCTAACGGGAGGGATTGTGCATGATTTTCATATGATGACGACATAGTAACCAGTTTAATTGAGGTCTGGAGCTGGCATGTCAGTAACTGCTAGTAGTCCTTTGTTAATTTATGTTACCATTGTCATTTTGCTAAGTTTCGTCTGTTACCTATTCTAACATCGGACTCGGACTTCTTTTAAACTGAGTTTTACTGTGCGTATTGCTGTGTGTTTGTTTATTCTACATTGGCTAGAGGTATCGGGGGAGGGTTGAGATCTCACAAAACATGTTTTACATCACCGCATTTGTGCGCCTGTCCAAAGTCAGGAACCTCTGGCCATCGTTAGTCTTGTATGTTTTTTTTTTTTTTTTTTATTTCGGTTCATTTATATGTTTCGGAGATTAGTGTGACGTCGAATTTCTATTAAATACAAGGGGCCAGCTGAACTCCGGGTGCGGGATTTTCTCGCTGTGTTGGACCCATTGGTGGCCTTGGGCTGTTTTCTGCTCTTTGGACGGGTTCTTGTCTCTTTGACACAGACACAATCCCCGTCTCCATTCTCATTTTTATTAGAAAGGTATTTCACTTGACCCATATATTTCATGTTTTGGTACTGTGAATTTGTAATGTTATTTTAATTTTATCAAAATGTCACTTAAATATGTAAACATAATGAATCTGAAGCAATGATGTATCAAATATTTTTGCATGATTAGTTTTCAGATTAAAACAGTCATTTCTATCATGCTTTCACATAAAATAAAAAGGTGCACCCGATTTTTCTTTTGATAAGATTATTGCCCATTTTTGTTATTTTCACCAAAAAACTACATGAAATGCAAATTACTGCTTTAAAAAATTCAATCCGTATGATTCGACAAAAACAGTTGGAATAACACAAATTCATCACCAAAAGAATTCTAAAACTATTGCGAGCACTTGGTGTTTTAGCTCATATTGTAGTTATATTTACTTCCTACAAAACGAAAGTTTACCGGAAGTCTAGGATTTGAAATTCAACGGTCTGGAAAAAGGTAAATAATTATCGTCACAAGTGTGTTATTCTGTTAGAGGGGTATTCTCAAGGTATGTGAACATGTTTTATTGTAAAGATAAATCAATTACCAGCAGACTAATGTGTGTTTATTCGTGAGAAAAGCAAGGGAATGTTAGAAAATATCGCTTGAACAGAACACATTTTTCGTACAAGTGTGGATAGTAAACCCCCATTGACAGAAACAAGTGCCTGTGAGTTACAGTGGTAACGCAGGCAAAGACCTTTCTGTCAACCACAGTGGAATGTGATTTAAACAATTATTTTATCGATTTGTTTTGAAGTGCTCCGTGCAAGACCACAAAGCCCAATGCCACCGAATTGAAAGATTCAAATTATGACAATATAACATGCATAATAATGAAAGAGAAATTACTTAACCATACTCATGTGGTACATAAACATTAACTCAAATTATCTTTTCTTTCTGTAATTTTATTCTCTTTTCATATATATATTTATATATAAAAATGAATTTTCAACAATGTTTATTGTTATAGATGAATAGATATTCAAAATGTATTGCTTATATTACTGTATGCATGTTTGATGTGTTGTATTTGTTGTTATTCTTGAAAACAATAAAATAAATAAAAAAGAGAAACCCACAGATGATGTTACATGTATTGAAATCGGATGAAAATACGATATTTTTACTTTTTTCATCTTTTAGAATAAAAGAGTTTTTTCTTTAATCTTTTATTTATATTTGTTAGTATCATTACAAAGTTATAAAGCATGAACGTGTTTGTGGTAATTGAAGATAACATATTAATCTAACTTTGTTATTTACAAAATCTTCTAAAATAAGAATTTGTATGATTGTCAATGAGACAAATTTCCACTAGAGACCATTTCATTTTAACTTTGCTGAATAGTTTTCTCATTGCCAATTATACCACAGTTCATTATTTTTATAATACATCAGTTATAACTTACATCAAACATGGATGTCTGCCTGTTCAAAGCTGTTGCAATTTTTCATGTTCAGACAGGATCTTTATTTGAGCAGACTACACGAGGTTGTAGGTTTTGCTACTAGTTAACCATATTTGTTATGGAAATGTTGTGAAAAGATTCAACAGGGTGTCACAAAACAAACTGAGAAGCAAAGTAGGGTAATATAAGAACTAGGATATGAGATGTATAAGAATATGAAACACCAAAACTGTGTAGATTTCTGATCGCTCGCCTGAATAAAATGCTTTTCATAGGTTCTATTCTTTTAATATTTCAAAGATAATAGCGCTCGCTAGTAAACAATCTTTCGCCTGCTAAAAATCAGACTTTGTAAAAAAAAAAAACCCCAAATAAACATATTTTGCTCGCTCGCTATCTTGTTTCAGAGAAAATAGTCCGAAGAACTAGATATTAATTTGGTGTGGCCTTAAGGAAAAGTTTATTTAACAAATGGGAACGCATGGAAAATATGAAAAAAAGAATGTCATGGTCCTTTCAATTCACTTATATGTCACGTTTTCCACGTGCTCTGTTTTTATTGTTTATCAATGTCACGATCCGGTAAACTTCGGCAACAAACTCAACTCGAATGGTAATTAGCTTGCGATCAACAATCACTGAATGAAATATTATTTGTCGATAATACGTTATAGATGTGTAATAAATATACAAAACGTGCATGTAAGACTTAGTTTAGTATGTATGCATGCATTGGTTCAATAATTTCGATAACATTAAGATTTAAATTTTAAGGAACTCGTTTCATATGAATTTAATAGAAAAAACATAAGCCGTGATTACAGTGATCACAGCAAGTGTTTCAATTGGGGAAACTTAAAATATACATTAAAATTTGAATACGTGCCATGTAAACCTATTGATCCTTTGGATAAACTTAATCTAAAGGATGTCATTTTTACACCGTAGTAAGACCATTGAATATGGGTTTTATCGGTACTAAAAATTGATTTTATTTTTGATAAATTAAAACATTACTAAATATGTATTGCTTTACATTTAAGAAAACTTGTGGTCCTACATCCTGTCGATATTATGCAATTATATGTTGGCATTGCACACGGTGATGCTTTTCTTGTACTGTTTTTGACGACGATACACTCAATCTGTTAGATGTGTATTTATTGATATTTAGTCTGAGAGAACATGATTTATTTATAAGCTGTTATTGGCTTTGCACTAGCTTCCAGTAACTGCGAGTACTCTTAGATCGGTACTTTGTGTCTTTTGTCTTTATGGTAGTTGTTTTTTTTGTGCTTCGTGTCGGTCTATTGAGTATTTTCCAAATGAACTAGTTAAAATAGTGAATTGGCCCGAAGTATGTTTCTTCTTAGAAAATCGGTAACATTGAGGTGGAAGATATCAAAGGGATATGTAAGTCGAAGACAAATTGACAAAGTCATGGCAAAAAAAAAAAAACGACCAAAAGACAAACAACGGTATATAAATTACAACATGGAAAACTAAAGACTTAGCAACATGCATTGTATTTATACTTATAGATTAGTTCGAATATGTCTTATTTGGTTTATTATGGATAATATTCAGATTCATAAAAATTCACATTTGAAATTTTAGTACAGTATACTAAGCGTGGAGGGGTTTTTTGATCAACTATTTTTTGATGATTTAGGTCCATTACTTGTTTTCTTTTGATTGATGGTTGTTTCTTGTGAATCAATTAAGATAAAAACGTGGTTATTTGCACTCAATTATAATAAAGTCCAATTAATGGAAGAACTGTAATTTTGAAAAAACGTCACAACTAAAGTTCAGATATAAGAAACAACGAATTAACGTTGGATCGTAAAAAAGGTACCACTCGCCCTCCGCTTTTCTATTGTTTCTCCTGTATGTCGTGTTTTATGTAATATGTTTTGAATTCTCAGATATTTTCGCTTCAAACATCACTGAACTTGAATTTATTGTTGATATGAGCATCTGATGAAGACGAAATGGTACCGTTAATTGTTATCTGAACACCGTCTTGCAGATCCTGCGAAAAGTGTGTGGAGATTAAAAGACGGTCGAAACGGATACATACTAAATACAAAATTACAAGAGACAGTCAAGTAATGTATATCTTTATAATGTGGTTCTGGAAATGTCAATTCCATCACAAAATGGTGCGGTCGATGTGTAATAAATAATTGGAATATTTTTCTTTCATGCAATTTATAAAAAAAAACTATTAAGATTAACGGAATTTTTATTTTGAAACAAAATCTGATAAAATTATTCTAAATTCTTTGGCTTTTATTGATTTTTATATCTTATTGTTTTTATTACGTTGTATCTTTTAGATTTTGTTCATTTCTTAAGATAGCAATAGCTATACACAAGTCATTTTAAATAGACATACATTTTAACACTTTAATAGGTTGAACTATATATTTCCACAGTTTTTAAATGTATTTTATAAATCTGACCCGAAGCAAAAGTTAATTCAACGATTTTATACGTTAAATGAAAAAATTAAATTTACCATGGATTAATATATAAAGGAACTTGTCACTTTTAGAATTATGAAACAATAACTATTTTTCATTATCCTGAAGCTACTTATTAACTTATATTTTTTCTTTCGTGTCTTTAAAATCAGTGCTATAACTATCTGTAATTGATCAATATCTCTATGTGAATATTTTCAGTGATTTATATAAGAAAATTTCTCTAATTCTTAGCCGATTTATCCTTTTCCATTACTTCCTGGTACAATCTGAGAAAAATCAAACGAAATTTAATGTGCGTATTTCCTGTTTTATTGACAGTATGTGTGTATTTGAATACAGGAATATAAATCTTCAATGAACAATAAAAAAGTTATTTTAATTAAATCAACCCATGACAATTCCTCTTTCAAACTATATAAATGTCATAAAGTAAATTTATCAAACATTTAAAACAAACAATATTACATACATTTTATTAAATTTCAATATTCAAAGAATTAGTCATAAAGAATTCTCTAATTTTGAACACTTAAATAATAACTTCACATTGAGATTATGAAAATGAAATTTCCCACTGTTCCGACTATCTTCACTGTCTTTATATTTGTTTTATCAAAATCAATAAGTAATCCTATGAGAAGTGAGAAATTCAGTAGAAGAAAGAAATGCACGCAAACACTTTGGTAAACAAAGCAATCGACAATATGTATATATATACCTCATGACTGTGTTACGTAGTGAACAATTTGCTACCGCTTAAACCATATTAAGATATCCAGCTGGCACTGTAAACTCTTTTAGATTTTCGAATGACAGCAGGTATTAAATTGATTGTAAACTCAAGATAAGTGTCACGGAAAATACATCCATTATGAGACCCCTTCAAAGATATAATCTTTTGAATGCCACTCGTCCCTTGCCAGTGATAAAATCTTTTTGTGAATGACCCATGAAGCCAAAAGGGCAAAGATGTTAATATTTAGATATTTAATGCAATAATCATCTTCCTTGACATAACGACATAAAAAGTTGTTCTCAACAAAATGATGGTTCGTGCATTTCAGAAATAATATGCTTCTAGTAGACGTTTAGTCTAAAATCGAACATGAATATCGTATATGCGGCTTGAAATATATAGGCAAACAATGCAAATATATTATTCACTATAAATTTATCTATTTATTTATTTCATTTATCCATCGAAATACCCATTAACAGCCATTTTGATACAATTTTTGACATTCAAGCGCTTAGCTTGTAACCCTAGAACGTGAAAACAACTACAACTGTACAAGAGATATTTAAGACTATTCCATTTACGTAGTGTAACCTTTGCTCGTCATGAAAACGTTAACGTGATTATAATTTGTTTACAAACATTGTTTCTACTAGTGGATAGGAAAATAAATGATACACACCGTTATATTGTATTCAGGAATTCTCTAACAGTACTTCAGAAATTTACCCCATGGAACTGATCCTGTATAAATCTTGAATAATTGTCTTTTTCTTGATTTGGATATTTATGCTTTACCAGGGAAACTTTATACTATAGTTACCGACAAATGAGACGATTTTTCGTTTCCAGTTGTATATTGTTCACAATTGGACGATGATGCTGTTCTGGTCTCTTCTAACGATGTGTATATTTCCAAACTTTTTCGCAGTGTCTGTGTCTAACGGGACGCTCTGAATTTCAATGAACGTAATCTATGTATAACTGGTAAATTATTAGGTCAGCGTTTTTGTTACAAACTACTTGAAATCTTTACTAAATTCTTTCAAAAATACAAATATTTAACTGGAAATTTGGCAGTACCTGCAGAAAACTAGCTACTAACAGGATATACAGGTCGGTATTTGAGTGATATGTCATTTTATTAGTGGTGTTTTGTGCTATGTACCGATCTAATGAAGCTTTTCAACTGATTTTACAGTTTGTTTTATTGTTGTAATGTTACTCGACGGTCCCAGGTAAGCAGACGGTTAAACATTTACAAACATTATTTTGTAACCCTTAATTAGATATAAGAAGATGTGGTATGAGTGCCAATGAGACAACTCTCCATCCAAGTCACAATTTGTAAAAGTAAACCATTATAAGTCAAAGTACGGCCTTCAACACGGAGCCTTGGCTCACACCAAACAGCAAGCGATAAAGGACCCCAAAAATGACTACTGTAAAAGCATTCAAACAGGAAAACCAACGGTCTAATTTATATAAAAAAAAAACGAGAAACACTAATGAACCACATCAACAAACGACAACCACTGACCATCAGGTTCCTGACTTAGGACATATTCAAACAAATGCAACGGGTTTAAACGTCTTAACTCTTTTTTGATGTACCTGTCCATAGCCAGGAGTATGTAATTCAGTGTTTGCGTTGGTTGCTGTCTGTCATAACTGTTTTTGTTATAGTTTTATCATACATTTAGCCGTTGGTTTTCTGGTTTGAATAGTGTCATAAGTTTTTATGAGCTTTCGTTCGAAAAATTTTTGTGATTTATTTAAATGAATATTTAAAAAAAAAAAAAAAAAACACAGAGTACCATTACATGTAGATGAAATTCGTTTTCTTTTTTTATAGTTGAGTAGTAAAAAATGGGGGAAATGCGGAGACCTGGTGGTTGTCGTATGTAATATTTGTTTTTGGAATTTTGTTTTTGAGAGCAGATCGTTGATAGTTTTTGTCAATTTTTCTCTAATTCTTAACAAATCGGGACGATATATTAATTGTTATATGGTATAGTCACCCATGTATTGTTGATAAGTTCGTAACAATCTAAATGTTTATTGAATTTTTGTGTCGTTTGGATGCTGTCTCATTGATGTGGGTCTCATTGGGGTCTAAGCGTGACGCGGGATTGCCGATTTTTTGTAAGCGTGACACGTGAAAGTCAAATTATTGTGCCGTGAAAACGGGAAATGAAGTCTAGCGGGATACGGGAAATTACAAAAAAATGAGAATTGCTTACGTACATAGTGTAAGCGGGATACGGGAATCTGACAAAACAGTAAGCGGGATCCGGGATCAGAACCCCCCAATGAGACCCCCATTGACGTTTACTTCATATCTGATTTTTTTTCATATTAAAATGCATAAATGCACCACATTTTGTGCCTGTTCGAAGTCAGGCTATCTGGGACATGTATATATAAGCGTACAATATTTCTTTGAGATACCGCAAATTTATTGTTTATCTTCACTGATGTTTTCTAATAGCTTGATGTCGAGCATAAAAAATCATTACTTTCTACTTCTTTTTATTAAACATATTTTGACAAACTACATTCATTTGATACCATTTGGTGAAGAGGGTGTCTTTGGCGTCCTTGGCATAAATCGGCAAATACTTATTCATCATGTTATACTTAATATGGATATGATAGATTTTGTGTATATGTAACGAGCGGAAGTAAACTAGTCATAAATTCACACCCAGGCTGAAAACCAATATCAGCCTTATGTTGTCGAGCTGATATGGGGTAATCATCCTTGGTGCGTCCATACATCGGCAGTATATGATAAAAAGATTAATACATGGCCTTTTCAATATCCGTCTTGGTATCATCCCTTGACCCATATCAACCCTCGAAAAACATCTCGGACTGATATGGGGGTCTCGAGATGATACTCGGGTCGATATGGAAAAGGCCATGAATTAATTTGATGTAAAACAGGATGATCACTATATTACAAAATACATAGACAGCTGACATTAATGCATTTCGAAAAATTTAAATTACCAAATTATTATCTTTTGAATTATGAAAAGGAATAACTTACGGTTAAAAAAAAAAGCGTCCTTGGATTAATTAAACAAAAACAAATGTTATACATGTAATACAAAATAGTCATTTATATCACATTCTACTAAGAAAGCTGGACAAAATTTGTTTGCCGTTTATAACCTTTTCAAAAACTATGCGTTCATGAAAAGTCTTTCCTTTATTATTCTTTTCATTTAATATATTTAGTGAATGGGATAAACTATATTCATTTGATATCATTTTGGGAAGAGAGTGTTTACTACTTCAGCGTTCCTAATATTGAACTTTTTTTCCAAATAATAATCGAATATCAATATACTTAAAATGATTGAAGAGTGTTAGAATTCTTTTCATGTTGATAAATGATTGGTCTTTCGTTTCATATTCTATTAGCTTTGATGAATTGGACAAGGAACAACCTTTTTCTTCAAAATTAGTATCCAATACAAATGTTCGATCAACACAAAACATATCACATGACAATAATATCAATGTTTCTATGTGCCGAAGCATTTCCGAAAGTGAATTGGCTCCCTGTGTGATCAAAATGATGACATTGCATTATTCGTGAAGAATCATGCTGTTCATCAAGATTATGCTGCGGGAAAAATAAGAAATGTTCATAACACATATTACTTCAAGAAATATTACTTTTCGTATCATTGAAAACAAAATGCTAAATGAAATACAACATGCACTGGCTAAATATAAACCTTTTCTAAGATTGTTTAGACACAGGGACCTGACTGATCGAGTTAATTTGTTTGAATTGGTTAGATTTGAAACTGAAAATAAAAAATCTTTAAAACCAATATGCAATCAGTATGTCAACTGCAAAATTCAAATTAAAATTACTAAGCAAAGAAGTATATATGATATGCATTTGATGGTTTATTACCAGCCCAGTATCCAGCTCTGTCACAGTATCGATGATGAATATTGCTAATTATCTGTAGATTAATTGTTCACATGATGTTATTATTATTCGAGATACTCTGGTTTTTCAACCCTAACACAAAAAAGGTCTTAGCCATAGTTGGCACAACTTAAATTTTTGAGTTAATGGCTTTCAAAGCTTTTCAGATTCATATAATTGATTTGGCCTTTGCACTGTTTTTATTCGACTCCCCTGGTTAATTTTGTGCAGTCGAAATCCCTGTCTGGTGTACTTAATTTTACACCTGGTATCTTTGAAAAATTTAGGCAACATTTGTTTACCGATTTTCACATCTCATACATCGGTTAAAAAGATACATCAAGATAAAAAAAAAAACCAAATCGCATGAAATCAAACAGTGACGAATCCTGGTGCCTCCTTAAGGAAAGCTACACCGGCTAGGCATGCATCACTCATCATGCGAATCAAAACTCAGTCAAAATGTCACAACCGGCATTAGGACACCGGCTATAAAATTACAGATTAGACTATCTTATTAAGATGTTATATTGAATAAATATGTCGCTTGTGAGTTGAGACACAGACATATCGTATCGGTTAAACAATTCATGGTGGTGACCGTAAATAGATATAAGAAGATGTGGTATGAGTGCCAATGAGACAACTCTCCATCCAAGTCAAAATTTATAAATGTAAACCATTATAGGTCAAAGTACGGTCTTCAACACGGAGCCTAGGCTCACACCGAACAGTAAGCTATAAAGGGCCCCAAAAATTACTAGTGTAAAACCATTCAAACGGTAAGACTGGTACTTATGAAATGCTGGTACAATCGTTCTTCCTCGTAACTGTGCTAGAGCAGTTTTTGTATAAGAAGCACATCTCTGCTAATGAAGTCACGGTGTGTGAGCATGAACGAGTTAAACGTATCAATTAAGACATGTTAACGCCTTATGAGAGGCAGAGGGTATATGACTTATTGTAACCACAATCCCGTCCTCTTTTCCTCGAATGTGACATACCGAATTAGACTAATCACCGGGTTTGTACTTACATGAAAAACACGACGGATGCCACATGTGAAGCGGACTTGCCTACCCTTCCGGATCAACTGAGATCACCCGCAGTTTTTGGTGGGATTCGTGTTTCTCAGTCAAGTTTTCTATGTTGTGTTTTGTGTAGTTAGACTTTTCGTCGTTATTCGTTTTTTTGCCATGACATCGTCGGTTTATTATCGACTTATGAGTTTGAATACCCCTTTGATATCTTTCGCCTCACTTTCATAAACATAGTATTCCTATGAACTTGCAATATTAATTCTATTTTGTTTAGGTCCGTTTTGGTCATAATTCTCCTACTGTTTCATCGTATTTATGAACCCCTGGCTTTCAAATGTTTACATGTGATCATTCCTGATGAAGGTGAACCCAGAAAAGCGCATCGAACGCATGAAATTTATAAAATGTTTATTATAGGAAAAGAAAACGGGGTTGTGGTTATGACACTGGCAAGCAATTAATTAAATCAATCTAGGTTATTGAGTGACAGGACATCATTACTAGTTATATATCTGAAAGTGAAATCATTGTACTTTGAAAGATTTCTTTTTCTTTTTGTCTTTGAGAATGTTTTCTGTATGAATCTTGCTTTATATAATTACAAAAACTAGTGAGCCAATAGAGATTTATATTAAGCAATAGTGGTTCTTTGATAAAACTTATATAACTTCAAATTGAATTTTAAACACAAATTGAAATAGTTGGTTATCCTATTCTAGGAAGGGACAAATCAAGAAGAAGAAAACACGTTGAAAATGAGTTTACAGTATACAAAAGAAAAAGCGGTTCTGTATGAAAGCACAAACGGAATGTTAGTTGATTTTTTGTTATGTAATTATTTGCGTTCATTACCCAATTTCTCTGATGTCAGTCTATTGTTCTAACCGTAGATTATTTTTTAAAAATCCACTAATCATTCATGATTCATCTATCATCAGTATTTATTATCTACCCACTAACAAATTATTAAGTATGCTTTGCTTGCAAATTATGTAAACTATATATTCAAACAATATATGAAATGGTGGTTCTACGTCTTGTCGATACTTGTATTTTGGCGTTGAACAAGATCGTGATCTACTGCATTTCATTTAGGAAAAAACAACATCTTAACGGTAAAAAAAAAGCGTGCCCCTTTGACTGCACTGCGCATCGAAAACATTTTTTCCCTTCGTTTTATTTTACATAAGACAAATGCACTTCACAAATTCAGTGACCACCTATAAATTGTTTATAAATAAAATGGATTTCAATACTATAAGTGAATGTATTTTTAAAGAGATTTAAAAGGTTTTGCCAAGAAATGTCTTTGTATTTGGTCTCGTATATTATTTTAACCTGTCATTCCCGTTTAACAAAAAGTAAATTAACAAAAATACTGAACTCCAAAAGGAAATTTAAAACGGAAAGTCCTTTATAAAATGGCAAAGTCAAAAGCTCAAACACATCGAACGAATGGAAAACAACTGTCATATTCCTGACTTGGTACAGGCATTTCCTTATGTAGAAAATGGTGGATTAAACCTTGTTTTATAGCTAGCTAAACCTCTCACTTGTATGACAGTCGCATAGAATTCCATAATATTGACAACAATATGTGAGCAAAACAAACAGACATAATAGGTAAATACGTCAAAAAAGGGGTACAGCAGTCAACATTGAAGTATAATCTTAATCACTATAAAAACAAATAACTGTTTCAGCAAAGAAACACAAAATGAAAGACAAGAACTCAAAATTGACCATAGAACAATGGCAGGATGTATAAGTACCGATCCACGTCATAAGTATATAATCAAAAATTGATAAACAATAAAGGTTAAAAATATACAAGGACAACAAAGGGGAACTTTAACACGTAATTAAGATGATAAACAACGTCAGTACCTAGAATCTATACTTCAAGACCATCAAGAATTATTTGTGAAGTTGATACGGAATATTTATCAACAAGGTCTTGGTATCTTCCAATGAACTTTTTTAGAAGCAGGACGAGACGTTCTTTGACATAACTTTGGCTCATCAACTTTCTGCTCAGACACTGGTGACGTTTTATAAAATATGAGTAGCAGCTGCGAGCTCTTGAATACCAAATGAGTTGGGAAATGTATATCCCATATGCAGATTCATACAAAAGGACACAGTACAATCCGCCATCGAGCACACCTTCTAAAATACAATGATCTATTTTGAAAATTTGTTTATCTATAAAGTTTACCATAAATGCAAAATACTATTATTTCGTACATTTCCCGCAGTAATGTTGCCTTGTTGCGTTCTCGCAATGATATGAGTGTCATATGCAGTGTTTTAAGGTTCCGATTCTCAATTAAGAATTTGGTGACATATATATTATGAATTTATAAATAACCTGTTTAATTTAGAGTTTACTATACAGTCTGGTCACTGGGGTCATCCTTTGAGGCCGTATAGCTACAGATGTCTTTTCTTTTGTTGTAGTAGAGAAAACAACACAAGCGACATAAGCATTTACTTTATACATTAAATGTTACTTAACAATGGTATTTGTACGTATGAAGCGTCAACTGCATGTTATTTATACCTTTCTTGCGTCATTTCAACATACATTGTACGTATGAAAGTGAAAATTATTAATTTGGATTGTCTTTCTTTTCCCAAAATCATTTTTAGACCGTTAAACAGGTGAAAACTTATGTATTACGAACTTAATCACTAACTTTGCATACGTAAGATGGTAAGTCGGTGATTGTTTGACAGATTTAAATTTGTTTGACAGTAAGCTAAAAAATACGATTCCTATATATAAAATGAAATATATCTGTATCTTTTTATTTAAAGTTGACATATTTGATACATTTTTTTCCAAATTGATTATTTAAGTTTTCGGTGAAGACGACATTTGTATTTTTACAATTTCAGTTGTTACGTTAATGTGCAATGTTATTTGTCAACCGATGAACATTTATTTAGATTACTAAAGGATCTTTGTAGAGTCCCCTGTCATCAATTCCAATCTTTTTAAATGCGTTGCAGCACATACTACAGGAAATCGAACAAACTTAGAAGTTTTTGCAAGGAAATAAATCAAGATTTTATAATTATAAGGAGTCAAAACAGATAAAAGAATTGATAATCTGTCATATCAAATAATTAATTTATTATATCAAATTATTAATTTGTTATATCAAATTATTAATTTGTTGTATCAAATTATTAATTTGTTATATTGTTATATCAAATTATTAATTTGTTATATCAAATTAAATAAAGTAAATTAGCATGGCCCTAAAAGGCTCCGTACTAAAAGGCATCCGTAAATAATGAATTTAAAAAAAATGAAAACCTTCAATTTGACATTTAAATCAATAAATAAAAAAAACAACAGGTGAACAGCAAATTTCTATCCGGTCATCATGACATTTGATACATTATATATCCTTCACAATGAAATTTAAAGATTTAAGTTGACCAATCGGAATTGTCTATCAAACACTCAATGAATCGACTACTCCGCTCAGAGTTTTATACTTCATCACATTTAGAACAAAAGAAAAGGTGATCATCAAACATATCAACAATTTATTACATCAATCTTAATTTGGGTTTTTCATTTAATATATTTTTATTTGTTAAAATATATCATATATTTATTTTTCTTTTTGTACTTGCAGCTCAACGCCAGTAAAGAGGTGGAGCGTGAAGTTGCAAATATAGTTGCAAGGATAAGCACGCCATTGGAACAAGATGACGCTCAAGAAGACCAGGTTGAAGAACCGCAAGAATCGCAAGAAGAACCTCAAGAACCGTCTGGCGTAGCAAACAGATTTCAAGCCATCCCTGTTGCCGATGATGAGGATGAGGAGGAAGCAGTTCAACCACCCCCAAAGAAAAAAGGTGCCATGGAAATGGCTAGGAACACATACCAAGCGTACCAAGACCACCTTGACAGACTTAGACCTCTAGAAAACAAAACGGAAAGGTGTATGGACAAATACCTATCTTCTTAATACATGTTCTAAATTCTTATAAATGTTCTATATTATTTTACGGGAGTATACTGATATAAAAAAAAAATGCTTATTCATCTTTATTATGCCTTATTCCGTCATTGTTATCTTTAGTTTGTTTTAATTTTAAATGTTATAGTGATAAATGGGTTTAAAAAATAATCTATATCCGTCGTGCTCGTCTGGCTGTCTTTTGTTTGAATAGATATGACTGATTGTGCGGTCATCAATTTAAATTTTCAATTACAATTTTATTTTAACCAAAGACTAAAATTTGCATTTGCTAAAAAGAATGAATAAATTTTGTCGATCTGAAATCATTGATTTATACAAGAACTGCTCGGGTGTTACTTTTTGGTTTTCTTGAGTTTTTTAGACAAAGCAAGACTAATAAATGTCTGACTTGCTGGTGTCGATATTTTAGGTAATCTGATACTTTATTGTGTCTTCATTTTACCTAGGATCTGTAGATATAAAAAAGATGTAGTGTGATTGCCAATGAGACAACTCTTCACAGGAGACCAAATGACACAGAAATTAAAAAAAATGGTCACAGTAGAGCCTTCAACAATGAGCAAAGCCCATACCGCATAGTCAGCTATAAAAGGCCCCGAAATGACAAATGTAAAACGTTTTACAATTCAAACGAAAAAACTAACGTCCTTATTAATGTACAAAAAAAAAACACGGCACCAAACGACAACCACTGAATTACAGGCTCTTGACTTGGGACAGGCACATATGTACGTAATGTGGCGGGGTTAAACATGTTAGCGGAGTCCCAACCTTCCCCTAACCTGGAACAGTGGTGGAATAGTACAACATAAGAACGAACTGTAAAAATCGATGAAAAAGGCTTATCTGTAGATATTCAGTCTCAACAGTATTTCATGTACCTTGCGGGAACCAGCAAATATATTTGATCTCTTTATTTCATAGCAACGTTATGTTAAATATTTATATATGGCGTTAAAAGCCAAGACGCAAAGATATGCTGATTAAGTTTAACTTAATTGGTAATTAAACTAAATTGATTTATATGGGACTTGTGCCTAATTAGCTATAAAACATTTTGTTGATTGATATAGATCGTTACTCATCTAGTGTTAACTAGTTATATAAGTCCCTGACCTGTGAAGTTGAGCTGTAGGAGGCTTTATTATATTTGTTTGTCTGTCTGTCTGGTGGTCTTGTTTGTATATCTGTCGGTCTTAAGATCTTACCTATCTGTCGGTCTTAATGATTTTGTCTGTCTGTCTGTCTGTCTGTCTGTCTGTCTGTCTGTATGTGGTTTGGTTTTATTTCTCTGTCTGGTGGTCCTGTCTGTCTGTCTGTCTGTCTGTTTTGTGGTCCTGTCTGTCTGTCTGGTGGTCTTGTTTGTGTGTCTGTCTGGTGGTCTGTTTGGTCTGTCTGGTCTGTCTGTTTGGTGGTCTGGTCTGTTGTCTTGTCTGTCTGTGTCTGTGTGGTGGTCTGTCTGTCTGGTGTTCTTGTCTGTCTGTCTGTCTATCTGGTATGTCTGTGTCTGGTGGTCTTGTCTGTCTGTCTGTCTGTGTGTTTGTGGTCTTGTGTGTCTGGTGGTCTTGTCTGTCTGTCTGTCTGTCTGGTGGTCTTGTCTATCTGTCTGTCTATCTGGTCTTCTTGTCTGGCTGGCTGTCTGTCTGTCTGTCTGGTGGTCTTGTCTGTCTGTCTGATTGTCTTGTCTGTCTGTGTCTGTCTGGTGGTCTTGTTTGTGTGTCTGTCTGGTGGTCTTGTCTGTCTGTCTGTCTGATGGTCTTGTCGGTCTGGTGGTCTTATCTGTCTGTATGTCTGTCTTTCTGGTGGTCTATCTGGTGGTATTGTCTGGCTGGCAAATGTCCATGACAAAATCCAGATCAAGTTCGAATTTGTTTGGGTCTTATGAGTTTGACCGTGCAATTCTCTTATATGCTGGATACTATCCACGCTAGCCTGTGTCCACACTTGTTTCATTCGATATTTCGTAAACGTATTCAACCTAACTTCGTTATTTATGTGTTCAACCTGTGGATACTCGTTTAAAGAGATGTTTGGTACAATATGGCAAGGAGATAGCAACTCAGATGTTCCCTTAATTTTCTTTCTAATGTTAAGATCATAGAAGGAACGAACCATCTTTTATGTGTTTAAATATTTGGTGCGGAGGGCATTTTATTTCGCACAGACAATTTGATGAAGTATATATGAAGCAATAAAGAATCAAACTTTTAAAAATCCTTTGTTCAACCACAAAAGATGAATGGTCGATGTCTAACAGTATTAACAATCAGATAACTAACTACCAGGGGGAATAATGTTGATTTTAAGCAACTATTGGTTACCGTATGGCCTTCATCACGGAGCTTTAGTCCAGACCCAGGGCTTAATTTCAGATTGCCTTAATTATGTACTGACGACTATAAACAAACAAGAACTATCTTGAAATAAGATATACGACACATTTATATGTTGGCGTGAAGTTTTGTATCAACCATAAATATTTATCATTTGATTTTTTATAATTTCACACATGTTGATTCTGACTTGACTTTAAGGTATATCTGAAGGTTTTTTTCGGAGAACAAAGTATAACAGATGTATAGCAGTGTCTCCAGTTATTGAATCCTAAACTGGATATCAGCTCTTTATATCTTACCTTTGCTTCCATTAATTACGATTATTTTTCTTGAGATTTTATGGTCAATAATTTTAAGTTACCAGAATCACTAAATACTAAAAAAATCATTTTTCCCTACAACAATGTTGTCTTAATTCAAATATCCTAATTAGATTAAGAAAAATATGAAGATAATGGCGAAATTATAGCTGAATGCATTTTAATATGTCATTTTTTTCGGAAAAGGGAGACAATTCAATCTCAAATATAGTCTTAATTGTGATTTCTTACGTATAGACGGGTTTATCTGTAATTGACCTAGAAAACATGGGCGCATCCATTAACCTCTCACGTGACCGATCCGCCATTACAACCGTGAAAACGCACGTGTATTGATCAAAACATTATCGATTTTCTGTTTACATTTGTATTTCTTTCATTTTCTGATTTATTTTACTATGGATGCTACCGAAAGTTATAAAAAACATGGAAGCATTTCTTGTGCAGTTAATAGTTGTACAAATTATCGTAAAAAACTTCAGGTGTGGAAAAAATCAATATGCGAATTACACAACGAGTTGCACGATGACTGCCCTCGTTTGATTCCATATACGTCTTATGACTGTGATGCCTTCAGACGAGCCAACAAACCTGAGTGGATCAAAGCCGTATAAGAATAATAAAAACTTTGCATAAACAGGTTTTTTGTATGGTCCAGACATTTTTTTTGGATGATGCGCCACTGCACACAATCCGTTTTTTTGTTAATAAAACTTGTTATGAAAGTAAAATAATACTGGCCGACGAATGTTTACACGATGTAAAACGACTGTTAAAAACTTAATCTATAAAATTTAATCCGATGACTACAGTGCATCTGCCTCCTTTTGTATAGAAGATCCACCGCGACATCAGATGCGGATCCAGGAATTTAAAAAAAAAGGGGGAGAGGGCGCGTGCCCCAAACTTTTGTAGTGGAAGCGGTAAAATGTCTGGATTAACCATAAATGAAGCTAATAACAATGAAACCTACCCCGAGGCTACATGTAGTTATAATTGCAAGCAAATCAACCCAGTGTGAAGAGACGAAACTTTTTTCATTCATGACGACTTCTAAAGTATCTTTATGCTGCAAAATGAACAGACATTCCGACAATATTAACTCAGACAAAACTATTGTTAACAGAGGAGTAAGGAGTTCAAAATTAAATAAAAGGAGGGGGACCTCGTCAGCCGTTTAAGAAATATTATGAATGACAGTGACGCCTTATTGTATACTTATATGTAATTAATATAAAAAGAAGATGTGGTATGATTTCCAATGAGACAACTGTCCACAAGAGACCAAAATGACATAGAAATTAACAACTATAGGTCACCGTACGGCCTTCAACAATGAGCAAAGCCCATACCGCATAGTCAGCTATAAAAGGCCCTGAAATGACAATGTAAAACAATTCAAACGAGAAAACTAACGGCCTTATTTATGTACAAAAATGAACGAAAACAAATATGTAACACATAAACAAACGACAACCACTGAATTACAGGCTCCTGACTTGGGACAGGCACATACATACATAATGTGGCGGGGTTAAACATGTTAGCGGGATCCCAACCTCCCCTAACCTGGGACAGTGATATAACAGTACAACATAAGAACGAACTATAAAAATCAGTTGAAAAAGGCTTAACTCATCAGATGGACAAAAATACAAGTGGACGTGGCAGGGTACTTGTACATCCCAACAACAAAAGACATTAGGAACAGATCTGAGAGTACTCGCAGTTATCTGACAGCTAGTTCAAAGCCACTAACAACTAATAAAAAATCATGCATCTAAGACTAAATGTTTCTTTACTTTGGTGGAATTACTATACAATTTAATTTTCAACTACAATATTGCAGATCAGCTGTTGCTCGATCGTACTGATGAGGTTAGCACTTAGTTAAAATGGGAAATATGTCAAAGAGACAACAACCCGACCAAAGAGCAGACAACAGCACGGGCTGGATCATGATGTTATATACTATACATACTATAGTAGTTGTATGTCGAGTAATTTTCTGCAAAAGAAATTGGAATCGAAAACATAATAACTATAGGAATACATGGGCCGTGAAAGTTCAAAACTTCTTAAGCCCATATTCTAATCGCAAAGTTATATCTACATATGGCCCGACGCATCGGTAGCATATAGCGCAATTCATGCGGACACCAAAGTAATACGAAAATGTCACTCAATTTTGAGCATTATACGTGAGTCAAGCAAAAAGCACGAAACTCTCGTCTCTGTAGGACCGTCTGATTAGTGGATTGTTAAATTTTAGGACTGTCTCATTATAGGTCTGACCACAGAAATTTCTATGATTTGATAAAATTGTACCCTGGTTTTTCTGATATATCACATTCGACCGGTCAAGACTATTTTTTTTTTATTTATGTATGCGTTATAATTATTAATATTATGATTACCAAATGATTATAATCGACATGTAACCTGGGATTAGTATTGGTATAAAATTTATTATGTCCCGCGTGTAACATATCAAATACAGTTATATTTTAAGGACACGACACCTGGCCTGCAATACACTTAGAATCCTTATCTAATTACTTTATTATTTATAGCACATATAATTTTGCCGAGGTCAAGTACGACGGTCAGGGCATATAGATCTATATCTTGTTTTATTTTTTCACGGTTGTAATGGCGATCGTACTACGACGACGCCTAGGAGTCGCGTCACAAACTAAGGCAGATAATCGGAAAAACCTGTCTATACTTTATGTATGACGTTAGTAAAGTCAGATATCGAGAGTTCTCTACTTTGTGACAAACGCAGTCTTTTCCCTACCTGCTGGGTCGCCTGGACCTCCCAGTAACCTCTTTGAAGGTTGATCGAGGAATACCAAGAGCCATGGAGGGTCTCTAGACAGTCCTACGTGCGCGGGTGTTTAGTTAGGCTAAAAATCTATGCAGTACCGGACATACCCGTCCTTTTCTGGACCAAAACAATAGGGGCTGTTAAAGGACTCATTGGTGGTTCTATTATCCTAGCGTCAAGCATTATACTCAATTCGCGATCTGCCTCCTCTTGCATTGCAACGGGAAAGCGCTTCGGGTTTTCTTGTACTGGAGCTGTGTTCCCTGTATTCATCTAGTGCTGTATCAGATCAGTACAACCTATGTCGTTTTTACATTTTGGGAACGCATTACTGTGATTCTGTCTGTTTGGATTGCTATAAACAACTGTCATACAAGTGGGAGGTTTAGCTAGCTTTAATTAGGTTTAACCCAGAATTTTCTTGCGAAAATGCCTGGACCAAGACAGAAATATGAATCTTTGAAATTGTAATGTTTGCGTCTCCGACATCAACTTACTATCTGATTTAAATAAGTCTATCAGATGGTCTTGTAACTTGTCGATATCGGTCCTGTTCTTAATCTTTTCTCTAAGCTTGAATATATTTTGACTGACAGCTTTGGGTTCGCATACTGATTCTGTAACATACGTATATGCTTGAACTTCAGCCAGTCTTGTATTGACGTGATTTCAAAGTAACTTGTATGAACAAGAATTTATCCTTAAAAGGATTCAATCTCAACGAGGATCGACTAAAGATCTAGCGACTAATAAATTGATTTTTGTGTCAACAGGCTCCACTGTAGCTCGCACTAACTGAGAAGAATCACCTACCCTTTTACTAAATAAAGTTGTAATTATTTCTCCATTTGCACATTTCAACTGTACCCCATCCCTTGTAAATTTTATCTGGCCTCTGTGACTCCGGAATAGACAAAAATTTCCTGATATGAATGACTGTCAAGGTAGAACCGGTGTTTATCAAAGAATTTACCCAAAAGAATATTACTTTTACCACCATAGTAACATGAAACGTTTGACTTTTGTGATTGATTTAGACCTCGATTACTTTCTATCTTTCCTAGTCTATATATGATGCTGTTCATTTGTTGACAACCATTTAGCTCGTCTGTGTCTATCATTCCCGTTTGCATTCGTAAACCAGCGCGAATATCAAATTTCCGTCTGTGTCAGTTTGCAAAGCCTCAAATTCTTTCCCGTCATTCTTTCTCCGTCATCTATAAGAAATTGCCCACTCTAAATCTGCGTCATTTAGATAATCTATGAAACAACCCCTTGCTTGCTGCTCACAAACTTCCATAGGGGCAGTTGGATATGATAACCATGTATTTTTTTTTTATATCCTTAGCGAGTTCAGGAAGACTGGCTATTTTTCGTGTTTTATTCATCTGCTCTATGTATAGTTCAGTCTGACTGCTTGGCTGAATCTCGAAACACTGCATGTCACTAAATAAGTGAAGCTTCTATGGAGATATGGTCTTAAATCGCTAAAAATAGCCTGTGCTGAACCCTGTAAACATGTAGCCAATTCTAACGCTTTTGCTATATTGTCCCACCCATTGATTTCTGCTACCATTTCAAAATGTACAAGATAGTCCTGCCTACTTGTCCTAAAAGACTCCCGTGCACGGATAGTGCACTCCCTGAGAACTTTCGTACCAGTATGGACCTTCCATGGGATCCCCGGAAGGCTGCAGACGGCATCGTGTTTGTCCATTTCGGACTCTGGTAGCTTCTTGTAAAACATATGCCCCTGTACAGTCCTTAAGGGCTCGCCCCTCTGTAAAACTCGCAGCAAAAATCTAGAAAAAGACGCCCGTTTCCTGGAAATGCTAGTTTTCAACATCGCCGATTCCATTATTTATTGGTATGTCTTCCCATTCATTGGATACCAACTGATTTGTAGCCTTCTACAGCTTTCTTTACCCGTATCTGCACTTCTTCTGTTGACGTAACATTAATGTATGGTTCGGATGTAGAAGCGGGAAGTCTTGCACAAAATATTATCCTAACAATTTTTGTAATAAATAGAATGTTTTACACTTTACACGGAATTTATTTAAGGTCAAGAAATTATCAATACTATATAGTTAAAACAGTTTCAGCGGTGAACTGAGAATTTCTATGAAATTTCTTGCCTTAGCTAATGTTAAACTTATGAGACTTTAAACTAGATTTAGGCAAATATTATAATAAATCTCGAAATCCTAATAAGAACCTTACCTTAACGAAATCACAGTGTAACTTCATTTTTTCCTTGATAAGCTTGGAAGGTTTGTTTATAAATTTTACAATGGATGCCCAGATGTAACAAGATTGCGTAGGAGAGAATGTCGTGCATGATTATATACAACCCGACTTGATTTGGACACACTTTTGACATTTCTAACATCAAAAGCCGTTAGACACAAGTCCCTGTGTACATCCGGGGATTGTTATGAGAAAATTATTGTCAACAAATAATTGCAGCCCTCAGGGTTGAAATGACCCACTAATAAAAACTGTGAAATGCTACACGTCTGAGAGACTTAAGATCGTTGAGGCCGGTCTAACTACAACAAGGAACCAGAGAATCATGTTAGTGTTACCTTGACTGAAAGTTAAATATACAACACATATAATTAGATAGGTGTTCTTTCCAAAATCAGATTGGTTTTAAAATTATATCCTACCAAGAGTATTCACGCTCCTTCCGTATTATTTACCATTCAAAATAGTAAGATTTACAATTTTTCATAGAATTTAGAAAATAAGGTATAAAAGAACTGAATAAAAATTAAATAATTATCAAAAATGACTGAAACGTAACAATACTTATATATATGGCTTTCAAATATTCAGGTATGAGCTTTCCTCATAAAGGTCAATCTAGAAAAACGCTTCAGACGCAGGAAATTTATCAAGTTTAATATCGCCTTGCACTGGGTCGATACTGCTGCTTGTAATATGTTGGTATATTCAGCTCAGTGCTTAGTGCTTTAGTAGTGACATGCTTTACAACATTCTTTTCTTAAATTCCCCGTTGATAAAATTGAGAAACTATTAAGAAAGTAAGATTACAACTGCCGCAGTAAAGTACACCTTAGATCAACTTGGCTATTCTTTTTTGTCCCTTTTTGGTAAATAAACTCATCCTAGATACCAGGTTTAAGATTTTTACGCCAGACGCGAGTTACGTCTGCAAAAGACTCATCACTGACGATCGAATCAAAAAGTTAAAAAGGCCAAATAAAGTACGAAAGTGATGAGCATTGAGGACCTAAAATTCCGAAAAGTTTTGCCAAATACAGCTAAGGTAATCTATTCCTGGGGTATAGCTCCTTGCGTTTCAACGTATTCATGCATCTCTGACTTTTAAATGTTCAGGTTTGAGTGTTCTTTAGAAAGGCAAATTCTGAAAGTTATTGAAGTGTAATTTTCGCTTCCAGTTCTTGAAATAAAACACCCAGACGTGTAAATATCAAGCCCTTTATCATAATAATTGAAAATGATATTTTGTAGTGCTTAAGGAAACTACTTTGTTGCTTTTAGAATAAATAACATTTTCTCGCAATGTGCTTGGTCATTTTAGTAGTTCTGATTGTGTTTTCTGACAGAAATACTATATCATCTCAGTAAAACATATGTGATAAAAAGTCTTTCAGCGCACTGTAAACTTCAAGAAGTGACCATCTTACAAACATAATAGAATGGTTAAAGTCGAACAAATGCGTCATAACTAAAAGAAAAAGATATTACAATAAACGAATATTCAGAGGCTACTTTTAAGATGAAACTTAATAAATTTCTTAGATTAGACGGGTAATCAGTCGACCTTTATAGAGAAATGTTTCGCTAAATTAAAACACATAAATATTGTTAATAATGGACATGAGTATATATCAAACGATGATATATCCTCAGATAACAATTCTATTGACAATTTGATTCAAACATGTGTTGTGAACAATGGTTAGATATCTAAAAGCTCGGGATTTCCTGTATCTGCTCTGATATTTTTTTTATCAGTGGAAATTATGGCGTCATGATTTAAAAGCAATGCAGATATTAAAGGTATCAAGATCAAACTTGATGGCAAAGATCGTAATATAAAAATGTCACAACTTACAGATGATTATACTTTATTTTGTCGTTCCAAATAAGAAGTCCGTTAAAGAAATTGAGATTTTTGGGTCTTTTTCATGATTGAATTTGAATAGAAATAAGAGAGTGGGGTTATGGGTTGAAAAATTAAAATCATGCAGAGACAGAATTGTGGTAATTGACTGGAGCGAAGGACCAGATAAAACCATTGGTATATAGTTTGGCAACTGTAGAGAGGAACATGAGAAACCAAACTTGGAAAATAGAATAGAAAAGATGCATCAATTATGTTGTTCTTGGCAGAAAAAAATATGAAAATAGTTGGAAAAAATGATAATAATTAAAACACTTGTCTAATTATTATAAAAATAAGGAGATGTGGTATGATTGCCAATGAGACAACTATCCATCATAGTATATACCTACTTCACGTTTATAGGAATTAGTTTTATAGTTCCAGAGAAATTTTTGAAAGAAGAAGGAAAAATTTGTGTTGATTTATTTAAGATAATAAACCAGAAAAGGTAAAACGAAATTCTATCTGTCCATACGAAAAAGTGGCTCGGAAATGATTCATATAAGAAGCTATATCATTTACAATCCATACGTATTTCAGAAGGTTATCAGATGGGAAAATTTAAAATGACGACTGTTCACACCGTACTACAGTTCCTTATTCTTTTGATTGAAAGTCGTGTACTAATGTTGTCCTAAAGCACAAGGAACTAATTTTGCATTTTTTTTTTTTGGTATTTTTTCACTTCTTGAATGAAATATGTTTTAGTTCATGCATATTAATTGCCAATAAGACAACTATCTACCAGAGACTAAATGACGTTGGTTCAGGCAACTATAAGTCATAGTACAGCTATTGTTCAACAATAAGCAATACCAATAATGTATAGTAAGCTTTACAGAACATTTTCCAATGTTTAGTGCTGTTTATTACAGGTTTTGAATAAAATGTCTACTTATTTTTCATTTGCTAACCCCAAATGAATTTTCAATATGAAAAAAAATTAAAGATGGTATGTGTAAATTAAGTTGTGGGAATGAAATTTCATGAGGTACTCCTTGATTATGTTAAACCCCATATCCTTTGTTTTTCTAATATACACCGTCTTTATTTCAAAACAGGGATCATTCGGATCTCATGTTATTGTCCTGAATCTGCCTGTAATATATGCCGCCGGGCGTAAAGCAGCAATCAATCAGTTAATCAATAATGCATACCATATGTTCACAACAAGACTGTAATTTTACAACTGAGCAATTCAGCGGATGAATATATGTCCATGAAAAAACATAATGGTAGGAATGTATCAAGATTTTTTCTTAAATGATACGACTCGCCACTAAAAGGTTGCCAAGGGTAGAACACTTTCTCCCCTCCAAAACACAACCGTTTTTTAATTCAGTAGCATGTCTTTATTATTTAAGTTTTATTTTTCCATATTGATAGAGTTTTACTCGTATTCTAACTTTCCTTCCATTGTAGAATTTTCACATTCAGTCAAAAGAGTAGAAGGGACTCACGTTTTAACTATTGTCGTTGTACAAACACATTAAATAAGGATAACTAAAAAAGAACCTCAACAGAAATACCAGAATTCTTAAATGCATTTACATAATAGATAAAAAAAGGTTCCATGGTCCAAACTCCTGTATACTAAATCTATAAGTCTTATGGAGGTAATAATTCCACACTTTCACAATTAAACCAGGCACATTATTTTAACTCTGAACATACAATATCATAAACAGCAAAGATAGACAGAACTGATTCAAAAAGACCAAATATTTTCAAAAGTTACTTTTGTACAGAAATCAATAAGATATAGATATATTTTGCAATCATAACAAATTATATTTAAAGATCACATCATGTTGGATTTTACACTTCACGTATAAAATCATCTGACAACAGAAATAAGCAGAGCAAGTCAAGGGATTGGATGATCGACATGACAAAGTAGAATTTAAGATAATTGAGATACGTCGGATAAAATCATATCGAAATATCAATACATCAATTAACCTGTTTCGGCTTGAAAAATCTCTAGGGAAAGTCTGAAAATTGAGTTGTTATAAGAACCTTACAAAACAGACCAAAATTCATCTTTTATTTCGTATTTTGAATGTTCCAAAAGCAATCAAAGTCTGATACATGTACATGTTTACCTGCACTTGCCTAAGGTCAATTTCGATCCGACGCAGCTCATATGTAAATGCCACTTTTTGCCCCTTGCATTCGAAAATTGAAAAATTATAAATCTGCCAAATATTTTCATTCAGGTATTCATAAGACATAAGTTTGACAGAAATCAGCATTCATAGTTTTGAATTTAGACACACGTATTTGCATGAAAGCTTCAAAAAGAGAGGGGCGAAAGATACCAAAGGGACAGTCAAACTCATAGATTGAAAACAAACTGACAACGCCATGGCTAAAAATAAAAAGACAAACAGACAAATAGTAGTACAGAAGACACAACATAGACTTTAAACTTCATTGCAGAATACACTTTAGGCATATCAATATAAAATTATGGGAACAACAGTACCATTGCGGCTCTTCTAGGACAAATGACAAATGAACCCTGTTCAGAAAGGAATCGTTTGTCCTGTTGCTTGCAACTCTAAATATCCCTCAACAAAAGTCAAGAAAAAACCCATCTCTGATCGACAGTATACGCTTACCATGATCACATAATTGTAGTTTGTCGAAAATTTCCTATTGTCGTGATTGTTCTGCCCTACAGTATTGTCTACATAAATTTATTTGATATCTGAACCAGGGTTAGCTTTGATATCGCACTGCTTATGGTAAAACGCTTGTTCTGTATATTTGTATTTGTAATTGATGAATAAAGTTTGAATCTCAGTAAAGGTTTAGAATGGTGGTAAAGGAAGTTACCCTTAACCTGAATCTATTTTTAGAGTCCGTAATCCCTTGTCTTACTTGGATGTAGATTTCTTATTAAAATGTATGCAAGCATATGAAAAAAAAAACCATAGATTGATTTAAACTTTGTTACCCGTGGTTTTCAAACAAAGTCTGAACTTCAAAAGGTGTTGAGATCAGATGCGTCAACAGCATACGCATCTTTTGCTATAAATGCATCACACACCATGGGAATCACAATTAGTCAAAATGTCATAAACAGGAATGCACAAATGGTAAATTCAGTTTCTACTTAGTATTTTAATATCTTAAACCGCAAATGATGTTGCTAGTGAGTTGAGACACGGTTAAGCTTAAAGGTAACGCAATTGGTGATGGTGACTTTAAAACTTATTTTGTGACCATTTCAGTCGCCGGTTCTTCCTCATTACTCTGCAAATATAACCGAATTAGTATTAATACGAGCAAAACACACAGGTGGCACATGTGAAGCAGAATCTGCTAGCCGTTGGGGGACACATGAGATAACCCCGGTTTTAGTTAGGTTCATGTTGATCAGTCTTTGGTTTTCTATTAAGTGTTTTGTAGAACTTTATTTTACGTTCTTTGAATTTTGCCATGGCGTTGTGAAATTGTCTTCGACTACTAGTATTAAGTTTGAATATCTGTTTGTTGTCTGTTCCCTCTTTCTTAAGCAGTTTTGTGTCAGGAGCACACCACTGTTCAGAAGTATTGTGTCAACATGCATGAGCGTAAGGTATCAATTTAAATACGTAAAAGCCATACGATGGAGCAAGAGGGTATGCTACTATTGAGATCTGGGACATTGTTGTTGGAAATTTAAAATCACCATGTGACGTTTGTCATAGATTTTTGTATGAAGTCGTCAATCTGTGTCAATATCAAAGAAAAGGTAAAGATTTGAAGCAGCCATTCTTGATTTTATAGTATCCTTTATCGCTAGCTCACTGGGATATATGAAATGTAAGTACTGACTGAAATGTGGGTTGTAGAGTGACAGGACATCTTGAGATATTTGCAGTTCAAATTAAAGAACTAGGCAAAATGGTTTTCTTTAAGTCTTTGAAAAGGTTCTGTATTTCCAATTGCAATTAGGACTGTAAACACCGTTATGTTATGTTGACTTATTCATTATTCGTATCAACCTTTATAATAAACAATTTCCAAACGTTCCTTATGTATATCATCTATCGAATGAACCAAAGTCCCAATCATCAATTTCGAGTTATTTCATCTTTACTCCTATCACCTGTATCAAAATACCGCGATTAACTGTTAAATAAAACAACTGATCCACTTCTGCTTTTCAGAAAATAACTCTATTCAAACTTAGCTTCAGCCCAATCAGGGACCGGACACAACTTTCCGGAAATTATTTAAGTTAATGATTTAGTAGTAGATATTTTAAAAGTTTAAAAAAGAAATCGTTTACAAGAATCTTATTTCATAAAAAAACTTGTGTATATGAAACGAGAAATTGCAGTTTTATTAATTTATTATAATATAATAGTGGTAACGATACAATTTATACATTAGAGCTTTATTGTATGATGTTGGAATCCGGTGAAACACAAAATGTCCCCGTTTACAATACTTTGTACCTTCATAATTTGTCATCAAAAGGCTTTTATGATTAGCTTTTTCGATTAATGAATAAATTAGAGTGTTTGATGTTTGAATAATATAAAAAAAAAGAAATATAATTGAGTGCAGCCATTGAAAAACAAGTCAAACAGCATGCCACTCATGATCTGCATTTTTAGTTAAATTTGCTAGCTTAACGATAAAATTATAAAAACTGCACCATACGACTTTTTGATGACCAATCTTAAATTAAAGCGAAATCATTTTTCTAGGACTATGCAAATTTTTAGCCGTGTCATATGAAATGAAATTAAACTCTTTTAATGATCGACTTTTTCCAATTCCGTCAACGCACTAAAAAGCGTTGAACGAAGCACATTTTGTTGGAAGCGCAGAAACATTTCATACTTCAAATGTGCACACTTTCAAATGATTTTACAACCAATAAAATTAAAAACAGAAGTAGTCAATTCTTATAATTACATTTTATGCTATAACCATCAAATGAAAGGTAATTTTAAGCCTCGCATGACTTTTTTTTTTTTTTTTTTTTTTTTTTTTTGCATTGTTTTAACGTTGTCACGAACAGCACATGCAGTCATAAATGTTGCATTGTATTGGGAACAATATATCATTTGGAATTCAATTTAAGGAATTGTATGAAACGTCTATGTAATGTAATTATAATTTAGTATTATATTACGGAAATGACTATTTAACTCTAATGGTGGGTATAAGTATTTTCTCAAAGTTAAACGGTCGTTTTCGTAAGTGGTTGTATCCGTAGACATTTTCTTATTTAGGCTTCCTTATAGGAGTCAGTTGTGAGAACGACTAGCACAAGATTCTGTACTTCACTTGTTCAGCCGATGAAGTTACAAAATTGACAGTGGACCTTAGACATTCTGTATGTGCCTGTCCCAAGTCGGAGCTTGTAATTCAGTTGTTGTCGTTTGTTGCTGTATATCATATTTGTTTTTCGTTCATTGTTTTGTACATAAATCAGGCTGTTAGTTTTTAGTTTGAAATGTTTTACATTTGTCATTTCGGGGCCTTTTATAGCTGACTATGCGGTATGGGTTTTGCTCATTGTTGAAGGTCGTACGGTGATTTATATGTCATTTGGTCTCTGGTAGAGAGTTGTCTCATTGGCAATCATACCACATTTTCTATTTTTTATATAGTGAGTTCATTTTACCATTTAAGTGCCAGTCTTTGTAAGAATCAGGCAATTTTGAAGAATTTTGAAATATGACAGAAAAAAAACCCACCGATCTAACCATCCTATTTTGAAGTTACTCTCTTCCTAATTTAGAAGTGGTAGGTCTTTTGTTTCTGTGTGTCTGCTAATTCGAGAAATCTCTAGATAACTTTTGGTTAGAATGATAAAAATTACGGAGTTAGCTCCCCTTAAATGGTAATTTCTGGTGCATTTCAACCAATTTATATCTTGAAATACCAGAACAGGAAAATGAAACGAATGTTATATTCGTGCACTATTATACATTTTGAACTCAAATAAATGTAAGCTTGTGGGTTTTTCTTTGTCATGTTTTCACTACTGCCTGATTCTAAGAGAGATTGGAACTTAATTAAAATGCTGCAGACTAGGGCAACCGTAAAAAAATGGACAAATCATATAACAGAAAAAGCAACTAACTAAGCCTTACTAACACACAGAACAACAGACTAACGATTTCTAAAATATAAAGTTTGAGGAGCGAGAAAAAAATCAATAATAGAAAACAATACTGTGTTACGATTTTTAAACAAATGTCTCCCAAACCCGATGCCTAAATACATAATTCAATTAAAAGTTTGCACAAAAGTCATGAAAGAAAACAAACTAAAACAATTTACAGTTATCATATGTCTCAGGCTGTTAATAAAAAAAAACATGCAGCCCTTATATTAATTATTAGATATTGATACGAGCTATCCCCTTCTCAGGAACTAACTATGGTTAGCTGTAATGGTGAGTTCCGATTAAAATTTTTTGATGAATATACGTTAAATTTATTCCATCAATAAAATCTTATGATCGAATTGCGTTACAATTTGAAAAAAAAGATATTTGACGGATACGTCTATGAGGCAGAAATCCAACGATACAAATAATCAAAAGATATACAGACTTTCATTTTACAAGTCGACTCAGCGGCAACCAAAAAAGAGCTAATGGTTTTTCTTTGTGTTTGCGAAATAGTGATGTTCCAGTAAATGGATTTAACTTGAAAATTGAGTACTGCTTCAAGGATCTGGAGTTTACTGAAGAACTGTTTAGCTTTTTTTTCCTGACACTAATCTAACTGAATGTTTAACCGTGTTTACAATGTTATTATCTTAAATTACAAAAACTTCAATCTTAAAAGGTTCATTTTCAAATAGTCAATCTCAAATGGAATTTGCTATTCGTTTGTAATATCAATATACGTAAATCGTTCGAGTTTATTTGGAATTTTGCAACTATCAAGCGCAAGTAAAATGAGAAAATCTGGTCTTGTCTGCAAAAGAGCCAATATATATGTCTTCAGCAATGGCCATTCTCGCTCCAGAAAAGTAGCACTAAGAACAACCAGTGTCCTACGACTAGTATAAGCGGCATCAAGCGCACCCACTATTATCGAACAGTACAAGTCATGATCAACCCATAAACTCCGTCCTTTAAAAATAAATAAGAATATTACAAAACGGGTAGACTATTATAGTAGACAATTACTTAACAAATTTATTGAAAATGGTAAGAAATTATTTTAACATGAAAAAGTATACAATTATCCTAGCTTTAGCATTAAATTGAACAAAATAAAAGTTATATGTAAATTCAGATTCTATTTCTAACTCATAGTCGAATTTATTCGATCTAAAGCCGAATTTTAATATTTGACTAATTGAAATGCTATATTGCCTCGATTGTGACATTTACTAAAGCGACGCATAAATGCAATTCTTAAATTTCTTGTAATTAATTGGTGTTGATTGAACAACACGATGGGTACTACACCTGGAGCAGAAACTGCTTTTCCTTCCGGAGCACATAAATTCATCCCGGTTTGGTGCGATTTGTGATGCTCAGTCTTTGGGTTTTTGTGTGATATTTTGTTATTGTTGTTTATCCTTTTCTTTTTTTTTTATTTGACCACGGTGTTGTCTGTTTCAATATCTGTAAAGAATTTAAACAATTTTGATATGTTACCCTTTTTTTTTCTTAAAAAAAATAATTAATTTTAAAATCTAAAAATTTGACAAATTCTGCACGAATGAAATTGGGGAAATATACAATATCCTATCAAAAATTGTCTGCCTCTAATCTGTCGTGGGTGTTACTTTGGTGTAATCTGATGCAATGAATTTATAACCTTCAAGATTTCTTAGACTTTTTAATGTCAAGCATAAAACCTAAAACAAGATGAATAAACAATCCTGTACTTATATATATTTACCCCTTATAACAACATCGTCATCCAACAACTTTAAAAATAGCTGATCAAGTATAAAACATTTGATCCATTTAACATCAATTTTTCCAGTGATTGCTGAAAAGTCGTTTTCGAAAGTAGTTTTGCGTCGTTCTTCATTTTCATTTGCAAATTGTTTTCACCCTTTAATGACTTTTGCAATATCTGCTTGTGGATAAAATATATATAAAAGTAACATCTTCATTCGTCAAACGTACATCTCTAGATTTTTGGGTTAAGTTGCGCAGCAGATGGTTTCTTTTTATACATACTTTTTGCCAGAGCTTGGGCAACATATATTTGATATTCGTTGAGAGGAATGGTTTGCTGATAAATTATGATATCACAAAGTTTTGACATGTTATATTTATTAAACTAGATGTTAAAGCGTTACTGATTATCTCTATGTTTTAGATTTCTTTGCAACGAATGTTAAAACATTAAATAAATCTCCAAAATATTCTGCCATTTATAAACAAATATTTGTAATATTTGTGGCATTTTGGATCCTTGATAATAATAAAGCCCTTTTGCCCCTGTTTCATATTCTTCTAAATCCAATAAAACAGCTCCAAATCTATATGCTAATACATACGTTTGCTCTTTGTAACGAAAACCTGTATTTACATGGATTAGAGCTTCGTTTGTGTATTCAACAACCTCAACGAATTGCTTTCCAAAATGTTGCCACTAGAGGAAATTTTGCAAGGTACTGACAAACCATGGCTAAATCACAATAATCCGAGATAATGTGCTCTTTCATCAGTAACAGCCCATCTTCGCCGGCGTTCATTGTGATCTCCAAACTTTTCAAGTGACTGAAACTTTGCTATGTACACGTTTGTCCTCGTTGCATAACCAGATAGATGTGTCTTTCGGATTAAGTCAATAGCAGTTGTAAACAATTTTTCTGCTTTTTCTAACATGCATAATTTAGCATGTTTATTGCTTTCATATTAGGACGACATTCATAATGCATCCCCATATCGATGTAATATATCTCGTCGTTTGGGTATATATGTACGGCATTTAAGAACCCTCTTTCAAAACTAATGGCCTGATTAATGTACAAAACAAACGAAAATCAAATATGATAGACATCAACTAACGACAACCACTGAATTGCAGGCTCCTGACTTGAGACAGGCACATACAGATTGCACAACCCTCCCTTCAACCTGGGGTTTGGTATTTGAACTTCTTAACTTCAGAACGTTAATTTAGTAGTTTTATTCCCGAATAAGGTCCTCACATTACATTTATTTGCAACATAAACCGAGTTGATAGCCATATATATTGAAAAGAAGTAGGGACACTTAAATGTTATACTTTGTATCGATCTGATGAGTTAAGCCTTTTTCAACTGATGTTTATAGTTTGTTCTTATGTTGTGCTGTTACACCACTGTCCCAGGTTAGGTGGAGGGTTGAACGCCCACAAACATGTTTAACCCCGCCACATTCTTTATGTGCCTTGCCCAAGTCAGGAGCTTGTAGTTCAGTGGTTGTCGTTGGTTCATGTCTGTCATATTTGTTTTCTGTAAATTGTTTTGTTATAAATTAGGCCGTTAGTTTTCTAAATTGAATTGTATCATATTTTTCATGTCGGGACCTTTTACAGTAGACTATACGGTATGGATTTTTCTCATTGTTGAAGGCCGTACGGTTGCCTATAATTACCTACATCCACTTTATTTGAACTTTGGTGGATAGTTGTCTCATTGGCAATCATACCACATCTCCTTAATTTTATAATGTAGCAGTATACAACAGAGTTTTCCGTTAACTGCGCTTGTCAAGGTTCTTGTTGACAATTTTTTTTTAGTTTAAATTGAAAAAAAGGAACCATCTTTTGATAAATTGTCTGCCACACTGCCCTTCGGATCCATTAATGATAATGTATTCACAGTAACATTTGTGAACCTCGGTACGGTACAGATGCCACTTAGGGTTCCATTGAAATTTGCAGGAAATAAATACATGGCAACACCTTTTCGAATATCAAAGAAATCATGCATTGGTAACTCCTTTTACCGAATCTTCGTTTGGTACTGATATGTAGCATACAAGGTACCATAAATGTCACTGTGGTTTCATAAATTTCATGACCTCTATGGACTATAACATTTTAACTTTTTTTGCTGTAATAGTACATACCTATATGAATCCAATTTCGCAGAAATAATATATGTAAGGTCTTATTATTCTAATTTAATCATTTTGCTTGAATTGTTTGAAAATTCTTGATTATGACTGGTCAATTTCTGAACATTTTTAGTTCAACTGCACAGCCAATAATTTAATGAAGGATTTTTATGACTCATTTCGCACTAGTTGGATGTTATATATATAGCGGCACTGATGCCACGAAGGTAAATGTAAACCTATGGAAATCACATTTCAATCTATTTTTGTCTAAGAAATTGTCGGTTTAAAAACAAAACATCATTGCTGCGTACTGCAATTTTAGTTACGATTGGTAAACTTTCTAAATTTTTCTCTGTCACAACTTTTAAAGGTGATTGGGAGACTTAATAAAGACTCTACTTTACAACTTTTTAAGATGATTGGAAGACTAAATAAAGACTCCCCATGTTTTTTTTATTTGGTAGCAAACATGGTGATAATAATGGCGCGTAGGTACCCACTGAACCCTATTGAATTACATTTTCACTGAAATCAAATGAATGATCTTAACCTCATTTGTCATCGATAATGTATGGAAACTCTTTTTTTTAAATATTTCATTGCCAACAATTCATCATCTGTCATATGTAAGGCAGCATTGATAGGTTTCCGTTGAGCCTTTTGAGAAATTGCAGAAACTAAGCATGGCTAGTTTCAAATGTGACAGTAATGTGAAGTTTGTCTTGTCATCTGAAAAACGGGACACTCACAACAAAGCCAGAAATTCTTCTTAAGGATGTAAGGGTGAAAAAACAAAAATCTAGAATTCAAAATTGATACTATAAATCAGAAGAGTATTAGTTAACGAACAAAATATGCTAAATATATTGATAGGTTATGGAGCTCCTTTTTGTGATATTTTATTTTTTTAAAATGGCGGGAAAAGGCGGACTCGGACTTTTTACCTTATATTTGCATTGGTATTATTTAGGTCTCAAATCGAAAGAAAAGAAATCACGAATATGCTTAAATTTGACCTTTTTATGACCTATTGACGTCTTCTATATGAAAAGAAAAGTGGGTGATACGGGAAAAATATTTTACCTTGTATCGTAGGACAAAAACCAACGAGTCCGAACATCTAACAAAAGTTCCTAAACCTGACCTAAGTACATCCTTAATTTTGATCGATTTTAAAATCAAACCAAAAAAAAATGAAATGTTTTGAAAACAAATCCTGTAGAGAGCTAAATGCGTTGACGTTGACTAGGGTAACTAGTCAAACTAGGTTTCGTAGTGGTAAAGTTGATATCATCTTTTTCGGAAGTTTTACGGGCGCCATCATGAGCATGTTGTTAAATAGTATCTGTGTCACAGACTCAGGTCACCAATGACCACGGATATGTTCCAATTGTCGTTTTTAAGTGCGTCTTATTTTCCTCGATTGTAACATCACCTTTGAGGCTTACCGCAGTATTTGTATGATATAAAAATTACAAAATGGCGGCCATCTTAACGTAACAGCCTTTGCTAAGAAGCCAATGATAATTGCATAAGTGTTAGGATTTGAAAAAAAGTTTTGCAACATTTTGGTTTCAAAAACTGTCTTGTTAATGATATATGTTATCATTTAAAGTTGTGAGACTACGCTGAATGCATTTATCTATCGAACTTTAACCAAAGGATACCACAGATACAGCTAAGTATATCTCTTGACATATCTTGACTTGCATTTAGAAATTGACAACGAGGGTCAGTTGAAAACAAAATGGATAATTTCAGCTTCCAACTTGTGAACTTTCTATTTCTATGTGGCATCATTCCAGCAGTGTTTGCAAATGGAGTACATATATCTCCAAGTTGATACGATATTCTAGAGCATGCGTTCTCTATCAAGATTTCCTTGATTGGGGGTTGCTGAGAGGTGAAATTGAAGTCACCCCATTTGGATGTCATCACGCGTTAATTGAACGTTATTGAATATCTATGTCACAGATTACCACGAATATTTTCCAATTGTCGTATAAACCACAATTCCGTCCTCTTTGCCACGATTGTGACATTACCAAATGAGACTTATTACCGGAGTTTTACTTCCATGAGCAATACGACGGGTGCCTAATGTGGAGGAGGAACTGCTTACCCTTCCGAAGCATCGGATTTCACCCCATTTTTGTTTGGGTTCGTGTTGCTCAATCTTTAGTTTTGCTGACTTTTTTGTCATACGTTGTTTTTGTTTTTGCCATGGTGATGTCAGTTTTTTTTCCGTTTTATGAATTTTTGGTATCATCAGCCTCTATTTTACAACAGTAAAGTAAGCCAATGTGTTCTTTTTGTAGAGTTTTTTGTGTTATTTGAATAACATTTTAAATAATAAAGGTCGACATGATAACACAATAATGTTTATTTGGCATGAGGCAAAAGAACATAACAGCATAATACACAAAGCGTAAAATAAAAAAGAAAAACACCTTGCATGCTCAATTAAGGTACAAATGTAATAAAGGGGAGTCGATACAGTTTCATGGGAGATAATTAACTCGATAATGAACCTTCAACATCCCATATTTACTAGTTTTGATTATAATGACGTCGTTATCACAAAATCTTTTGTATTTGCTAAGAATTACCCTTTTAATCAGATGTTTTACCAGTGTCTAAGTCATTTCGGTCTTAATTTTGTAAACGAAAGAGAAATCTGACATTTTTAAATCTTAAACTTGATTTAAATTTAGTATCAAAAGTTGTTTAAGCTAATTGTGTATCAGTATGTATTTCTGTAATTATTTTTCCGCATGAAGAATTTCGTTTGTATTAAAAAAAAAGCAACTTTAATATCATAGAAACAGTGTTAACACTGTTATCGAAATTAATGATCATGTCTTTTGTTAAATTTAAACAATCATTCATTATTGAACAGATAACAATGTTTTTACGAAAATAATGCTATTCTGAGGTTTGAATATGATCTAAATGTAAGTTTGTTTTGGTAAAGAATAATAACAAAATACTAAAAATAGAAAAATACAGTTCTTGGTACGATTTCTCTTAAAACATCCATAATAAAAGATAACAAAGAACTATACATAATGATTTAAGAATTTAAGGATTTTGTTTGATAACCCAATGTTAAAAACAACAGATATATCTGGTAAACATTGTTCACATTTAAATAATATGATATCAAAACATATGCATTGAGGCAATTAAGTCAAAAATATAAATACAAATCAAGCAAAATCCATATGCAAACCTGTAATAATATGAAAAAATAAAATACAAATTTGGTACAACATCTCTTCATGTCTTGATTTTCAAGTATAGTTTAATAACATGATTTATTACATAGTTACCAGTCTTTGATATACATTTTCGTAATTCATAATGATAATAATCATTAAAAAATAATATATTTTATAGATTGAACTGGTACCTGATTTTTTGTTTGTAATATAAAAAAACCTAACAACTGTCTACATCAAATATTTTATAAAGAGGTAAAAAAATGTATGCAAAGACGTATGCAGAAAGCGTACAACTTTTTATAGAGATGCCACCAATTAAGGTCTCTGCAAAAATGATATGCAATAAATGTTAATCGAATAATCAATTTACGATGTTAACATTATCAGTACTGAATTAGTTAGATAAAAAGAAAAATGAAGGAGAGAAAGAAAATAGTATGATGTATTTTCTAGACGTCTATTTTATTTACCTCAGGTTGTATAATTTTGATTTATGTTTCATTTCCAGTGTAAGCAATATTCTAAATACATATGTATGTGCAATAATGAGGCTAGGAAAAATCATAATTTGAAAAAGAAGGTACCTCTCGGCCCAAAAAGACAAGACAAAAAAGAAAAAAAAATCATACCCCTAATTAGATAAATGAAATCAAAACAGAAGTAGACGTAGTGAAAAACAAAAATAACGATAAAGTTTTGAGTGGTGATTAAGATGATAAAACCGATGCTCTCTTTCTTTAAAAGGCATTTCAGTAATGGCGGTCCCCTTTTAAATGAAATAGTTATTTGAAACTTGAATTCCAATAGCGCCTGCATATGGAGTATATATCTTCCAGTGCTTAAATTTCCTATCATGATTTCCTTGATAGATGGTTGCTGCTCACAAGGAAACTAGTTATCCAAGAGTTCAAAGTGGTAAAGTTGAAATCATCCCTTCAAAAATTTTACAGACGCCATCACGAGTTGGTTGACCAGTATGGAATATCTAATTCACAGATGCCGACAGATATGTTCCAATTGTCGTAACCACAATCCCGTCTTCTTTTCCTCGAATGTTACCGACCGATTTAGACTTATCACTTGGTTAAAATTTACATGATCGACATGACGGGTGCCACATAAGGAGCAGGATTTGCGTACACTTCCGCAGCACATGCGATCACTCCCTGTTTTTATTTTGGTTGCATAGTCTTTAGTTTTTTATGTTGTGTTCTGTTTACTGTTGTTTGTCTTTTAATCTTTTTTGTTTGTTGCAATGGCGTTGTCAGTCTATTTTTGACTTATGAGTTTGAATTAGCCTTTGGTATCTTTCGCCTCCCTTTTTAACCATTTGAATATTTCGTGAAATTTAAACTGTGGTGAACCTTTGTTTATTTGCTCTCTAAAAGATATGGTTAGTAACCTTTCCCTTAATCCACTCAAAATTCCTGGTTTGTATTAGATGTTTAAAGGATATGAATCATATTAGATGCGCATTTGTTTGGCTATCCGGTAAAATGAAATATAATACATTTAAAAAATCTGACATTTAGAAACCAAATCTTTAATTTTATTTAAATTTAGTATTAGAATTATTAATACAGATTATGTATCAGTATAAATGATTTAAATTGATTTTTCTGTATGCAGAAGTTAATTTTTAAACAAAACAACATTTGAATCAAAGATACTACTGTTTTCAAATTTTTTGTGAAAAACAGTGCTTTTTTTTAGCATATTTAAACACTAAAAATCAAAAATCATGAGTGGCGAAAGATACCAATGGGATATTCAAATTCATTAGTCGAAAACAAACTGACAATGTCATGGCAAAAAAAAACCCCCGAAAAACGACCAAAAGAAAAATAAAATCAGTATACGAAACACATTGGCTAACTTTTCTGTTGTAAAATAGAGCGTAAGATATCAAGGGGACATTCATAGCTCATATGGCTAAACAAAAAACTGACATCGACATGGCAAAATACGAAAAGACAAACAAGTCAGCAAAACCAAAAACTGAGCAACCCGAACCCCATCAAAAACCCGAGACTGTGCTCCGGAAGGGTAAGCAGATTCTGCTCTACATGTGGCACATGTAAGTTAAAGACTGATTTGATAGGTCACATTCAAGGAAAAAACGACGGGATTGTGGCAACGAAAATTGTAGCGTATCCGTTGTCATCTGTGAAACAGATATCCCATAATGATCAATTAACTCGTGATGGCTTCCGTAAAATATTTGGTGAGATGATTTCAACTTCACTACTGGGAATTCTTGGTTTAATAGCTTTCTTGTAAGCAGCAATCCTCTTTCAGAAATCATGATATGAAGTGCAAGCTCTAGAACATAGTATCAACTGGGAGACATATACTCGATATGCAGTTGCTGTTGGAATGTTGCTACATAGAAAAGGAAAGTTCATAATTGGGAAGCTGAAATCATCTTTTTTTTTCGTAAAGTTTTGTTTCAACCGACCCTAACTGTCAATTTATTGATGTAAGTTAAGTTATAAGGCAGACTCAACTGTCTATGTTTTATCCTTTATTTCAAGTTCGATGGGATCGATGCGTTCAACATAGTCACCAAACTTTGAATAATTTAGTGTGAATACATCCTCTTTATAGCGGAACGTGAAGTTAAATGATAATGCTAGCATCTTTTTATTATTCCTAAGAAGATCCTGTATGAACTCAGTTTCATATGAATAAAGGAAAAATTCGCGAAGAAGAGGACCACAGTTGGTTCCCATTAATGAAAAACACGTCCTCCAAACATAACAAAAATGTAGTCAATTAAGTAATGAAGCATCTTAATAATGTCAGTTTCAGAGAAATCTATGTTTGAATCAGATAGATTTTTTACTAAGTACGATTTATTCCTCCCTAAGACAAGATACTTGTATCTACATGGGCCATTCATTTCTATGAAGCCAAGCAATACCATTTTTTTCAAATTGTCTTTTAGTTTGGAATGGGGAATACTTGTATGAAGTGAAGAAAAGTCAAATGTTTTAATAATGTTGCAAGAGGAAAAAGATTAAGATTGTATATATTCTAATTGATTCTTGGAGTGTTTAAGTACCCAAAGCTGATTCGCCCCTAGCGAAGGTACTTTCACAATAACATTCAAGCCGTATTTGATTGCTGATAAAATCAATGTTTATCATTTAGAAAGAGGTTCTGTGGAGCACTTGCAAGACCAATCAATATAACGTAGATTGTAAGGACACTTATGTAATTTAGGTTTCCAAGTGAATTGTCAATATTTATCATTATCATTATCAAGCAGTTTATGTAATGTAATTTACACACAAAAACGATAATGTTTGGGGCTTTATCTGCGGGGACAACAACATATTTATCATGGAGGTAGGACAGTTACTTAGCAACATTCGGGTATTTCGAGATTGATGTAGAATATGCATTCATAGACCCATTCAGTTTATAAATTCTAATTTGTATCAACGACCTTACAGCCTTAACTCATTCAGAAAGAGAATCTACGTCTTATTTGTCGTGTTGATGAGCCCATTATCAGGCATAATCCTCGACTGAATTCATTAGTATTTTGAAGTTGTGTATCGAATTGATGGATTTAGGCTCATGATATTGCGGGCCTTTGGGCAACACATTTCACAGTGAAGTGTTATTAACAATGTTCAGGTCATCAGTAATAACGTGGCAAGCCGGATTATATATTAATGGCGAACTAGCCTAGGTGCAATCAGAAGGTTTAGACTTGAATTCATCAATATTGAGAACCTGCAACTTGTGTTTGAAATTGAAAATTTTTGTTGCAATTAGTTTGGTTAAGGTATAACATTAGGACATTGTCCAAATTGCTCTAGTTGCATGCACACTTTATAAACTTCCGTGGGATCAATCATCGCCAATATTTTTGATTTGTTTACAAACAAAGCAAATCTACATGCGAACCTGAAATAACAGGGAAAATGCAAAAAAAAACCAATTATGTACAAGAGATTATTTCTCATTTTTCAAATATTATTTAGCTACAAGAATTATTACTTATCAAGTCTATGACCCTTTATAAAGATCATAAATATATAATACATTGTTTATAGATTGAACATGTAACTTTTTTGTTGAAATATATAAAGTATCAAAACTGTCTACATCATATATATTAAGAGGTATGCAAAGACATATGCATATAGCGTGAAATTTTTATAGACATACCACCAATTTGAGTCTTTGCAAAACTGACATGCTATAAAAGTAACCTAAAGAATCACATTACGAAGCTTGCATGATCAATACTGAATTAGCTAAAGAAGAAAAAACAGAAAGAAATAAAAAGAAGAGTATATGCCAAATACTCAAGTATGTAAAATAATGGGACTTGAGAGAAATCAAATTTGAAAAATACCCGTCCTGATCTTTACAACACAAAAAATCATACCCTAAATACGTAAATAAAAACAAAACAGAAGTTGACGCAGGGTAAAATGAAATATTATGATTATGTTTTGTTTTGCGACTAAGATTGGAAAAAACGAAGTTCTTTTTTTGAAATTGAATTTAGTGATGGCGGTCCTTTTTGAAATGCAATAACTCAGTTAAAACTTGTTTGTATCATAGGGCCGAGAAGATAAGGCTACTATTGAGTGCCAAGGATCGGCTATGCATTTCTATCAAAATTTGACGTTACAAAGACGTTAGACTTCTTAAAGGAAAAATACTGTGTATGTTTCATTGATGACATTTTTCTGCAATTTTAAACTAAAATTAATCGAGTTAGGTTTATGTGCTCACTAACAGAGCCTCATTTCTCTTATTTGACTGACATTCAGTAAATGAAATTATTGGACATAGGCAAAACATAACTGACATTCAGTAATATATTTGAAAAATAAGGTCTGAAAAAAGTGTCAATCAATAAGACGACTCCTCCGTTTTAGACATTTAGATCAAAATAAGCTCAAAGTAGCCTAAAAGTTATATCTTAGAACAAATGTTATGACCATCTTATTACATCATATGATATGTCATAGAACGTAAATCAAAGCTGTCTTAAGATAGTCATACCTATGATGCTCTTATGACTGTCATAAGTTAACTCATTGGCTCGGTATTTTGTTATTTAACATTTTCTTTTATTTTGAATAATTATTAAAAATGATAAACATTACTAAATAAGTAATAAGTATGAAAAAATATTATAATCATTCACTTGTTTTCATGCAATTATATCTATGAAAAGGAATAAAATCTGAGTTGATAATTTGTTTAAATTTAGTTTGTAGATATGTAATAAAATTCTAGCGTGTTCATGTTTGTTCATGAATGAAGTGTAATTTACTTGTGAGTACCTTTAAGATATGGTTCATCAAGTACCCTCTTAACGAAATACCCTTGCAAGTACGTTAATAAACTACTATATAAGAAAAGAAATAATAATCATGAGTAAGAAATGGAGTCCACATTTAACATCAAACGAGATTCAGATATTAATTGACGAAGTGGAGAAGAATAAATCTTTACTATTTATTAGACTGAGCAACACAGCACAGAACATTGCCAAAAAGAGAGCCTGGGAGGCTGCTAGTGCAAAGATAAATGCAGTAAAAGATGTCGTACCTTTTATTATAATCATAAGAACATTTGTTTTTATTCATTACCTTTCATATTTTACAGTTTCAACAGAATTGTCTCTCTGCAGAGTGGATGCGGTCATTCCCGTAAGAACTTCCTAATCGCTGAAACTGTATCTCTTTTATTTAGAAAATAATGAAAAAGTTACATTATTGCTACAGGTAAAATGTAGAAGTATGCGGTATTTTTCACACTTCATTGAACATAGTAAAATTCTGTTATATACATGCTAATTGTTTAAGTACTTCCAGGTATTTAGTTTGTTCATCCGACTGTATTTATATGGATAAATTTCCCAAGTGTTGTCTCTATGAGTTGAAATATGGGAGGAATTTCTTCGAACCAATAGTAAATAAAACGGAATAAGATACTTTATGAACTATTAAATAGCTCTCACAAATAGAAGTAGTTTGTAAAGCTTTATTTATATTTATATATTAGTGCAACATGTACAGTTTGAATGGGAATTGTGCAAATGACCGATTAAAATACTAAAATGAAAATATTGAACATAGTTAAACAATGTAATACAGTTTAACTCTTAGTATAATGGAAATTCGGACTTCGGGAATACTACCATCTGATCGCTAAATGACAAGGATTTGATTACAAATTATTAACACTTTAGAAAAAGCTTCTTATATATACCTAATAGGAAAATTAAATTACATCCATTTGACTTGTATCAAATAGAGCAAAAATGTCTATCAATTTCCATTTATTTTACTAATATTACTGTACATGTTTTTCGAATATCTAAAGATTGCTGGGGTCCAATTGCAAATGTTATGGTGTTATAAAGTAAACTATACAATAATGTGGAAAAAAAAACAAACGAACTGGACGACAGATTTAAGAAAGTATATTTAATTAATCTAATATTTGCCCATAAAGTTGTGATAAATAACTGAAACGATAGATCAAAAATAAAATCTATTACAGAAGGTATAAGATCAAAATATAAATATTAGTTCATGTAATCGTAAATTTATGGAAATACATTCATTTTTACTTAAAATTGCTATTTTCAGTAACTATCGATGAAATCTAAAATGGACGCAACAAATTTAGACTCTGAATCACCTGAAATACATTTTTGAGAAAGAACCCTAGATTAAGATAACTCTTACAGAACATTTGAACCTTAAAAAGACACGTTAAAAATAAAGTCTTATTAATACGTCTGTGTGGAGTTGTTGATAACCATTTTGGGGAATCAAGATTTCTATCATGATCATTTGAACTTGATGCTTGTAACAATGATGAGCAATGGAAACAAATCTATGCAAATGATTCTCTTAGATCTACATTTGTATTACTTAAACCGTAATAACAAATCCCAGACATGATAAATGTCTGTTTTTTAGCCAAAACCTTCATTAGTGTCGGCTAGCAGCACTAAATGGTAATTGACCTCACAAAGTGATTAGTAGAGGTAAGGCCAATTTCTTCTGAATTTCTTTTACTGGCAGGGTTAAAATCTAAAAACTTGAATTTGAATATCAAAGTGTCTTCTTATTAATACGCATTTAAGTTCTGAATTTTTGTTTACACATATTCATAAAATCAAAATGTTATTCAGCGTTCGTTGTTTAAGGTCAAAGAACTGTAGATGGGCTATGTAAAATGAAGTCTGTGACCCCATTATTTTTTACATCATTAAAACGGAAATGTATGTACCAAAACATATAGTTTTTAAGAAAACCTATGTACTTGAAATTGCAGATTTGACGATTTAAGACAAATTTAAAGACACCTTTCGCCGATTTTATAAACTTTCTATACAAATATCCACCTATTTTGAAAGACTTCAATCAGTAATATTTAAAAATAAATGCTTTTTTTATTTTCAGTTACAGTTCAACATAAATGTATATAAAATTTTACCAAAATATGTGACATAGCCAATTTACCGTAACTTGACCTTAAGACAGTTTAGATATAATATCTCATATTTTGCATGTTTATTTGTAAAACTTTGCATTGAAGGACATCATTAACCAAAACGAATTGATTTTTATCTAAAAGACCAAACTTAGATTTATCTACGATACAATTTTTATGTTTTGTTAAAAAGGCATTCCCAATTTTTATATTAGTTACTCAAACTTTGTTTTCATTTGTTCTGTTGGATGATTAACTCTAAAATACGATTTTACAATTTTAATAGACTTCTCCCTTTTGAATTTTCTTTTGAGTTCAGCATTTTGTTAAACTTTTTTGGAAGTAATCCATCATAGTTTTGAGTCATAATTAGGCATTTAAACTTACATTTGATGATCAGAAATACGCCATTATATTGTTTGAACTTCATATTACACACATTTGGTTGTTATGATGAAAATTTAGTAAAGACTGAAAGACTTTTTGGAAATGGGTCTGGTGTGAAATAAAATAAAGGGAAATTAGCTCTTTAAGAATTTGTCCAGTGAAGAAACATATCGAAAAAATGTATCAATTGTTTTTTTTTTTTTATAAAGTATTAACTTAAACAATGTTAGTTTAATTGAACTAGAAATGGTGTAGTAATTTACTGACTTTACCACATCAAAATTTGTTGTATGTAATGATTGTATTCTATTTTCTCATACACTGGTCTCTTTGTAAACTTGTTGAGATGAACATTTTACTTTATTCCTGCAAACAAAATTGATATGTTGTCAATTCTAAAAAAAATGATGTTTGCTATTTGAATGATATCATATTGATAATAAATTAAAAACAAACAAAAAATAGTGAAGTGTCAAAAGGGAACCTTTATCAGCTTACTGCGCGGTAAGGGTTTTGCTCATTGTTCAAGCAGAAGGATTGTCTGGGCTGTTCTCATCATTTGTATTTGGATAAAGAGTAAGTAAATTGGTAAAACTATGTAATTTACGACTACGCTTTTTTCTACTGCATATAGCTTGGGAGAGGACTTTTATGTCGTTTAAAAGTACATTTTAAGTATTATAGCTTATGCGTATGTTTGACTGATTTCGTTTTTCGGAAATAATGCAAGAATTTTGGAACCCGAGCAGGAAATCAATTACGTTTTCGTGACGTTGTAATAAAACGGTTTTACTTTTGCTATGGTCCAAAAATCCTGTTTATACTCAATTCAACAGGAGTTGACCATTTATTTGACCTGTCAATGCATTGTTTCCAATAATGATTTAGAGCAATAAAGGAAATCTTACCAACACCGAGTGCAACATCCACTCATTCCTTCCTCTCTATCCACATCATTACTTTCATTATCGTCGGGGCTTCAGATGGTCTGTTTGTTGTTCTTCCTGTACTCCTACAAAAATTTCGAGTTCTGAAGGAAGAGGCTCAGATGATTACAACTCCACAAAGTTCAATATCAAATGCAATAGAGACGCCCCACACTGACCGACTCGTCGACTCTGTTTTCATCTAACCACCCTCCTTATCCAGATATTAGAAGACAGAGTGAAACTAGATTTGCTGACAAAACATTATGGGAAAATGTTGCAAAATACGATGCATACAGAAAGACTTTCTAGTGGGTCCATCCTTCACGCATACAAACTTTGTACTTTAATAATGTCTTTTGTTGTGGGGATGTGTAAGTACCCTGCCACGTCCACTCTGTTTTTGTTGGATGTATATCAATTTGTATCCATCTGATGAGTTAACTAAAGCCTTTTCCAACGGATTTTTATAGTTTGTTCTTATGTTGTACTGTTACACCACTGTCCCAGGTTAGTGGAGGGTTGGTGCCTTCAAAGTAGTTTAACCTCGCTACATTCTATATGTGCCTGTCCCACGTCAGGAGCCTGTAATTGAGTGGTTGTCAGATTTTGTTGTTTCTCATAATTGTTTTTCGTTTATTGTTTTGCATAGTTTGTTCTTATGTTGTGCCGTTACACCACTGTCCCAGGTTGGGGCTGAATTTGGCGCCAACAAACTAGTTTAACCCCGCCACATTATGTATGTGCCTGTGCCAAGTCAGGAGCCTGTAATTCAGTGGTTGTCGTTTGTTGCTGTGTAACATATTTGTTTTTCGTTCATTATTTTGCACATAGATTAAGCTGTTAGTTTTCTCGTTTGAATTGTTTTTAATTTGTCATTTCAGGGCCTTTTATAGCTGACTGTGCGGTATGAGCTTTTGCTATGGTCCAAAATCCTGTTTTCTATCAAACACTTCAAAAAGCTTTAAAAAAAGTCTACAAATGTCTGAAATAGATAAACTTTTGTACTCTTACGACCCATTATGCTATCTTCTATAATCTAAGCATGCTTATTTCATAAACAGCATGTCGAAATTCGAATTGAAAAAAAATGACTTTCTTTTTTTTTCAAATGACATGATGATTATACTTTTTCAAGTCATTGCTATAGTGACAAAACTTATGTTTCCCATAAGAAAATATAATGAACCAGGAATACATTTATTTACATGTTCTTTTTTAATACAAATATGTTCTCCCAACATTTTTTAATTCTCGATATTGATACGTAAAACAGAATCAAGTATTATAATTTTGGTTATGATTATTTTCATTCTTATTTTCACTACTTGTAAGCCATTTATACTCAATTCAACAGGAGTTGAGCATTTATTTGACCTGTCAATGCACTGTTTCCAATAATGATTTAGAGCAAGAAAGGAAATCGTACCAACACCGAGCGCAACATCCACTCATTCCTTCATGTCTATCCGCATCATTACTTTCATTATCGTCGGGGGCTTCAGATGGTCTGTTTGTAGTTCTTCCTGTACTTCTACAAAAATTCATATGCTGTCAATGTTAAAAAAGGTACTTGCTGACATAATGATATCTTATTAATAACGAACATAAAACTTAATAAATGGTGAAGTTTAAAAGTTCGATTCTTCTGTTATAGCTATCTATACAGTGTGCATTTTGCTCTTTGTTGAAGGCCGTACGTTGATCTCTAGCTACTCACGGCCTTGGCATTTGGTCTTTGATTGATAGATATGTCATGACAAAAAAAAAATCCATTGATTACCAAAAATAAGATATTTAATTTGGCAAAGCAACAGGTAATTTTTTAATGAAAAAGAACAACAATCTCTATAATTCCAAAGGGGCATACGGATTGTACGTATATTGAATAGGTAAAAACAACCAAAACAATGTGCAAAATAGAGAATGGAAACGGGGAATGTGTCAAAGAGATCACAACGCGACCTAACATAAGCTAGAGGTTCCTGACTTTGGACAGGCGCAAAATGCTTTGTGAAACAGGGCGTAGCTACCCAGAGGCACGACAGCACGTGCATCCACGTCGTTTTCGTCCCTCCTCCCCCACAAAAAAAGAGAGAAAGAGAGACGGACAAAGTTAACATATAGGAAATAGGAATTGGTCAATCGGACAGAGTGGGAGGGTATTAACGTGATGCATCTATTATCTATTATGGGACGTGATATTTGTTTAACGTTCGGAGACTGTTTGTGTCTTATCCGTCTATCCACAGTATAATAGCAAGTGTTGATGAAGCTGTTAGAGTCATGCAGAAAAAGATATTTTCTTATTTCGAACCGAAACCAGACTCATCTGCTTCGCGTTCTGAAGGAAGAGGCTCAGATGATCACAACTCCACAAAGTTCAATATCAAATGCAATAGAGACGCCCCCACACTAACCGACTCGTCGACTCCGTCTTCATCTAACCACCCTCCTTGTCCAGATATTGGCAATAACTCCATAGAATGTTTACAAAAGACAGAGTGAAACTAGATTTGCTGACAAAATTATTATGGGAAAAATGTTGCAAAATACAATGCATACAGAAAGACTTTCTAGTGGGTCCATCCTTCACGCATACAAACTTTGTACTTTAATAATGTCTTTTGTTGTGGGATGTGTAAGTACCCTGCCACGTCCACTCTGTTTTTGTTGGATGTATATCAATTTGTATCCATCTGATGAGTTAACTAAAGCCTTTTCAACGGATTTTATAGTTTGTTCTTATGTTGTAGTGTTACACCACTGTCCCAGGTTAGTGGAGGGTTGGCGCCTTCAAAGTAGTTTAACCTCGCTACATTCTATATGTGCCTGTCCCACGTCAGGAGCCTGTAATTGAGTGGTTGTCAGATTTTGTTGTTTCTCGTTTATTGTTTTGCATAGTTTGTTCTTATGTTGTGCCGTTACACCACTGTCCCAGGTTAGGGCTGAATTTGGCGCCAACAAACTAGTTTAACCCCGCCACATTATGTATGTGCCTGTGCCAAGTCAGGAGCCTGTAATTCAGTGGTTGTCGTTTGTTGCTGTGTAACATATTTGTTTTTCGTTCATTATTTTGTACATAAATTAAGCCGTTAGTTTTCTCGTTTGAATTGTTTTAAATTTGTCATTTCGGGGCCTTTTATAGCTGACTGTGCGGTATGAACTTTGTTCATTGTTGAAGGCCATACGGTGACCTATAGATGTGAATTTCTGTGTCATTTGGTCTCTTGTGGAGAGTTGTCTCATTGGCAATCATACCACATCTTCTTATTTTAATATTGGGGAATTGACATTGACAAAGTTAATTATTGACGCATTTGCTGTTAGGAAGAAACCTCATTTTGGGTTCCTGTTTTCTGACCAGAATTGATATTCCTCAAGTTTGAAATTCAATAGATTGATTGTTTTAATATGTTTATGCTAACAGAAACTCCACATATAGTATTGAGTTCATGTTTATTATTTGTTTTTTATACAATCTACTTTGCTCAATACAAATACTGGCATATGGAACAAATTTCGTGATTTTAAAAGCTCTCACCGCGTACAAAAAAAAAAAAAAAACGCAAACGACAATGTTTAGTCTTTATTCGACTCGAAGTTAAACAAATGGCTGACCAAAAAACCACTACAAAAATGTACAAGTTTTATTACGGTTTTGATTGTTTTGAAACGCTATATATGTGGAGCTTCCGGTGGGCTTCGCCCCCCTGGTCCCCCTACCAGGGCTTTGCCCTGGACCAACTGGGGGCCTTATGCGGCCCCAAACCCCTCGCCCTTTAATTAGTGATTCAACTTCATCAAGAAGCTACGCCCTGTGAAATCCTTTACCTTAACCTTTACCTCTAGCCATTGTGAAATTAACAAACACACAGCAATACGCACAGTGCAACCCAGTTTAAAAGAAGTCTGAGTCCGATGGTAGAATAGGCAACAGAAGAAACCAAACAAAATGACAGTAATCAACATAAATTATCAAAGAAGTAATAGCAGTTACTAACTACTCTACTTATTAATTTGTTTAACGGGAATGCTATATGATAAAATAAAGGTGACAAAGTACTATCAGAAAGATGTATCGGTGATCCGAATTTTTACCTTTGACAAAGTATCTTGAAATAAATTATAGAAGTATGCCAAAAAAAAAAAAGAAGAAGCAGCAAGTCGTGTACACCTTTTACATTCCGGCGTGTTTGAAACTCTTGTTTAAATCTTATAACTTTAAAATCAAAAATGAGAATATGATCTCGCTTCAGATTCCATTATTTTTATTTTTCAAACTTAATTTTTATCTAGTAGCTTTAAGAATTCATTGTTTCAGATATATATATATGGGTCAAGTGAAATGACGAAGTAATGATCGGTCTTTTGATTACCGGTAACTGAATTAATTATTCCCTTTAAAGGTTGTCAATGAAATCATCATAAATTTAATAAGAAAAATATGTAAAGAAATAAAATAGTAGTTTGTGATAATCTTTAAATAGCATCTATTCCAACAAAGTATGTATATTCAACGAGCCAAAAATTCATGCAGTCTATGCTCCCTCCGTCATCCTTCAATGCAATAGAACGAGATACGGTCAGATAGGTTGTCCTCATAAATCATGCGTGAAGAACATTACCCATGTCATGCCAACAACTTGTTTCAGAATAAATTTGTTTACTTCCGAGGCAAAGACCCGAACAGTGAATCAATATTACAAAAGGCTATAGCTATCTTTAATGACTTGAAACCGTATCGTAACTTTATCCTTTGTGAATAAGTATGTTTAAAGTTTTGGTTAGCTTTTTAGGTGAATTACGACATTTTTGTGCTTTTTATAGAATATTACCATAACAGAAGGGATGTGAAATAACTGAACGTATGAGGTATCTGCAAGTTGATTTATATTTACGAATGATGTCCTTGTACCGATGATAAAAGGAAATAGTAAAAGTTTTGACAAGTGTGCAGTATCACAAAGATTTCGTTAGTTAAAATCAAATACGTTGTTTAATACGAACCGAACAAGTTGAGATATATAAACACCATATGATGGTGCCAAGGAAACGTGACCATCTAAAGCGAATAATTAACAATAGGAAATGAAAAATCATCTCTTTTATTATAAATTTTAGTTTAAAGCTTCCCGTTAAAGATAAAGATATCAAGATACGGGAGAAGGCAATGTTTATTGTTAGTAATAGCCTTATATAAAGTAAATTTAACAGGATAAATCTCTTTAGTGTATATCCAAATAACCAAAACAGTTATTCAATTTTGAACCAGATATAGTCTCAATGGGTCTTCGCTGATTTCAGACAAAATTGTGATTCATTACAATGCAGAAACAGGTCTGCAATAAATGATGCACGGAGAATCCCCATTGGAATTCCGATAACTTGGCGATGTACGGAATCTCCATAGAGAACTAAAATGCTATCCAGTAAAAATGCAAGTGCAGTTATCATTTGAAAGCAGGTCCAATCCATGGTTCTTTTGTTTGTTGTTACGAAAAAAATACATAAAAGAGTATGTATTCATATTGTAACTTTTTAAATGCCAATTCGATTAGGTATTTGATTTTTCTTAATGAGATTATGAGGCAGAGTGGTATGTAGAGTAGAAAAATCAAAACTTTGCACTGATTCGAGAGCACCAATTTGAGCATGCAATTTATCAAGTTCTTCCAACGCATTTTTGACACTCCAAAAGTAATCAATTCCACTATTTTCGTAGACCTTATTTGAATAATTTATTACCAAGTTTTTGATTGTACCAATTGTCCTTGTAAGTAAAACAAACAGTTTAGTAATGGAACAATGACTTGAAGACGAAATAAATCTATATTTTTAAGGTGCATTGTGCAGCAGTGAAAGCCATTATATCGTTGAAATTTTCGTGTAATTCGGTTCTGCTTTTAAAGAGGTAGCAAAACGATTATCTTTGTTAATGATGTCATTTACCAAAAATTGAGTCAGTTGGAATGTTGGTGAAATTGTGATTTCTTTTTGCAGAACCTCATATTAAATTAACGTCAAACAATAATGATATTATTTGGAGACTTATCAGCCGAATCACAAACAAATTCCTTGCCGAGTTCTTTCCGCTTAAGTTTGTTACGAGACATAGGGTTGTTATGGTTGTTATTAGGAGTGAAATGTTTAATACGAATATCAGCTATTTTCATTACTGAATTGAAAAACAAAGATCTAAGGATATTTTGTCAGTTTTTTCTCGTTTTATCCATTTTATACAGTTAGTATGGAGTGCGTCTTATATGATGTTACGACATTAATTCCACTGAAACATTGACCGGAGGCGATATTTAGTTCGATTTCTAAGGAATTATAGACTTTGCAGTGCTTGGAAACGTGAGAGCCAATTAAAGTGCACTATAAAGAACAAATATGTAATTTAAAATCATCATTTTTATCCATATAGTTTGAGAAAGGTAGATTCATTGCAGTTTCTTTTTTTTTATTAGTACCAGCATTTATGAATGCATACAAAAATTTCCAAATCTAAACAAGAGTATTTTTAAGAGATTGAATATTGAATTGCCAATTTATTTTGATCAGTTTTGTTTTCTTTTCTTGGCATTTCTTTGCAATGTTTTATCTGTTAATTTCAACTCATATCATTTCACGATACTTCTAAATCTGTGGCCTGATAATTATTTTCAATTTGTTATTTTTTCACATTTCTGTCATTTTGTTATATTTTAATACATCAATGGTTTGTCCCTCGTCTTAAACTTTTTCAAATTACGAATTCATTTTCTATTTTCTTTTGATGAATCTAAACCTGTAAATAAATGGCGTTCGCAAAGAAAACAGAATAGATACTCGATTTATGAGCTGAATTATTCACGATATATTTCCAAATCTCCTGTTAACTTTAAATAGACTATTGTATTCGTTTGTTCATCTAAATTGCTTATATAATTAATCATATTTCTCCCGGAATGAATTTTAAAACATCAAATATAAATGATATAAATGTTGGACCCCGCGAATAACTTCAGTGACGTTTTGAGGACATTTAGACAAATTGGGTAAACTTTTTGATATGGTCTGATAATCTATATTCCTGTCGAAAAAATTTTAAAATGTTTAGTCTGCAATAGATGAACTTTTTACTTTAACTACCAATCTTTATTTTTCTATATTCTAACCATACTTATTTCATATACAGCAAGTCGAAATTCCGATTAAAAAATTAGACATTCTTTTTTCGCTGTGACATACATGGTGGCTTTTACTTATACTTATGCTTCCCGCAAGAAAATATTATGAATAAATACATTTAATGGACTTTTTTTACTCCAAATATTTTTTCTCCCGTCTTTTCAAATTTCAAGAAATAATTACACAAGGCAGATATTTGCTTACCTTGAATTTTCATGAACATTTTTCAGACCATTTTCAAACAGTTTATTTTCCGTATTTCAGTTCCAGTGAATTAGCCTTAATACACAATAAGTATGACAAAAGCAATATAATAAGTTGTACGGTGATAAGAGAAAAATACAGCATTAAGGAGGTTCGCTACTCAGTTTCAAAATAACAAGCTTTTCATAACACTAGTATAAATTGATAGGGATTATTAAAGGAACAAAAAGCAACAAAAATATAGGTCAATGTGCTTGTTTTCGAGATATTAGCCATTGAAATTTTGGCGGAAAATGTCATTTTCATAGCCTTATCATTGAAAAGTTCAAGTTCTCAAAACTATTAAAAATAACAAAGATTTTATAAGACTTTTACAGATGGCTTATAATTATACATGTAAATGATTTATAAAAGAAAAATGGGGTCAGTGTGCAAAATTTGTTAAGGCATTCACATGGATAAAACCAGAGGATTCCGAAAATCTGACAAAATTCCAAAACATGACAAGCGAACATCCTTATGACACAAAATACTGATCTTTTGTTCACAAACATGAAACGTTAGACATGACGTTACTGCTTGCAAATCAGGTATTCCAGTATTATAATTTAGGTTTTTTTTTAAATCTTATTTTTTAATTTCACTATCTTTGAAACTATTATATTGAATTAAATATAAAATGACAATTTGTTTTGTAGAGTTGACCAGTCAATGCATTGTTTTCGAAAATGATTTGTAGCAAAATGGTAATCGTACCTTCTATCAGCTTCATTACTCCTATTATGGTGATGCGTTTGAAATAGTCTGTTTGTAGATCTTTCTGTATTTCTACCAAAACTAATATGTTGTCAATATTTATCAAAGATGTTTGTTGACAGAATGATAACTTATCAATAATTTACTAAAACAGATTAATACTGGTTCTCTATAACTATTTAAAGTCTTACATAGGGAGTGTGGCACGCATGGTCATGGATTTTCTTCAAACTTCACACACTTACTAGTTTTGATGAAACAAACAAAAAATGGCAAAATTTTGGTTGCTAAGCATATCGGTTGCCATAGCAACCGATGACCAGTTTTACCTCTTCTGGATATCTATGATTTGAAGCTGAAAATGGCTATTTTAACATAATTTTTCATAATAAATGATTAAAAGAAAGACTAATTTTTATGATTTTATTAAATATAAGCATTTTACTAATGTAATTTAATAACTGATATTTTCATATTCATTTTCAATCATAATTACATATACCCCCTTTTATGTGGTTTGCATTAGGTAAAAATACCGTTTTGAGGTCATTTTGAATGCTCACCATAATTTTTGCGGACACCTCAGTTAAAGTCAACCATGAATTCATAAATACCATAGTCATATCTTATCAATGATGCAAAAAGTAATGGGAAGTATGTTTCATTTTTTGTTACCATGGATACAAAATGCTTAGTTTTCATTTTTCAGAAAAAAAATTGAAAAAAATGTTTTAAAACCTAATTCTGCAGTCAGAAAAGAATAAATAAATATACAATTTGTGGAAATTATTGTAATTATAAAAATTTTAAACATATTCATTTATATAGGTATAATAGTTTTAACTCTGTTGCTATGGAAACAATTTCATGATGACACACAAGTTTAAAACAATTTTGAAAAAGTTTCAGTTAGTTTCTTAAATGTGCACAAAAGTAGGAAAACTAAAACACTTATTAAGTTTCACTGCATTCACACATGTGTATGTATACATAATTTTGCTAGTATAGTATATCGATAATGGTGTTACCACTTGAAGGAAACAAATACAATTTCTCTAATGTGGATAAAATTTGCTGATTATGAAGAAATTTCTGTTTTCATGATCATGAAAAATATACAAAAAACTAGAAAAACAAATACTAGGAACATTGTAGGTTCTGTGCTAGTCTACTGACCAAAAATTAAATTAAAGTCAATAATTTGATACAATTCAACACAATAAAAATAGAACCAAAAGAGTCAGACGTTGATCCTCTAAATAAATGATAAATGACCATCTAAACTTTCTATAAAGAAAAAATACCTTTATTATGAGCTGTTTATTTTCTTATTCATTCTTTTAATCTCAATGTTGAAATGGCAAAGCATGTATAGCTATACGTTTTGAATAATATTGTATTATTGGATGATGAGTATCTACATGAAGATAATTTTGAGGTGAAGTTATAAAAATAAAAATTTCAAAAGGTCCTGCAATAGGGCTAGGCTGGGATGAAGGCGGACAATTTAAAATATCACTGGAAATCGGGATCAATTGGACAAGGACAGAAATTTCAATAGGTTAACTAGGGAGCCCCTAAAAGAATAAACACAAGGGTCCTTTAGCAAACAAAGGGCGTAACAAGCAAGGGCGGTTATAGTCGGCTACTCGATGGTCCCTGCTATCCATCCGACACATTTCTTGTTTGACGTTCTGGCTGGGGAGAATTTTCGAGATTTTCAAAAAAATACGGTTTCCCTACGAGGACCCTCGGAAAATCTGACAGTGGGTGACTGCGGGTCTTACAACGAGCAACAGGGGGAAAATATACCATCAAGACAATTTTCATATAAGAGTCCCACTGACTGTCTTAAGAGATGGCCCTACATTCATACTTCATTGATTCCATATGTAATCAACAAAATGTTCCAATGAAAGGAGGGGCGGGCCCTCAGGGCCCTTGGATCCGCCTATGGTAGCACTATATTAACATTACTAATAGGCATTGGATTATTGAAATTTGAGAAGATAACAATTTTCTTCATGGATTTTAGCAGCAAATTAAAAATATTGACAATATGATAACTCTAGATCTTTACACAGGGTAACTTTAAAAGAATTATATACATGTACATATACTTTGATTTTCACTGAAAGCCCATTACAGAAAGATGTTTCTCAAAATTAGTATATTGTCTTTCTTTTAACAAAAAAAAAAAACATTTTACTTTGAAACAGGAGTCAATGTTTATAGATAACATATTATACATGTGACTTTTTGTCCGCGACTTTTTGTCTGTGACTTTCTGTCCTTCATTCTGACCGTTATCATGACCAGGAAAAATGACTTTATACCTATTTATATGTAATTGGCTTTGCATCAAATTTATAGAAACACTTAGATTGAACCATTATTTTTTTCAAATAAGAAATATAAAATGCTTACAAACATATTAGCAAACGATAAATGTATTGACTTTCGGGCACATTTAAAACTAAGACAAGGCTCTGGCAACCCTCAAGTAAAGTCCGCGAATATGTATACTTATATTTTATGAAAATATTTTAAACTACCAGGATATAGTGCATGCAGGGCTCGGGCATACCGCAAGTAGTCCGCCAAATGTTTATTTGTTTTTTATGAAAATATTTAAAACTACCAAGATATCCAACACAAGTCTCGGGCATGCCTTAAGTAGTACGTGGAAATAATTATTTACTGTAAGAAAATATTAAAAAACTATATTGGATTTATCAACTTACATATGTATTTATGCATGGCCTTCTTCAATCACACCTTTTGTGTGTTACTTTATATTTGTGATCAAACGTGTCAAATTATAACCAGTAACATACAACATAATTTACAACACAGTTAAATACAATATACTACTCAATACCATAAACAGCTTAAATAATCCAGTGCTCGTCAAAGTACCCTAAACTGTTTTTCCCAGTTTTTTACCATTCAATCTTAATGTTAATTTTTCATAAATTTTAAGCAAATCCTACATTTTTGTCCTATAAGATATAAATAAGTTTTAGGTAGTACATTAACGACCAGGACACAGTAAAACGTTGGTCAGGTCAAGTTTTTTACCCCCAAAACATATTGTTTTCTCTGTTCTTTTTTAATAATATTAAATAACACCGGTCATCGGTCAGGTTTTTGCTGTTGTTGGTCAGGTCATTGTCAACGTTAGGAAGGTAACGTTTTCTGAATTTTTTATTATTTTTTCAATATTTATTCATTAATTTATATATTAAATGATCAAATTTTATTATATTTCAAATTTATCATAAATCCTTTAAGAAATAAAAAAGTTATTAGCATTTTCATTTGGTCCTGTCATTGTCAGCGTTGGTCAGGTCACGTTTTATGAAGATTGAAAAAGTTTTCTATATTTTTTCTTATATTTATGTATTGAATGGTCTAAATTTATAACAATTTAAATTTGACATCAATCCTTTTAGAAATAAAAAAGTTATTAGCATTTTCGTTTTGGTCCAGTCATTAGAGTAACCCACCAAAGGGAGATAATTCGTATTGTGAGGAATATTGCACAATGATCATTTTTTAGAAATTAATTTCACATGTTTCTATGTAGATTACCCGTAACTTTTTTACTTTTGACTAAAACAAGACTGAAATTAATTGTTTTGTGTTTCTTTTAATAGATGTAGCCGCATAATTTCACAACACTACACCAAATATTGTATTTTTCTCAAAATCCCAACTTTCTCTGCTGTTACCATGGTAACCAACCAATATATATATCGGTTGGCATTATTTTTCTGACTAGTCTAATAGGATCTACATATTAGCCAATTTTCAGGAAGATCGGTGACTATGTGTGCCGAAAAGTTTAAGTGGTTACAGAGAATGAGTATTAAATATTATGGGCATACGATACAGTTACAGGGGAGGTAATGACGTTGCTAACGTAAATTGTTATTTTCGCGACGTCAAACTGTGACATATCGGGAAAGATGCAGTTTTCGACTGTTTGTTATCATTCAAACTGATTTATCTTGAAAACGAGTTCATGGACCCTCTTTTTTAAAATGACACTTGGTTTGATAACGTATGAAGATTATGTGTACCAATTTTCATGAAAAGTCAATAATGCAATTTTTAAATTTGATAAATATACAGCAAAAAAATACGTTTTTTTCTACATTCATGAACATTTGATAAATATGAGTTATTTGTAAAATAAAATGCACAAATTTATAGGACATTTATATAAAACAGAATTTATAAAATAATTTTACAAAAACAGCTTGTGTTTATCTTTTAAAACAAAAAGTTATGTATTTCTGTCGAAAGGAAAAATACGTCCACAAATCCGAATTTTGAGCAAATATCAGAAATTTCTACCTCAATTTACTCAAAGAGTAGCACATGAAGGTATATTTTTATTACATATTTGATTATATCAGGTAAAAATAGCCTATATGCAAATTTTCATCAAAATTTCATTATGGGATCAAAACTGTATCGTATGCCCTCAAAAGATTTAAAAGTTTGAGCAGTCCTTTATAGTTATCTATACGGTATGCATTTTCTTATTGTTGAATGCCGTATGTTTGCTTATAGCTTCTCCTTGCCATGAATGTTGCCATTCGGTCTTTATGGGATAGTTCTGTCATTGACAACTATACCATATATCCTCGTTTAATATTTTGAAAGAATCAATTGATTACCACAAATAAAATATTTGATTGGACAAAGTAACAGGTATTTTTTTATGAAAGAGAATTATTCTATACAACAATTGCAATAGCTCCAACAGGGCATATGGAGTGCATGTGTATTGTATAATTACAAACTATAGACTTGAAGTCTAAAGTGATATTTTAAGAACAAGAGAAAGAAACAACTAAATAATTTACTAATATTTTTTCCTCATCGATATAGCTCGAGATAGGTTGATTCATTGCAGTACTTCTTTTGTATTACTCTGCATAATTAGAAATTACTATTTTTGTTGAAAACATACAAGTTTTTATATATACTAGACCGTTGGTTTTACCGTTTGAATGGTTTTACACTAGTACTTTTGGGGCCCTTTATAGCTTGTTGTTCGGTGTGAGCCAAGGCTCCGTGTTGAAGGCCGTACATTGACCTATAATGGTTTACTTTTATAAATTGTTATTTGGATGGAGAGTTGTCTCATTGGCACTCACACCACATCTTCCTATATCTAAGTATATGAATATGAAAACCAGGAGACGTAGGGGTATCCGTTTGAAATATTATCTGCTGTGTTCATACGATAATAGTAGAACACATACACACATAATTGATCACAGACAATGAAGTTGTAGAATTCTTTATTTATGCATGTTTACCAGTATTAACCAGTAGAAAATAACCTAATAAAACAAATGATTTTTCATAATGATGTAATATATCCGGATTAAATTCCTTGTTGTAAATTAAAAGAGTTATTGTTTATTTTTGAAACATTTGATATTTATCTGCTTAAAGATTTACTTATATATAATTTCTAAAATTTCAAGTGAATCGTGGCGATGTTTATTCAATTGTAGATTTCGGCATGACAGTCGAAAAGTTTTGCTGAATGAAACTTTTTCCCATTGCAAAACATCTATAAAGACTTTTCTTATTTTCTTTTAAACATTTCTAGTGAGATAAATATTTGGGTGAATGACAAATGACGTTATAAGTAAATAGGGATTGTGGGAAAATATATATTACTAAAAAGGTCATTCTTAAGGTAGGTTTAGCTGTTTCTATTTTCTCATGAATTTGGGCACGAAATTGCTTCCTGTGAGCATTGACACGACATCCCTCCCCACCCTTTACCCCCAAGAAGAGGAATTTTATTCTGTTTCAAAGAACGTTTCAAGGGTTGAAACTTAGATTTGTTAAGCTTAATTGATGTTATGCATATGGTTAACTGATTTTGTTTTAGGATAGTAATGAGAAAATATTACTTATAGTATTTAAAGTGACCACCATGTACATTGATATTCTTTAAATAATTATCTATTAACAGTACTTTACAGTTGCACAATGACTTTCCTTTGGCCAGCGGTTCGCATTAGCCTTTAATATAGATTAAATATCAAATTCCATTTATTTGATTACTTTTTTTTCTTTTCTTGGCATTTTATGCAATGTTTAATTTTTCAGTTTTCTTTTTTCTCCCTATACCATTCATTTCGTGATACTTCTAATGCTTTGCCGCAAATTATGTAGGTTAGTAAAATATTTTTATGCTTAATTTTTTCACATTTCTGTCTCTGTCTTCTGAATCTCCTTTGACCAACTGTTAACTTTTAATAGAACTCGTGTGTTCATTTGTTCAACAGCGTGGCTTATATAATAAATTATGTTTCTACTGAAATAAATTTGGAACAAAAATATCGGTAATATGAATTTTGAAATCCGAGCATGACATCAATTACGTTTTCAGGACGTTGTGACAAAACGGTTATTCTTTTGATATGGTCTGAAATCCTGTCCCCTATCTAGCACTTTATAAAATGTTTTGTCTAAAAAGATAAGCATTTGTACTTTTACTAGCAGTTTTTTTCTGTGATATCACCTTGCTTTTTCCATATAATGCTGTCGAAATTCAGATTGAAAATGTGAAGTTCTTTTTCGTTATGACATGATGTCTTTACTTTTGAAGTCATTGTTGAAGAACCATACTTATGTTTCCCACAAGAAAATATTATGAACAAGGAACAAACAATTTTCTTTGTATACTACAAATATTTTCCTCCCAGCTTTTCCAATTTCACGATATAAATACACAAAGCGGATGATTGATAACTTTGCATCTCTCAAAATAATTTCAAGACCGTTTCAACAGGCAGTTTTCGTATTTCGGTTTCACTGACTTTGAATTAGCTTTTACATAACAAGAAGTATATAAAAGCAATTTTCTTGTCAAGTTGAACAATGAAAGGAGAAAAAGTACAACATATAGACACAAAATTCTGATCTTTTGTTCACAAAATGAAACCTTGGACATAACGTGACTGTGTGAAAATGGGGTAATCGAGTATTTTATTATTTTTAAATTTTCATTCTTATTTTCACTACATTTCCAAACCTCTTATACTCAATTTAACACAGAATGACCATTTGTTTTTTCCGTCTTCACTAGTCAATGCATTATTTTCAATAATGACTTGAAGCAAAATGAAAATCGTACCTTCTGTCCGCATCATTATTCCTGTTATCGTTGTGCGCTTGAGATGGTCTGTCGGTAGATCTTTCTGCATTTCTACCAAAATTAAAATGTTGTCAATGTTTATCAAAGATATTTGTTGTCAGAATGATAAATTATCAAAATGTACTCAAACAAAATTAAAAGTGAAGTTTTAAAAGTTCGAGGAATCTTATAAAGCTATCTACACAGAATTAAAGTTATTGTCGAAGTAACCATACTTATGTTTCCCACAAGAAAATATCATGACCAGGAAAGACGGTTTATTTTCTTTGTATACTGCAAATATTTATAAATGCACAAAGCGGATAATTGCTTACATTGCATTTTCTTAAACCATTTTAAGACCGTTATAACAGACAATTTTTCGCATTTCGGTTTCACTGACTTTGAATTAGCTTTTACATAACAAGAAGTATATAAAAGCAATATTCTTGTCAAGTTGAACGATGAAAGGAGAAAAAGTACAACATTTAAACACACAATTTGGATATTTTGTTCACAAAATGAAACCTTGGACATGACGCGTCTGTATGAAAATGGGGTAATGGAGTATTATAACTTTTATTTTTAATTTTTATTCTTAATTTTCACTATATTTGCTAACCTCTTATACACAATTCAACAAAAATGACCGTTTGTTTTTTCTGTCTTGACCAGTCAACGCATTATTTTCAAAAACGATTTGAAGCAAAATGAAAATCGTACCTTCTATCCGCATCATTACTCCTATTATGGTGGTGCGCTTGAAATGGTCTGTCTATAGATCTTTCTCTATTTCTACCAAAATCAATATATTGTTAATGTTTATCAAAGATATTTGTTGTCAGAATGATAACTTATCAACAAGAGGCTCATGACAGCCTGATATCGCTCACCTGTAATTTCAGTTTCAGGCATTTGACTTATTTGTAGATCATACTTCGCTGAACAATTTTGTCATTTACATTTTCTCTCTTTCTATAATGATATTAAAGATAATACATAACCCAAAACTGTAAAATTTCCTAAAATTAACTATTTCTGGACAGTAACCCAACAATAAGCTGTCCTATTGCTCTGAAGATTACTTGACAGGTAGATCTAAACCTGTTTAACACTTTCACCTATGTCAGTTTTGCTCTAACTGTTTTAGTTTTTGAGATGAAAGCCAAAACTTCATTTGACCCTATGTTCTATTTCTAGAAACTGCCTCATGTTTTGAAGGATCAAATCCCCGAATACAATCTATAAACTAGATACCCTAAGAAACATTCACATAAAGTTTTTAAGTATTTAGCCAAGTAGTTTAAGATAAGAAGATTTTGAAAAAGTAATTAGAGTTTCATAAAAATGTAAAAAAAGTTTTAAAGGCAATAACTCCTTAAGGGTCAATTGACTATTTTGATCATGTTGACTTATTTGTAGATCTTACTTAGCTGAACATTTATTGCCATTTATACTTTCTCTCTATCTATTATAGTATTAAAATAACCAAAACAGTAAAATTTAATAAAATAAACTATTTCCAACAGTAACCCAACAATGGGTTGTCGAACATGTCTTAAATTTCATAACAGATAGATTATGGACCATTTATCACTTTAACTCCTTTCACTTTTGCTCTAACTGCTGTTTTTGAGATGTAAGCCAAAACTGCTTTTTCCTCTGTTCTATTTATAGCCAAGGCGGCCATATTTGTTGATGGATACAATTTATAAACTAGATACCCTAAGAAACATTCAGTTAAAGTTTGGAAGTATTTGGCCCAGTAGTTTCATAGAAGAAGATTTTGAAAAGTAAGAATTGCACGAAAAATGTAAAAATAAACGTTTCAAGGGCAATAACTCCTTAAGGAGTCAATTGACAATTTGATCATTGACTTATTTGCATATCCTACTCAGCTGAACATTTTGCCGTTTAGACTTTCTCTCTATCTATTATAATATTAAGGATAATAACCAAAACAGTAAAATTTCATAAAATAAACTATTTCGGACAGTAACCCTACAATGGGTAGTCCAATTGGTCTGAAAATTTCATGGCAGATAGATCTTGACCTTTTCATCACTTTAACTCCGTCACATTTGCTATAACTGCTATTGTTTTTGAGATAAAAGCCAAAAACTGCATTTGACCCCTATGTTCTATTTTTAGCCATGGCGGCCATGTTTGTTAATGGATCAAAACTTCGGATACAATTTATAAACCAGTTACCCTTAGGAACATTCAGTTAAAGTTTAGAAGTATAAAGCCCAGTAGTTTCAGAGGAGGAGAATTTTAAATGTTAGCAAACATGATGAACAAATTGTGAAAATTGTCTTTAAAGGGCAATAACTCCTTAAGGGGTCAATTGACAATTTTGGTCATATTAACTTTTTGTAGATCTTACTTTGCTGAACATTTTTGCTGTTTACAGTTTATCTTTATCTTCAATAATATTCAAGATAATAACCAAAAACTTCAAAATTCCTTAAAATTACCAATTTAGTGGCAGCAACCCAACAATGGGTTTTCTACCAAAACTAATATGTTGTCAATGTTTATCAAAGATATTTGTTGTCAGAATGATAACTTATCAAAAATGTACTAAAAACAAAATTAATGATGAAGTTTTAAAAGTTCGAGGAATCTTTTATAGCTATCTACACAACATGCATTTTGCTCTTTGTTGAATGTCGTACATTGAATACTTGTTGCTCACGTCCTTGCTATTTGGTTTTTGCTGGATAGTTTTGTCATTGACAACGATACCACGTCTCCTCATTTAAACTCACCTGGCCAACATGGCCAAGTGAGCATTTCTCATCACTTTGCGTCCGTCGTCCGTCGACGCTACCTTTAACAAAAATCCTCTACTCCGAAACTACTGGGCCAAGTTCTTTCAAACTTGGCCACAATATGGCTAAAATAGCATAGCACAAATAATCACCAAAACAAGATCTACAAATAAGTCAAACTGTTAAAATCGTCAGTCCACTCCTTAAAGGGGTTATGGCTCTTTAATTATGATTTTTACCATTTTTTGGCGTTGTCTACATGAATTTGAAAATATAAGATCAAAAAAAAAATTTCAGTCATGAATTATAGTCTAGTCTACAATGTTGGAGAGAGTCCATTGTTCAAGATGCACATTAGCCTTCTTGAGCGACACAAGCTCTTTGGAGCTTCTAGTTATATTATCGAAAATTAATCCATTTATTACCACTAATAAGATATTAAATTTGACAAAGCAAAAGGTATTTTATTTTATGCAACAATCGCAATAACTCCAATGGGGCATATGGAGTGTATGGGTATTGGATAATTACAAACTATAGACATTGTGGTACTTAGAAACAACCAAATGATATTTTAAGTACAATATGAAGAAACAGCTATATAATATATTATTATCTTTTTTTCTCGTCGATATAACTCGAGATAGGTAGATTCATTGCATTATACTATTTTAATCAATCTTCCTAATTAGAAATTACTGATTTTTCGTTGTTGCAAAACATACTACTATAATGGTTTTACATTTATAAATTTTGACTTGGATGGAGAGTTGTCTCATTGGCACTCATACCACATCTTCTTATATCTATATAGCAAATGAATTAAAGGAGACGAAGGGGTATCTTTTCTGATATATTATCTGTTATATTCATTCGATAATAGTAGCACACAGACACACAGAAACGATCACAACTAATCAAGGCTAAGAATAAATTAAATAGATTTCCTATAATCATATTGTATATCTAGGATTAAATGCCTTTAATTAAAGTAAAGGGGTAACTCTGTATTGTTCGAAATATTTGCGTTTTTCCGACTGCAAATATGTTAGATTATATATTTTTTTAATTGTAAGAGAATCGTGGTGATGTTAATTCTATTGCAGATTTTGGCATGACAGTCGAACAAGTTGAGTGAATCGAACTTTATTTTATTGTCAAAACATTTCTAAAGACTTTTTCTTCTTGTGTTTTTTTTTTTACATTTCTAGTGATTTCTTTTTATGGGAATGATAAATGACGTAATAAGTAAAGAGCGATTGTAAGAAAATATTTTTTTCCCTAAACAGAGGTTATTGTTGATGAAGTTATAACAAGGCATTGCTTCTAGTGCGTTACTCGACGTTCCGAGAGGATTTTGTATGTTGTTTCGAAGAGCATTTCAAGGGTTCAAGCTAGCTTAATTTATGTTATGCATGTGATTAAACTGATTTCGTTTTTCGGAAATAATGCGCGAATTTTACAAATGGAATTTAAAGTGATCGCCATGTATATTAATACTCTTTAAATAATTATGAATTGACAGAACTTTACAGTTGCTCAATTTCTTATCTTCGACCACCGGTTCGCATTGATTTTCAACATCGATTTAATATCAAATTGCCCATATAAAGTGATAACTTTTTGTGTTGTTTTTTCTTTCCATGTATTCCTTTGAAATGTTTTATTTTTCACTTTCCTCTATTTTTCTACTCATATTATTTTTGCGGAATTTCTTATTCTTTGCCGCAAGTTATGTGGGCTAGTGAAATATTTTCATGTTTCATTTTTTCACATATGTGTCTCTTTGTGAAAGTACGCATGTCATTGTTATTTTTTAAGATATAGCAATGGTTTGTCCCTCATTTAAAACTTTTTCAAAATTACAAATTAATTCTTTTATATTCTGTTGATGATTTTAACCTGTAAATAAACGACCTTTCAAAAGGAAAAAAAGATTGCTTAGTCGATTTATCACGATTCACGATATATTTCTAAATCTCATTTAACTTTTATTAGATTAATTGTTGTTTGCTAAAAGTCTAACATGTCTAATGGGAAATATTTCATACATGTTCGAAACAAAAATTTTCATAGAATTCCTGTATTTGTCTGTTCATCTGCTTGGCTTATATAATACATTATATTTCTACTGGACAAATACATGAAATATAGGTTTCCCTTGGGTCAATATTCTTGTTTGTCACCCCTTTCGCCACAAAACAAATATTTTTTTTTCGCCACTTTCAATTTTTTTCCGCCAACTCATTTTCAAAGAAACTAAATTTCGTCGTAGTCTCATGTATATATGGGATCTAAAATCTCAGTGTACATTGATCCCACATTTATATTTGTATGCAACACTTCAATAAATGAACACTAGATCAGAATACTAAAATTTTTCATTTACTGTCCTTTTTGTTTGGAAATCGGAATACGAATAATATACATTTATTTCCCGTGCCTGAGGGAAATATGAAGATTTGTTCACCCAAGAAAATCACATTTCCCGAAGGCATCCCCGAGGTAAATATGAGTTTTCGAGGGTGAACAAATCTTCATATCTCCCTAAGCCAAGTGAAATGAATGTTTTATTCCACTGCCTATACTTTTTATAGCTGCATGAACATAACATATTAATTTCTTTACAATATTTTATATCCGCTTTTTAAAACTAAACACGACATAAACATTGACTAGCAATACCAATCAAAATGTAATCATTTATTCTATGACAAGTCATAGTTTTTCTCTATTTTTTTTTACATCAGAAATAGTTTTGAACACAATAATGACTATACTATCACTATCTTATAAAAAAACACTTTCAAAACGTTATGTACATTAACCGCGCGTAACGTCGCACGAGGTAGTCCCGACATTTCAGAGGGGAATATGATACTCAGAGGGAATATGAAGTTTTGTTTAATGTCACGTGGGATCGTCTAAAGCAATCAAATGTTGTTTAACCATCAGCAGGTTAGGAATATGTCTTCAAAAAGTTTATCAGATACTATTGAATAAAACCAAAGACTTTTCTTAAATATATAAGTGTTTATTTAAAAAAAAAAATACCTTTCCCTTCCCGCGTCAAAAGTTAAAGTTAAAAATTAATGTAAAATATGTTTGAAACAGGAACGGTAAAACGAACGGCATAAGTAACAATGGAGTACAAAATTCCAAACAATTATGTTTGTTACAGCTATAAAACAACTTATTAAGTGACATGTGTAGCAATAAGACTACACAATTTTATTAAACTACATAATCAACACCTTTTATTGTTTAGTTTATTGCCGATAGCTATCAAATTCATGCACCTTTTTACAATCAGCTGATTTTTAATTTTCTGTAAAAATCGAAACGTAAGACGCGTTCAATGTGGAAAAGCATGTTATATCAACAAAATTAATTTTTGAACCCGACCATGACATCAAGTACGTTTTAAGACGTTTTGACATAACTGTTATACTTTTTCACATGGTATGAAAATCCTGTTTCCTATCTAAAATCTTTATAAGACGTTTAGTCTGATATAGATAAACTTTTTACTTTTATCACCAATTTTCATTTTCTATATTCTAACCATGCTTATTTCATATACAGCCTGTCGATATTCCGATTGAAAAAATGTAACTTTGATTATTTCGTTGTGACATATTGGCTTTACATTTTTTGATGTTATTGCTGAAGTATCAATACTTATGTTTCCCGCAAAAAATATCATGAACCAGGATTAAATTAAATGTAATATGTATACTACAAATATGTTCTGTCCTTACTTTTCAAATTTCCCGATATAAATACACAAAGATCATATATCCTTACCTTGCATTTTCTAGTACATTTTTCAGACTGTTTTCAACAGGCCATATTTCTGTATTTCTTTTTATTGACTCTGAATTAACTTTTACATCACAATAAGTATAACACAAGCAATATTCTTGTCAAGTTGGACGAAGATAGGAGAAAAAGAACAACATAAAGACACAAAATTTAGATCTTTTGTACACAGAAATGAAACGTTGGACATGACGTTTCTGCGTGGAAATAGGTTAATCGAGAATTATAGTGTTGGTTATTTTAATTTTTATATTTTAATTTTTCACTATCTGTAAGCCTTCTCTACTCAATTCAGCACAAAATGACCATTTGTTTTATCGAGTTGACCAGTCAATGCATTGTTTTCAATAATGATTGATACCAAATGGAAATCGTACCTTCTATCCGCATCATAACGCATACCATAGTGGTGCGCTGGAGATGGTATGTTTGTAGATCTTCCCGGTCTACAAAAATCAATATGTTGTCAATGTTTATCACAGATATTTGATGTCATAATGATATGTTATTAATAATAAACTATCGTTTCATTTTTCTAAAAAGAAAATAAATGTAGAAGTTTAATAGGTTCGAGGAGGATTTTTTATAGCTATCTATACTATGGATTTTGCTCTTTGTGGAAGGCCGTACGTTGACTACAAGCTGCTCACGTCCTTGACATTTAGTCTTTGGAGGATAGTTGTGTAATAGACAACGATATCACATCTCCTCATTTTAAGTCACCTTGCCCAAATGGCTAAGTGAGCTTTTCTCATCACTTTGCGTCCGTCGTCCGTCGCAACTCCAAGAGTACATATATGTATTGAATATGTACAGACTCTAGACTTTGTAATATATTTATGTAATTGACTATTATCTTTTTTTCTCATCGATAAAGGTCGAGATGGATAGATTAACATCAGTACCATTTTTTTATTAGTCTACGTAATAAGAAATTACTATTTTCTGTTAAAATAACATACCAGCAGATGATTAAAAGGAGACGTAGTGGTATCTTCTGAAATGTTATCTGCTTAATTTATTTGTTAAAAAAGCACACAGACAGACAAACAGACAGACACGATCATATACAATAAAAATTAAGATCTTTTATCATGCATGTTTACCAGTATTAACTAGTAAAGATTAACCTAACAAAAAAACTAGAGGCTCTAAAGAGCCTGTATCGCTCACCTGTATCTTCAACAAAGGTCACTTTACTAAAAATCATCATTTAAGGGGAATTACTTTGTTAAGAGTTGACAGATAATTTCAGTCATGTTGACATATGTATAAGTCTTATCCTGCTGATAATTTTTAGATATAAGAAGATGTGGTATGAGTGCCAATGAGACAACTCTCCATTGAAGTCAAGATTTATAAATGTAAACCATTATAGGTCAAAGTACGGTCTTCAACACGGAACCTAGGCTCACACCGAACAGTAAGCTATAAAGGGCCCCAAAATTACTAGTGTAAAACCATTCAAACGGGAAAACCAACGGTCTAATCTATATAAAACGAGAAATGAGAAACACTTATGAACCACATCAACAAACGACAACTACTGAACATCAGATTCCTGACTTAGGACAGGTGCAAACAAATGCAGCGGGTTTAAACGTTTTAATGGTACCAAACCTTCACCCTTTTTCTGAAACAATAGTGTAACATCACAACATAGAAAGACACACTATAAAATATCAACTGAAATAGCTTAACTCAATCAAAGGACATAGTAACACCATTGAACATACACTGAACAAATAAATTTGACCTATGATACAATGCAAATTCAAAATAAATAAACTAAGGGAAGAATAATAAAAGTGACATGTTATATCGGTATGAAATGTTAAACAATTTAAGAAAAACAATATGCTCGAACAAAATATCAGCCATTTGCAACACAGGAAAATAAAATAATTTTGTTTTAGGTATACGTATACAGTTACAATAGAGAAAGGAAATATTTTAACAAAATAAATAATTTTGATGTTCATAGTACGAAGTGGAAATTTATATTAGTACCAAACACTTATCAAAGATGATATATAGACCAGATATAACCCTGAATAACATTAAATAACAAAAAAGCATTACAATTAGTATCAACAGGTCAAATAAACAAGAAAGTACGATTTGAGAGTACTGCAGTTACTGACAGCTAGTTAAAAGCCAAAACAATAATTATTAAAAATCATGCATCAGAGACATTTTAAAGTTTCTATTTATCTGGTATAGTTTTCAAGATAATATGTAAAGAATGCAAAGAAATGTTAAAAATTATCATTAAAGGGCATTAACTCCAATAACGAATCGATTGAAAATTTCGGCCGTTATGGCTTATTTTTAGATCTTGTCTTGCTGATCATTTGTGCTATTTAAAGTTTCTATCTATCTATTACAGTTTTCAAGATAATAGGCAAACATGTGGAAAAATGGTGTGAAAAATCGTCATTAAAGGGTAATAACGATTCCGATCATGTCAACTTATTTGTAGATCTTGTCTTTCTGATCATTTTTGATTTTAAAGTTTCTATCTATCTATCATTATAGTTTTTAAGATATTAACAAAAACGCAAAAACAAATGGTAAAAATCGTCATTAAAGGGCAATAACTCTAATAAAATCTCGACTGAAGATTTCAGCTATGTTGACTTATTTGTAGATCATGTCGTGCTGGTAATTTTGCAATTTAAAAATTCTATTTATCTATTATAGTTTTAATTATTATGTAATAATGCAAAAATTAGGAAAAAATCGTCATTAAAGGCAATAATTTTAATAAGGAGTGAGTCGTCTAACGATTTTGGTCATGATGACTTATTTGTAGATGTTGTATTGCTGATCATCTTTACTATAAAAGTTTTTCTTTATCATAATTTTTGAGATAATAGGTAAAAATTATCTAAAATTGTAAAATTTGTCATTTAAGGGACATACCTTCTGTAAGAAGTCATCTGAAAGTTTTAACATAAAAAGACAATAGGTAGAGCTCAACATTTAGACCCCTGTCAGATTGTCTTTATTGATAGCACATTTCAAAATAATAGGCATTTTTTCCACTATGTTCTAATTTAAGCCATTTGGGCCATCTTGATTGCAGGCGAGCTCATCGCACATTTTTTTCAACTAGATACCCCGATGATAATTGTGGCCAAGTTTGGTTAAATTTTGAAAAGTGGTTTCAGAGGAGTCTATTATTGTAAAAGTTAACAGACGACGGACGACGGACGCCAAGTGACGAGAAAGGCTCACTTGACCCTTTGGTCCAGTTGAGCTAAAATAGATTTTATATAATATCATTGTTTATCCAGAATGAAAGAATCGTGTACGTAAATTAAGGAGTAATTGCTGTTCATTAATTGGTTAGATATGCATTTTTAAATAATTATTTCAAAGTTTACATTACAAATATCTATCCATATTTTCGAAAGGATCGTGTGTTAATTCCATTTTAGATTTCGGCATGACAATTCAAAATATTTGAATGAATTGAACTTCATTTCATTGTGAAAATATATCTTTTGACCTTTTCTTGTTATTATATTACATACCTAGTGATCACATTTTGTATGGACGACATAAGAAGTCAAAAGGGGTTGTGAGAGAGAAAACAAATCTCGTTTAAATTAGGTCAAAATTATTCGGTGGGCTTAACTGTCTTTTTCATTGTATTTTTTATATGTTGATCTAATGAGTATTTCCTTTATTCACCTGACATAATAAGTATTGAACATATGTGAAATTTCATATATTAACTTACAGTCTAGTTGTTAATATTACACCTGCAAGGAAAAAGGAGAAGATGAGCTGAAGTTATAAGCACATTTATATTGTACAATTTGTTAAATGAAAGACAAACATTTTAGTTGTAATATAGAGTCATCCCTCCGAAAACTTCACGAACCCATTAAGGGTTGTTTGACCGTTATTGATGTACTGTGTAATAGATGATCACTGATATGATACAATAGTCGTAACCACAATCCTGTGCTTCTCTTCGAATGTGACTTATCACCGAACTTAGCTATGACACGACGAATAACACATGTTCAGTATGATCTGATTACCAATTTGAAATAACCATTAGCAACATAACAGGTGCGACTATTGGAGCAAGATCTGCCTACACCCCCTGAGCACATGAGATCCCACCAGTTTTTAAAGGGCTATTGTTGCTGAGTCTTTAGTTTTCTATGTTGTGTTTTGTAGACTGTTGTATGTCCTTTCGTTGTTGTTTTTTGTCATGGTTTTGTCAGTTTTTTCTTCGACTTATGAGGTATAGTTGTCCCTTTGGGATCTTCCGCCTACTTTAAATTTTTCATTCAAGATCTTAAGTCACAAAAGGGTGTTACAAAAATTTAATCTTATATCCAATGTTCGTTAATACCAATATTGTCATGTAGGGCATTAATCAAAGGTGAAATTATCATCGTCAACAATTTTTAGTCATCTTCGAGTATAAATGGTGCAGACCGGAAGTATGACACATCCCAATCAATCAATTGATTATAGAATTTCAGATTGTTGATAAATTCCATTCTGGACTACAGTAGATAAATGAGCCAAACGTTGTTCTTTATCTACTATTGTTTCCACCAAAACTGCAAAAATAGGGAAAAGACCAATAGCCCCTCTTAAAAGTCGACTGACAATCTTGGCTGTTTGACTTATTTCTAGATCTTGTACAGTTCGTCATTTTTGCTTTTTTACAGTGTATCGCTATCATCTATTTTTTTTATATAAGCAGTAGACTATCGATTTCGGCTTTTAACTTAATTACAGATCTTGTTTTGCTGATCATTTTTGCATTTAATGTTTATCTCTATCTATTATTTTGTTTAAGATAATAGGCAGAACCAAAACAAAATGTAGGACATTGGCTACTATGAGGAGTCAACTGACGATTTCAGCCAGTTTACTTTTTGGTATGTATTGTCTCACTGGTCATCTGGTTTTTTTCTGGGTTTTTTTTGTGTGTTATTGTTTTTATAGTTTTCAAGATAATAGGCAAACTTTTGTTATTTTTTTTTTTTTTTTGTTGTTGTAAAAATCATCATTTAAGGGCCATATCTCATACAGGTAGTCACCTGACGATTCAGGCTATTTGAAATATTTGTACATCTTATCTCGCCACTAATTTTTAACTTTAAAGTTTGTATATGTCTATAATTGTTTTAAAGATAATAGGAAAGAAATTGGTAAAAATCGTCATTTATGGGCAATCCCTTCTGGAGTCGTCTGACAATTTTTTGTCAAAACAAACAATATGTAGATTTTGACATTCTGAACATTTTTGCCATGGTAAGATTTCCTCTATCTATAACGGTTTTCAAAATAAAAGGCAATACTTGCATTTTACCCTATGTTCTTTGTTAAGCCTTGGAGGCCATGGTGGTTGTCCAGATTGATCATCGGACATATCTTGTTTTGTATAGATACCTCAAGGATGATTCTGGCAAGTTTGGTTCCACTTGGTTCAGTATATTCAGAGGAGAAAGCTTTTGTCTGAGTTAACGGACGACGATGGACAACGACGACGACGGACAACGGACGACAGACGGCGAACACTTAGTTACGATAAAAGATCACACTGGCTCTTTAGGCTAGGTCAGCGAAAAATAGAATATAAATTATGGTCAATTGTTTAAACAAGTTTTAATAAACCCTTTTCATTTTCTCTGTTTTTAATCTGTCGATAGCAATTTTTAAACTTTCCCCGTGTTTCCTAATGCTGATTTACTAATCAACTCATTTCAAGTCTTTTATTGGGAGATGTGTTATCATTTTTAATATTGCTTGTTGAAACGTCATTTAGCTAGTCTCAATTTCTCGAGTTAAAAATAATAAAGGTTTTACGAAAAAACTGTCAGCCCTATAAGAACCTTAGAAACATAATGAAATGTTTCATCTTGTTTCTCCCAGTTCGGAAAATTGGTGGTTTCAACTCGAAATCACTTTGTTTACCATCGCATCACCAATAGTTTGAAGAACATAATACAGAGCCTTGTTAATGGATTTAAAATAAAATTGAGAATGGAAATGGGGAATATGTCAAAGACAACCCGACCAAAGAGCAGACAACAGCCGAAGGCCACCAATGGGTCAACGCAGTGAGAAAATCCCGCACCCGGAGGTAGTCCTCAGCTGGCCCCTAAATAAAATTGTGTACTAGTTCAGTGAAAATGGACGTCACACTAAACTCCAAAACATATAAATGAACTAAAATTAAAAAACATACAAGACTAACAAAGGCCAGAGGCTCCTGACTTGGGACAGGCGCAAAAATGCGGCGGGGTTAAACATGTTTTGTGAGATCTCAACCCTCCCCCTATACCTCTAGCCAATGTAGAACAAAGAAACACATAGCAATACGCACAGTAAAACTCAGTCCAAAACAAGTCCGAGTCCGATGTCAGAATAGGTAACAAAAGAAACTATGCAAAATGACAATGATACATAAATTAACAAAGGACTACTAGCAGTTACTGACATGCCAGCTCCTCAATTAAACTGATTGAAAGATTATGTCTTCATCATATGAAAATCAAGTACAATCCCTCCCGTTAGGGGTTTAGTATCATACAATCATAAAATATATGAGAATAACATAACCCGTATCATGCCAACAACTGGTTTTAGAATAAAAGTGTTTATTTCCGATGCAAAGACCCTATGAGTGAATCAATATTAATACCAAAATATGCAATCCTTAATGACCTGACAACAGTATCGTAACTATATCCTTTCCGAATAAGTCTGTTTAAAGGTTTGGTTAGCTTTTGAGGTGAATGCCGACATGTTTGTGCTTTGTAAAGAATGTTATCATAAAATATTGTATGTGAAATACATGAACGTATAAGATGTCTACATTTGATTTATATTTACGAATGATGTCCTTGTACCGATGATAAAATTTAGTAAATGTTTTGACTAGTTTGTGATATCGAAAACCCTGGTGTAATAATTTTTCAGTAATACGAAATTTCTTTCGTTGAAATCAAATACGTTGTTACAAACACGAGCGAATCTAACAAGTTGAATTATATAAACACCATAAGATGGTGACAAGGAACGTCACCATCTAAAATGGATAATTAACAATAGGGAATGAAAATCATCTCTTTTATCATAAATTTTGGTATTAAGCTTCCCGTTGAAGATATAGATATCAAGATCCAGGAAAGGGCAGTGTTCATTGTTAGTATTAGCTTTATTTAAAGTCAGTTCGGCAGGATAAATCTCTTCAGTGTAGATACTGAAGTCGTCATTATTGAGAGCCAATATATCATTTAAATATCTAAAAGTGTTATTAAATTTTTGAATCAGATGTTGTTTCGATGGGTCTTTGCTGATTTTAGTCTTAAAAACATAGAATATTTTCCGTTTTGTCATGAAATAAGGAATACCTGTACTCTTTTTTTGGGGGGTATTGGATATTTCTCTTTTGGGGTTCGGAATATCTCAAACTGTTTAAGATATTTTCAGGGACATCAATATGCAGTTTTTGAAAGAATACTTCGAACATATCCCCTTTACTTGTTCTGTTTAAGCCCATTTAGTTGTGATGCTCGCAACGGTTTTTTGGGGGTATTTGCCTACCAAAATGTTGGTATCTAGGAAACTTGATATTCAATAAAAATGTGTTGTGTCAGCAGAAACTTGCTGGTTTATTGTCTCTCAGAGGGCAAGTAGCCTATGCTGGTACACTTAACTTTAGTCATTATTATTATAAGCATTAGGACTCGAGCGTATACTTATTTAAAAACATCAAAGTCATACGTTTTTATTCATTTATTATTATCTAGTTAGGATTTCAGAACAAAAACTAAATGTTTATAACAATTATAAAAAAGATAAAAAGTAAACATTTTACATAGTAACAAAAGAGTGCATATTTCATATTCTGAAAGCCAGCGAACAAAGTTCTAATCAGTATTGAGCAATTGAATATAACGTTGACCATACACTGGTGTAACATGAATGTAAAATTTCAGGTTACTCATCAGTTAAATCGAATAAAGGTAACCATGATAACAGACATAAGATATTGTCATACAGGAAGATATGTCTTATATGTTACTCGTATATCGGTAATAGCCCTTCTCCCGACGTCTTAACTACCATTAAATATGTGCATAAAAATACCTGCATTTAGTCTTCTCCTTTTGGATAATTCAACATAATACCACACGACACCTACGATAGCAGCGACTCCAACAACCAAAAATAGCAATTCTAACATTTCTGAATTAGATGTATTTCCTGAAATAAATGTAGGAAGTTTAGTATAAATAAAATCATAAATTCAAAAGACATTCAATGTTTGAAATGAAGCAAACAGGATACGAAAAAAGTGTACCATTTATTTTCATCTTTTTAGTGGACCATACTATTGTAAGTGACAAATTAATAAAATAAAGACATGTGTAACCAGGTTTTAACCATTTAAAAGCAATTGATTGGTACTAGCATGCATATGAACAGTGCATCGTGTGTTTTGTAAGTCCTTTTATACACAGTCAGCTTCATTTAAGGATGTTATCTCCCTTGTTTTAAGATAACAAGCTTTTTAAAAGACTGTTATACATTTAACGTTTATAGATAACAGAACTTAAAAAGCAGAAAAAAATGACAGGTCTGTGTCATTGATTTTGAGATAAAATTATTTGTTGGGCGGGAAATGATTCTCTCTAGATTTTTCATACATTTAACATTGGCACCTTTTTTCTTTCAAAAACAATGGAAAAAAAATGAGAATGTTATAAGATTTTTTTTAAAATGGCCTTTTAAACAGAATGTAATAAAATTATGAAAAGAAAAGTAGATGTTAGGAGGCAATTTTTTATTGACACTACATGGGTAAAACTAAAGGATTCCGAATATCTGACAAAAAGTCAAAAACAAGAGTAGCAAACTTCCTTAATTCAAGGTTTCTATTAACACCTTGATAGACTGGCCCACCCATCAATATGATGTTTGTCTTTTAACAGTCTTACTCAGATGACAAGGACAGGATGTTAATGTGTAATGCTATTTCCAGCAATAAACTTCAAGTTTCGTTCGAGACCGTATGTTTAGGAAGCCAAATTCAGTACATATTTACGAGAATCAAAGCCGAAAAGAGCCCGAACAGAACTGTTTAAATCCGATCAGGTCAACATTGCATAAGGAAGTTGCAATCAAAGTTCAACTAAATTGCATAATTTATCAATTTGATATTCACAACAATAATGTATAACCTAAAGCATGGCATTACAGAAGCTCTTTGTACTAGGCAGCTTAAAGTCCATCGGCACCGACAAAGACTAAACGATAAAAGTGAACCTGCTACTATGCGCGCGATTGAACTATTCTAAACGCATCGATATCTTTGATTTTCTCCTAAAATTAACCAATTGATAGGTAAATGCATTAGAATGTAGTGTTTTGATAGTTTACTTCACTTTTTTTGAGAAAGACAGCTATTAGGGATGTTCGTTGATAGAAATGCCATCAAACAAAATAATAAAAACAAAAAAGGTCATCCTGAGTCAACATTATATCTGCTCCTAATCGCGTCTAAAAAAATTGTAAATAAATTAAGAGTAAATTACCACAGATCTGTCATCAACACCGTATTCTCCAATGAAAAAAGAGAAACAATTGAATAATATAATCAAAGAAAACCAGTGACTGTTACTGATACAGGACAAGCACATTTACACGTGCCACATCCCTCCTGTCATTTTCTATCTCGGCCAATTGAACAAACAAAAATACATGCATGTAGAAGAAATAGAATAAAAATAGTTTTCTTTGCTTTATTGTCGCTTTGATTCTATGTTCAAATCTGTGTTGGTTCGATCAAATACATTTTGTGAGAAGAAGTATATATATAAATTTACGCGTGTAGATATAAATTAAGAAACAAATTGAATGTTATGTAACCGGAGAGCATGATTCTAATGAGAAAATCACATTCTCTCCACCGGGACTCGAACCCGGGATCCCTGTGTTACAAGGCAGCGCGTTAACCGACTGTGCTAAAGAAGTACTTCCTTAGCTCAACCGCTTACGGCTGACTACGTATCTACTGATGAAGGGAAACAATCCCGTCACACTTATATTTTTACCATGTATAAATGCAATTTGTATTTCTATTCAGTTTATCAAAATTTAGTTAAGGGTGTATTTTGTTTTGTTCACACATTGTTGTCAATATAATGGAATTTTATGTGACTGTCATACAAGTGAGAGGTTTAGCTAGCTATAAAACCAGGTTTAATCCACTATTTTCTACATAAGGAAATGCCTGTATCAAGTCAGGATTATGACAGTTGTTTTCCATTCGTTTGATGTGTTTGAGCTTTTGATTTTGCAATTTGATAAGGGACTTTCCATTTTGAATTTTCCTTGGAGTTCGGTATTTTCGTTGTTTTTACTTTTTAAGTTTGTTACTTTCTTGAATATCAATTTTACAATATTACATCCTAATTTTCACGGTAATGTTTTTGTATAGATTCCTTAAATTCAAGTACGATCCATGCATGTAAACTTATTGATACTCAATAAAGCGATTCTTAAAATATATCAAGTTAATACTAAAGTAGGGCCTTTGAATATTGTCTATGCTGTGCTGTAATACCACTGTCCCAGGTAAGGGTAGTGTTGAGCGCTCATAAACATGTTTAACCCCGCCACATTCTTTAGGTGCCTGTCCCCAAATCAGGAGCCTATTTTTCAGTCGCTGTCGTTGGCTTATGTCGGTCATATTTGTTTTTCGTAAATTGTTTTGTTATAAATTAGGCCGTTAGTTTTCTCTATTGAATTGTTTCGTATTTTTCATGTCGGGCCTTTTATAGCCGACTATACGGTATGGGGTTTTCTCATTGTTGAAGGCCGTACTGTTGCCTATAATTGCTTATATCCACTTTATTTGAACTTTGGTGGATAGTTGTCTAATTGGCAATCATACCACATCTCCTTATTTTTATATTTATCAGTTCTAACATAGATTTTGGTATTAATAAATTAAAACATAACTTAATACATTTTGTAACATGTACACACCACTTATTGTATTGTCCTGTCGATACTGATATGTCGTAAGTTTTTTTGTTTGTTTGTTTTGTGTTTTGATGAGTAAAATCCTTTACAACTGATTTTTACAGTTGTTTCTTGAGTTGTGCTGCTACACCCCTATTCCAGGTAATGTGGAGTGTTGAGCGCTCGAAAACATGTTTAACCCCACCAAATTTTATATGTGCCTGTTGCAAGTAAGGAGCATTGAATTCAGTTGCTTACGTTGATTGCTGTCTATAACATATTTTTTTCGATGGTTGTTTTATCAAAAATCCTGCCTTTGGTTTTTTGTTTGAATTGCCTAATATATTATTATGTCGGCGGGGCCTTAAATAGCTGACTATACGATATGGGTTTTTGCTCATTATTGAAGGTCGTATGGTGACCTAGATGTGCTTACATCCACGTAACCTGGTCTCTATTGAATAGTTGTTTCATTGGCATTCATACCACATCTCTATTATTTTTCTTCTGCAAGTATGGTGAATGAAAATAAAACTTTACATTGTATATATCGGTTAATGCTGTCTGTCTTTACGAACTTTTCATATGTAACACAAATATGAGGCTTGATCTGAACAATAAACAAAAGATCAGTCATTTTGCCAGAACCGATAGAATACCAAGAAAAGACTGATATGTCATCTATCATTTTGTCAAGTAAAACTATAACTATTTTTGAACAGGAATACAAATGCAAGGAATTTATTTAAAGTCTTATGTTCCATTAATGTCCATAGAACTAAAATTTAGAAATCTAAAGAGAAAAATCTACGCAATTATTTCCATTGCTACAAGATTATTATTGCTTGAGATTCCTGGTATCTTTGATATATGCATGTTAATTCATTTCATAAAGCATTATGAGTAATGGATCTGTCCGTTAAAATTTCATATTACTTTCACTTCATCTCAACAATACACACATATTGCACCAAATTTACAAACCAATTATCAATAAAGAACTTTAGCATATGAAAATAGAGGTCATGCAAAAAAGGCAACGAAAAGACCATTTCGAGATAGATATCAGAGCATGCTCAGTTTGAAATTTCGAAATTTTTTTGTTCGTTTGTAAAATTTTGAATAAGCATTATCGATTTTTTTTTGGGGGAAATGCTGTATTATCTCGAAGAAGTACTGTTTGAGAAGATTACAAATTAGCACATAAAGGTCTATCAAGCAGAGCAGATGCCATGAAACAATTGACATCAACACCAAAATCGTGTACTAGATCAAATTTGCCATACACAATGATTCAACGCTAAGCTATTTTGGAAAATTCTAATATTCATAATAAAGTCCAGTAACAGCCACTATATCCATGAAGTATCTTTCATCCGATAGTTGTTTATAGTTGTTGCTTTGATATTTGCTACATAATTCAAAAATCCGGCCACCTTTGGAAAATTAAAAGTATTCAAAGTAGCTGCCAAGCACTAAAGAAACAAGATATGGTGATTTTAAAGTATTTCTTAACGAGTTAAGTTTGTACATAAAGGACTGCAGTTCATTATATTGAAGATATTTTAAATAATATGACTTGCTAGGCAGGGCTTTATCTTACAGTGGATGCTTCTGTCATTCTGAATAAGAATATACATAAATCAGTGTGGGATCTTCACGATGTTTGATAAAATATGAATTTATTGATTCAAGGGGGTTTGTATGACCTCTAGTGGATGACTGTAGGCTGCAGGTAATGCGTCCTGCCATTAGGAATACAATTACATATGTCTTCAGGCTAGGATTTAGTCAGTTCTAAAAATTAATAAAACCAACACAGGATTAAGCGGAACTGAATAAATTGGCCCAGGTCAATTTTGCAACCAAACTTTAATTACAGTTATATATATAATTAAAACCAATTGTTCAGAGAACAATTGAAGGTCTTTCCACATAAGATTAGACTAAGTGATTTTAGTAATAACATGAATAAGATAAACAAGGTAAAATAAACACTTAGGGTATGAGAATACAGCTAAACTAAACACCAATTCCAAAAATATAGGGTTGCTATTTTTACTTCGCTTAAAATTAATCAGATTATAAGTTACTTGCCGTCTAGAAAATTTCACTTCCAATGTCATATAAAAGTAAATTTTATACTGATTTTAAAAATAAATGGTTGCTAGGGCCTTTTTGTGAAATAAGGGATACAATTAGCTACTTCCGGTTTAGAAAATGTCACTTCCGGTTTCATCTGAAAGGTTATTTTACACTGATTCCAAAAATATATGGTTTCAATGTACTTTCACTTGTAAAAAGGGAGATAAACAACCACTTCCGATTTACAGAAGGTTACATCCGGTGCTATATGATAGCTTACTGTACACTGATTCCAAAAATATATGGTTTCTATGTACTTTTCCTTCAAATAATGGAGATAATTAGCTACTTCCGGTTTACAAAAGGTCATTTCCGGTGTCATTTTATAAGTTACTGTATGCTGAATCTAAAAGTATATAGTTTACAAGTTCTTTTACTTGAATTAGTGCAAAAAAAGGTACTTTCGGTTTGTACAACATGTACAAGGTCACTTCCTGTTGATAGTTTTGAAGGTCATGTGTCACCTAACCCTTTGAAAAAGACCCATGACTTTATAATGTAACATTATGAAGTTATAATCAATTAACCTTAAATTCAACAATTCCAGGGGCTATATCCCCTGTAAGATGTCATGAGATAGCTTTGGACAGAATGTATCATTTCTTCCTCTTAACAACACAAACATTTTGCATCAGTTCTTTTGTACCTAGCTTTTACAGTTTTAGAGGAGATGCACACACTAACTTGAAGGTCTCTCCACATTACATTTCTAAATAATTGATAAGAAGCTTCTTCCTGTTTTCTCAAAGTTACTATTGGCGTCCAATCATAGATATGGTTTCTATATACTTTTAACTTTAAAATGAGAGATAATTTGCTACTTCCGGTTAAGAAAATGTCATTTCCGGTCTCATATGATAGCTTTCATTGCACTGATTTCAAAAATATATGGTTTTATGTACTTTGCCTTAAAAATGGGAGATAATTTGCTACTTCCGGATTATGAAATTTCATTTCCGGTTTCATAAAAAGCTTACTTTCCACTGATTCCGAAAATATATGGTTTCTATATACTTTTCTTTTGAGGGAGATAATAAGCTACTTCCGGTTTACAGAAATCGACTTCCGATGTCAATTAAAGGTTATTATATTATGATTCTAAAAATATATAGTTTCTATGTATTTTTCCCTTAGTGCAAAAACAGCTACTTCCGGTTGCACAATGTCACTTCCGGTTCATTTTTTTTAAATCATGTGTCACCCAACCCTTTGCAAAAGACACTATGGCTTTATCATGTACCAGAATTTTTAGTGGCAATAATTCCTATAAGATATCATCAGATCGCTTCAGACTTAATGTACCATTTCTTCGTCTCAACAACCCTAACATTTAGTATCAATTCTTTTACATCTAGCTTTTATGGTATAAGATATGATGCACACACATGCAAAAGGCAAAATTTAGAAAATGACCTTGACATCAATTTCTTTTTGGTGGACCAAGGACCTCAAATCAAGATACCCTAGGTCTCTATCACTTACGGTTCATGAGTTACATTCACATATTACTTATGTCAAATACGAAAGGGGAAATAACTCTCGTATGGAGTCTCAGTATCTCAAAATTGACCGAAGCATCCTGAGGATTCAACGAGCCATCTGGAAAAATAATTTGGCTATTTCTTTTACAGTTGCGAAGGAGATGAGCACACAAGAAAAACAGTGTTTGGGGAAATAACTCTTATAAAGAATATTGTTCGGTTAAGCAGGGTCAAATGTAAAAGCGCATAAACTGTACGATAACATATAAAAAATATCTAAGCGACATATTACAAAACAAAAATTTTACGCAAGAACAAACTTTGGCGGAATAAAAAATAATAATCAGAACAAAATCAAAAGGTCTTTCCATAGAAAAGTGGAAGGACATAATAATCAGAACAAATACAATAGGTCTTTCCACAGAAAAGTGGAATGACCTAATAATCAGACCAAATACAATAGGTCTTTCCACAGAAAAATGGAAAGACCTTTCCACAGAAAATGGAAAGACCTTTCCATAGAAAAATGGAAAGACTTAATAATAATAATCAGAACAAAACAAAAGGTCTTTCCACTATCATATTTTCTTGTTCAGTGGACTGTGTAACTAAGGTCAAAACTGTAAATTAGCATATAATTTAAAAGCTCAAATCATAATAAAATGTGATCGACAGCAACTCCATGATTAACTGCCTGCACCAAAAAACTTCAACCTGAGAATGTACCAGTTTCACTCTTTTACATTTCTAGGATCAGTGAACCGTGAAATAGGGAACAAAACTGTTATCTGGCATATAATTTTAAAACATTCATATCATAAGGAACATGTATACTTAGCTTCAAGTTGATGTGACCATTACATGCAGGTAAACCACTACCTTAGTCAAAAACTTTAAATTGATAAGGCACAGAGAAATATCGGACAGACGGACGCACGGACGGGCGGTCGTACAGACAAGACAAGACAAAACAATGCCTACCTTTACTTTCGTTGTCGGAGCATATAAATGTACAGTTTTAGCTATTAATATCGTTAGGTTTGCAGTCTCATTTATATACCCTACATCTCCTTTTATTCGTATATAATAAGAATGGATCGTTGAAGTCATAGCATTTACATGATCATTGGCTACTGAACTATAAATAATCATTGAGACTGACAGTTTTCAAGCAGCAGCACCGAACCAGAGATCGTTATATGCAAGTGTATGCTTTCAGTTCTGTGCGAAAGATTTTCAGCGCAAATAACTGGTTACTCGATAATAAACGTTCAGTGCCCGTTGTTCCGGGTTTGGTTTATTGGGACGATGTATAAGGATAATATATTTACAGGACTGAAAATATGACAGCTAAACATGTCGAAAATTTACCCTTCGAATAAGTAACAAAAGAAATATTTGTCGTTTTCTTTAGTAAAAGGCAAATGTGTTTTAGGTCAGAATTGGAAAGTGATAAACCCCAAAAACATGAGGGACAATTACGGAAACACACTTTCAGGGAACTTATATATAAATCTTTAAGTAGTTATTATAAAATGCACTATGAAAGCCAAGTCATATAAAAGTATATGAAATGGCAATACAAGAGACAGGTAAAACGTCTCAATAAAGGTCGATCATTGAACACATTTGGTTCCAATAATTTAAATTATCTTATCCAAATTGAAAACGTTGGCACCAAATGGGATCAATAAATTATACAAGTTAGAATAGCGCAATGTTTTTCATCTTGGATGCATATCTACGCAGTCTCTGTTGAAATTACTTAACCTTCGTCAGCTTTGAAATTTTAGAATTATACAAGTTCAAATCGAAGTGATATTCATTTTGGATGCATATTTGACCGTCGCTGTTATAAATAATTAACCTGGGTCAACTTCGAAATTTTAGAATTATACAAGCGTGGTTCTGTTTTTAATTTTTATAACATTCAAGATTGTTTAGGAAAATCGGAAGAAGTGATATGATGCATTTTACATCAGACTGATGATGCATTTTACATAATACTGAATTGACGAAGGTTAAGTAATCTCAACAGAGACTGCGTAGATATGCATCCAAAGATAAATAGCACAGTGCTTTTGAACTTTTATAATTGTAAAATTTCAAAGTTGATGAAGATTTAGTAATTGCATTAGATACTGTATGCGTAAATATGCATCCAATGAATAGCACCGCGCGATTCAAACTTGTATCATTCTTTGATCCCATTTGGTGCCAATTTTTTAATTCGGATGACAAAATTAAAAAACTTTGGCACTAAATATGTTCATTCAACATGCCAACGACGGCCATCCTTCAATAAAATTCAATTGTGAAATCTCTGCCTCCAAAATCACATTTCTGGAAACTGCTCTAGATCGTATTTACAGATCAGTATTGAATTCTCACATACAAACAGCAATGTCTTTCTCCCTGATTTGTCATCCTTAACATATCACCAAGAGCATTCCTTACAGCTAGGCCATCAAAATAAAGCGGATTTGTTCCACCAATGATACTGTGGAAAAGCGATTAGAAGAGCTTCGCAGTCACCTAAAACAATGGGGCTACAGAAGAATAAAAAGACATTCATTTGGGTTTCTCTCGTTCTAACAACATCAGCCAAGATGCATTTTTAAATTATAAATAGAAAAGGTCAATTTAAGAGTACCGTTTGTGCTGACGTTCCATCCTAGATTTCACAAATCAGCACACATTATCCGCAAAATTGGAAAGAAATAAAAACATCCTTAACTATCAAGATCTTCCCGAGCCCACCGTACTGACTTTCCGTAGACCAAAAACCTTAAAGACTTGCTGGTGAGCACTGATTTATCCTAAAACCAGGCTCTTCGTCAGTGGGCTCTCGAATGGATTGTGGAACAAACCATGTCTGCCTTCCAGGCAAATACTGAATACCAAGACTTTTAAAAAGAGCGAAAATTAATAAAGTGACATTCAAACTCACAATTCAAAAATAAACTGACAACGCCATGGCAAATACCGAAAAAGACCAAATGACAAACAACAAGATATACAAAACATAATAGTCACTCCACTGGTACGAAATACACAATATTTTGCAATGTTACTTGTAAGACTGTGTATTTTCTACAGTGTACGTGTGGTAAAAAGTATGTTTGTGAGTCAGAACATCCATTTCACAAACTTATGAACGACAATCGAAGTTACTATGAATGTATGCTAGACCTTCCTCTCAGTCGACATTTGAGATCACCTGGTCGTACTAAGGCAAATCTCATTCAACTAACTATAACCATCATTAACCACAACACAGTTTGATCTAAGGAAGAGAGAATCACTCGGGAAAAATTTTGGATAAAATAATTAAAACGTTGGCACCAAATGGGATCAATGAAAAGTATACAATGTAGTTAAAATCGCGTAGTGTTATTCATTTAGGATGTATTTTTGTAGTCTCTATTGTAATTAATAAACCTTCGTCAAACCTGAAAATATAGAATTATACAATTTTAAATCGCTCAGTGCTGTTTATTTAGGATAAATATCTAGCAGTCTCTGCGGAAATGCATGTGTACTTTACCTTCGTCAATTTTGAAATTACAGAATAAAACAAGTTCATATCGCACACTGATATTCATTTTGAATGCATATCTACCGTATATGTTGTAATAACTTTACCTTCGTCAATTAGGAAATTTTAAAATTATACAAGTATATCTTAAAGCTTAAAATCATCATTTACGTGAAGTAACTTCTATAAGAAGTCATCTGAGAATTGATTGTGGTAGAAATAAGTTATTGATAGATTTTATCATTCTGGCCACTTTTGATTCTGTCAGATTTTCTCTGTCTTTTATGGATTTCAGGATATTACACAACTATTTAAATTTCTTCCTTAGCTTTTTAGCCATGGCGACCATATTGATGGTTTGGTAAAGACAACAAACTTTATACTTAATACCCTATGGATCATTCGAGCCAAGTTTGGTTGAAATTTGTGTAGTGGATTCAGAGGAAAAAATTGGAAACTACGGACGACGAAGACGGAAAGGAACGACGAATCCAAAATGATGGCAATACCAACGAGGCCGTTTGTACCAGATGAGCTAGAATATGCCTGTGGGCTTGGTTTTGGGATGCCAGTGTATGAAGAATTAGGAGATAAAATTGAAAAGGACTCTTTGATTCTCTATATGAAAAGAAATGGGTAGAAATAAATAAAGCCCGAATGCACTTCTGTGTTGACATGAATAATCATTAAGGTGATCATAATTATAAATTAACTGTTTACCATGTTTACACTAAACTTTAATTTTTTTCGAAAAAGTAAGGATTTTCTACCCCAGGAATAGATCACATTAGCTGTATTTAGCAAAGCCTTTTGGAATTTTGGGTACGCAATGCTCTTCAACTTCGTACTTTATTTTGCCTTTTTAAACTTTTTTACGAGCGTCAATGATGAGTATTTTGTAGACCGAACGCGAGTCTGGCGTACACTATTTTAATCCTGGTAGTTGGCCTAAAAAACGGCTAATGTAATATATATCTAATCAAAGTAGAAAAAAAAGAACCGAATATCCTTAGGACTGCAGGAGAAGGTGTCCTTTACCTTTATTTGGAACGAAATCATCTCTTCCAATAGATTTGTCACTGCAATTTAATGCTACTGGATATCTGCAATCATTTTCCCCCATTCCTGCATGTCGACACGACAACAAATTTCTTTCTCCTCCTGTGCAGTTTACTTCGGTTAACCATGTTTTTACATCAACATATCCTGAATAATATCCCCATACTTTCCCATACCTGAAAAGAGACATTGATAATACTTGCATTGATATCTGAGAACGATTTGTTAGTTACTTCTCTAACTTCCCTTACAGTTCAGGAAAATCACTGTCACAAATTGCACAAATATGACAGCTAAGATACTAGTAACACAATTTTACATAGCACAAAACTTAGTTAATGAATTTTTTTCATGGACTCCTTTTTACAAACATTTGTGAAACAAATAATCAACTATCTATACATTAATAATAAGATTACTCGAGTTGTGAAAATGTGCTAAATTTGATAGTCAATTCAAAGTCTAGATAACGTTTTAGCAATTTGATAAACGGTCCAACAAGAATATATGAGATGTAACAATATGGAGTTCAGTGCTTATGGTTAGCGTCTTTTCCCAAAAACGGAATAAAAATCATTTTTAAGTAAGGGTATTCAACGGAACGGTATAACCTAAAGCCCATTACAATAAACCTTCCCATTAACTAATTTACATACACCCTAGTTTCTTTGATACGGTCAACCTAGTTGCAGTTTAATCACCTATTGTTACAAATGTATGCAGGTATGTTTTGTCCCTCTATTGTCATGTGAATAAATACAGTTTAGTACAATTATTACAAAAAAAAATTAAGGGAAACTTCTAAAAAATCTTTCTCAGCTTAGATTATGTTTGAAACCGTCTGAAAATCCCCCAGCAAAACCCGTTTAATTTTAAATTGAAACAACAATGCATTTGAAGTTTATTTATCTACGGCTTTCAATGCTTTTTCCAGGAATACCGGAATGCCTACTTCAAATTCAAAATTATGTTGAAAACACAGCCATATCTGTTAATTCCTTATGTTGAACTTTAAACGTAACAATTAGACCATTCCATTGTTTACAGCAAAACATTAATATCAGAAAAGGAAATTTTCGTTCAAAATTGAAGACATATTTATCATGGTTATCTTAAATAGAAAATTAAACATGTGGATTTCTTAAAAACTGATGTGAAAATAAAAGTAAAATACGTTATCAACTTTTACCAGGACTTATCTATTGCTAAAATTAATTTTGCTCACATGGTAGTACATGTATTAAGCATAAGGACATAACCTGTTTCTGGTATTAGTCTTTAAAATGTTAACATGCCGGGTCTTCCAAGTGCTCCACGAAACATCAATTTAATCAGCAATCAAAGCCGATCTTAAAACAAAAGTAAAATAACAAAATACAGAGCTCCAAGGAAAAGTCTGCCTGATATCTTGACTTGCAAATATCGATATCACAAACTAGTCAAAACATTTACTAAATTTTATCATCGGTACAAGGACAACTTTCGTAAATATAAATCAACAAGCAGACATCTTATACGTTCAGGTATTTCACATCCAATCTTTTATGGTAATATTCTTTACAAAGCATAAAAATGTCGGTATTCACCTCAAAAGCTAACCAAACCTTTAAACAGACTTATTCAGAAGGGATGTAGTTACGATACTGTTGTCAGGTCATTAAGGATTGCATATTCTGGTATTAATATTGATTCACTCATAGGGTCTTTGCATAGGAAATGGACACATTTGTTCTAAGGCAAGTTGTTGGCATGATACGAGTTATGTTCTTCTCATGTATTTTATGATGGTGTGATACTAAAACCCTAACGGGAAGGATTGTGCTTGATTTTCAAATGATAAAGACATAATCTTTCAATCAGTTTAATTGAGGTCTGGAGCTGGTATGTCATTAACTGCTTGTAGTCCTTTTTTAATTTATGTATCATTGTCATTTTGCTTAGTTTCTTTTGTTACCTATTCTGACATCGGACTCGGGCTTCTTTTAAACTGGATTTTACTGTGCGTATTGCTGTGTGTTTCTACATTGGCTAGAGGTATAGGGGAGGTTGAGATCTCACAAAACATGTTTAACCCGCCGCATTTTGCGCCTGTCCCAAGTCAGGAACCTCTGGCCTTTGTTAGTCTTGTATGTTTTATTTTTAATTTCAGTTCATTTATATGTTTTGGAGTTTAGTATGACGTCCATTTTCACTGAACTAGTACACATTTTTATTTATGGGCCAGCTGAGGCCCACCTCCGGGTGCGGATTTTCTCGCTGCGTTGAAGACCCATTGGTGGCCTTCGGCTGTTATCTGCTCTTCAGTCGGGTTGTTGTCTCTTTGACATATTCCCACTTCCATTCTCTATTTTATTGACAATGAGGGTTGGTTGAGAATAAAATTTAACGACAAAAGAGATGATTTCAGCTTTCAAATTGTGAACTTTCCATTTCTAGGTTCAAAGTTATTGTGAGAGTACATGAGTAAATACACTCTAAGTCTCTTTCCTTTGCAATAGTATTAAAACTTTTGACTTTTCTACCCTTACACACGTATTCCCATTCCAAGCTAAAAGACAAATTGATAGAATTGCTCCTGCTTTGTTTCATAAAAAGAATGGTAAACGTAGATACAATTATGTTGTCTTAGGGAGCGATTAATCGTACTTTGAAAAAATACTCTGCTTCAAACAAGAAATTCTTTGAAACTGGCATTATCAAGATCCTTTATTTCTTTATTGACAACATATTTGTTACGTTAAAAGACGTGTTTTCAAAAAACTATCAGCATTCCGATGGGTACCAGCTGTGATTCTCTTCTTACCGAATTGTTCCTTTATTCACATGAGGCAGACTTCATACAGGAGCTTCTTAGGAGAATGAAAAGAAGATAGCATTGATCTTTAACTTCACGTTCTCTATATAGAGGATGTCCTCTCACGAAATAATTCAAAGTTTCGTGACTAGAATGAACGCATCTATCGAATCGAGCCTCATGTTTTGACTTACATAGAGCAATTGACAATGAGGGTCGGTTAAGAACATACCTTTACAACAACAGAGATGATTCCAGCTTCACAATTGTGAACTTTGAAGGATCTGCTTACCCTTCAGGAGCACCTTAGATCACTCCCAGTTTTGGTGGGTTCGTGTTGCTAAGTCTTTAGTTTTCTATGTTGTGTTTTGTACTGTTGTTTGTCTGTTTGCCTTTTTTTAACCATGGCGTTGTCAGTTCATTTTTACTTATGTGTTTGAATGTCCGTTTAGTGTCTTTCGCCTTTCTTTTCCATTTCTATGTAGCAACATTCCAGCAGCACCTGCATATGGAGTATATATTTCCCAGTTGATAGGCTTGCATTTCCTATCATGATTTCTTTGATAAAGGGTTGCTGCTTACAAAGAAGCTATTAAACCAAAAATTCTCAGTAGTGAAGTTGAAACCATTCTTTCGAAAATTGTATGTGCGCCATCACGAGTTGGTTGACCGTTATGCAAATATCTATTACACAGATGACGACGAATATGTTCAAATTGACTTAACTAGAATCCCGTCATCCTTTTCTCCGAATGTGACCTACCGAATTAGACTTATCACCGGTTTGTACTTACATGAGCAACACGACGGGTGCCACATGCGGAGCAGGATCTGCTTACCCTTCCGGAGCACCTGAGATCACCCCGGTTTTTGGTTGGGTTCGTGTTGCTCAGTCTTTAGTTTTCTATGTTGTGTTTTCTTTACTGTTGTTTGTCTTTTCTTTTTTTTTTTTTTCGTTTTTGCCATGACGGTGTCATTTTCGACTTACGCGTTTGAATGTCCCTTTGGTATCTCTCACCTCTCTTTATCGTGTTTTTAGGAAAAGATTATACCAAAATGTTGATATCTTTAAAAACAAGAGGTGATCTTAATTTAACGGAAATTGCATCGTACGAATTTTAAGGACCAGGCCAAAAATAGTGCAGATGATATGCTTCCAAATGTTATAATATTTATCCGTATGCTAGATGGCTGCATCAAAATGAACTTTATGGTAATGTCACTTTACTATTGCTACGCGAAACTTAAGTGACCAGAATTTGAAGATTGAAGACGCTGAAAACTGGTTTATACAATTTTCGCTTGCACTGAATTTTGTTTTAATTAAAATAAATAAATGGTGAACATAACATCGAATGCAATCGGAAAAAGTGTACTTTTAAAAGAATATATCCCCACAATGCTAAAAAAAGAACAATAAGGGCAATGATGCGCGTAACTACAAAATGGTGTTAATGGTAACTCTTTGCAGAAACTATAGAAATGGCTGTACTTGTGTTAAGATACTCGTAACTTAGTCATGTGTAAAGAAAACATGCATATTAAGGTCAAGAGTATAATAAGTAAACAATATATTTAATAGTCGAATCTGAAACTCGAAAGTCACATTGCATCTGAAAAGACAAGGCAAGAGCGAGTTTGTTAAGAACTCTGTCTTACAATAGATCACAAACGACCATTTTATAGTTGTTGCATAGGTTCTTTAATGTGGGAAAGCGGAGCATTCTTTCAATATGTGTCATTGAGTTTACGTTTAAATTTAGATCAGACGTTTAAATTCAGTCAGACGTAATTGAATTTGGAAAAAGACATACATGTATCATGTTTAAGGCTGTTCTCTATCTTCAAATTTGGAAATGTGTGAGCAAACATTGGCAATCTAACAAATAAATCAACTGAATTTAAAGTATTTTGAACATCGTCTACTCATTCAGCGAGAATAATTGTATCATCAGCATATATATTAATGTCGTGGTGCATCTTTCATTCAAATTTAATGTTTGTACAACTATACCCCCCCACACACACACACACAAAAAAGAGAAATATTTGATCGTTTAAAAGAATTGTTACTGATTTGTTTTTTTAATTGACATATTCCAATCTACAGTTCAAAATTAAGATATTCCTTGACACTTCTATAAACTTAACAGTTTTAGTTAACAATTTGAAGCGAGAAGGAAATAAATATTTGTTTTATTTACTTTAACTGTGAACTTTGATTTTTTACTAGAATATCATTATAAAGCCTTCCTTGGAAGGTTCAAACATGTATATAAGGATTTAATCAAGCTGCTATTGTTATCTGCCCAAAAGTTAGGTAGTTTTAAATAACACTTTTTTCGCAAGGCACGCTAACTAAAAAACCAAAAGGACCGCCATTATTTAAAAACAAATGACAGGTCCTCACTTTTTTTTTATTTGATTGAATTCTCAGAAAATAGTCCGAGACGAAACTGAAATATTCTTCCTGAGACACAAATCACCTGCTGTTTTTCAAGACAGCAACAATTGCATATATTTTTACTACAGTTTTCATGTTATTTTAATTTTAATAATTCATATAAGGTTGAAAGAAATTAATATAATGATTCATAACATTTTTTACAAATTTACAGATCGATACCCAGGAAGAATAGTTTTTATAAAAATTAGAATTGATGTAATCTCTTCTAAATATGTAAACAAAGAAAGTATCTAAAAATAAACAAGTACCTCCAAACAGTATTGAACGATTTAAAAAATTTACAAAAGTACAGAATAAATTTATCCAAACATAATGCATTAAGTCGTATAAAGTTATCTACGGTTGAATAACCCATTCGAAAACCTGTCTGTGCATTGATAATGATATCAACAAAAGCAGCAAACTCCGACAGTCTTCTTTTTAAAACTCCCATAAACAATTCACCTACAAAAGACAAAAGAGGTATTCCTCTACAATTATCAGGATGGCCCTTATTTTTTGTAAATTTGTAAATTAATTCCATGAGCCAAACTTCTAGAATAATACCAGTACCTAAAACTTTGTTAAAAATTTTCTATTTCAAAGGCATAAAACATATAAAATGGTAGTCTTAATTCATGTGTTTGAAACTTATCATTACCAAGTTATTTTCCTTTTTTAACACTCTTACAGCTATGATAGTTGTATTTTCTGTAATTCAACCAATCCGAATGGTATTTATCAAAATAGCATCACTATCAGGAATTAATGACATCATTTTGTTTAGATGACCTTCGGTGACTGGCTATTTAGTTTAGGTTCTTTTTGGTCCCTCATTAATAATTGAACTATATCTGGCATTAAAATTCCAGATTAAAGGAGATGATTTTAGATAACTTGTTTATCGTCTTTTAATAATAAACATCCCCCTCAATTTTGTCTTAAGTTTATGTAGAAGAATATTTATAATTTGCAGGAGTAATGTAACGCCATCCTGAAAGTAAATAAATCTTTCAGAAGTACTTTGAATATTTATTTTAACAACAAAATACGTCTATACTTGTTATATATTTTTTTATTCTTCTCATATATAACCGCAATATATCTGTATTTTATTGGCAACATTTTTCTCCTTTTTTTGGAAATATATTTACTAATTCGGTTATTTCAAAATAAGTCATAAAACTTTGATTCTATACAAATGTCTTACTGTGAAATTAATTTTCAGAATTCTTAGAAAAAAATAATTAGATTTTGAGCCACATATATTCATACTCAAAATTTGTAATTCACTTATAACGTTATTATACAAGGTTGTACAACTGTCTTTTTGCTGCACTGAGTGAGGATCAAAAATCCTTTGTTAGAAATGGATGTGTTTATTAACAGATTTTCGTGGATTTCATAGTATCTTGACATCTGCCGGAAAAGATTCTTTGTCCATCACAAAAAGTTAATCTCTCTGTACCGTAACATTTTCCTCGTCTTGTTTCTTTACGTAACAAGTCAAAAGAACTATTCGTCTCTCCACAATCTCATTTGGAAATTGTTTAAAATGCTTTAAGATGAACAAAATATGAAAATAAGTCCACAGGAATTGGGAATTTTCTTCAACTAATGACGAAAGAACTTTTCAGTATTTACGTTGTCTGGGTAATTATTCTCGTTTTCATTTTTATCGATTCCTTCAAAAAGTAAATCCCCCCCCTCCTCCGCCCATTAGACCTGGATCGTTTAAATCAGAAATATTTTGTCTTATATAGTCACGCTCGTGTTCAATAAAAGTGAAACGCTTTGTTATATGTTCTACCTTATGTTCAGAGCCAGAGATTCTATTTATTTTCATTTACACTTTCTGCTTAACTTACATAAGTTTAGTTTCTAAATGAGTGAATCAGTTCTCTATGTCACATGGTATATTGTCAATAAATGATAAGGATTCCTCAACATAGGTGTCCAATCAAGAATCCAAATGCATCAATTTTGAATAATAATCAATCAACAGCAATTCTAAACCATTTTGATACTGTTTTTAGTCTGTGAAATAACGGTTATTCCGAGAAAGACAGGTTCGATTGAACTGTTGCAAGAATTGAAAGTGTGTTGCATGAAACAATATATCAATAGTTCTGACAATATAGTGCATACCTATCCTGTACTGGTGTAGAAGTGGGGTCCACACCATTGTTGTTAACATTTTGATTTTAAAACCATTGAATTTTAATGTCAAAAGAAGATTAAATACTTGCTAACTGTCTAAATTGCATGCTCATCAGGGATAAGTATTCATCAATCTAACAAACAGAAAAGTCTAGGGAGCGAAAGATACAGATATCTTTTATTTTCCAGGGGAGTTCAGTTTTACCAAGTTCTGTCCTGCGCTCCATTTTTTACAGTGCATCCACTCATGGATATTTTGATTTAGTTTAAACCATATTTTATTTTTTCAAAAGTGCACAATTTACAATTTTACAATAGAAATACAGGGATTCGGAAACAAGAAGAACTTATATAAATCCGTCTCCCTTAACAAAATGACAATATTGGGAACATAGTGTAAAGAAATCCGCTATAACACAATTTTCAATTTACATTATATGTTTATTCTGTGGTTTGCCTGCTACTCAGAAGTCAGTTTGATCGAAAGATGTGATCAACTCATTTCTAATTGTGGTCTTACATATAGTTGTGAAAATATGTAAATGTTTCACAAAAAAAAATTTAATTACAAAGTTACAAAATATAAATTGACATAAAAATAAAAGCTTTATGAACCAAATCTCCCTGTTTCCAAAATAAAACTTTGTACAATTTTTAGTATTTTCGTTTTCCTCGTCACTGATGAGTTCACTATCTGATAATAATGTTTGTATATTAATATATCTTGGTAGTGTGGAAATGGTTTGTTTTCTAATGAGTCTAAAATTATGACATTCTAGCAGATAGTGTTTGCTGTTCTCAACTTATTTTTCTGTAAAAGGTTTTCATTCAAGCCACTGCAGTTCAACCGGAGTCTGGCGTGAAGTATTTGGCCTACTCTACAACCAGTATTATAATATGAAGGGACTTTCTTAATATCACGATTAAAATAATTTTTAAGCGTGATTTTTGATGAATTACATCTTACATCTTGTGGAAGGCTGTTCCATTCACGAATAACAGATGGTATGAAGGAATTTTGATAAAAAGAAGTTCTACAGTTCATGTTTTGAACATTAAAAGCCCTTCTAGTATTATAATTATATTCTTGGCAAAGTTGTTGAGGTACGAGACTACAAAAATAATCAGGTGCTTGATCATGAAACATTTCGTGAAATTTGATAATTTTATGTCTGGATCTTCATTCACTAAGAAGTACCCAGCAAGTATCATAATAAAGTTTAGTTTTAGAACAAAGTTTGGTGGCTCCTGTGACGATACGAGCCGCTTCTATTTGGATGCTTTCTAGTTTGTCCTTCAAATAAGTTGGTATGTTATCCCACACAGTATCCGCATATTCGAGAATAGGCCTGATGAAACTGATATAAATAACTTGCAGATGATTACGCGATAACTTAAACTTTAAGTTTCTCCTAAGATTTAAGCGCAGCGTACCTTTATCAATAATATAATTTACATGACTTTCCCAACAGCCGTTTTCTTGAAAAATGTACCCTAAATGTTTATGTTTTTCAACCTCTTGTATAAGCGTATCATTCATATATATTGGTGCATTATGGGGTTTTACTGTTTTTCTAGATATGGTCATGGTTTCGGTTTTTCTTGGACTAAAATTAACCATTGTTGAGACCATAAGTTAATTTTTCTATATCAGAGTTCATTAATTCAGCCGTAGCATACTCGTCCTCAACAACTATATATAATGATGTATCGTCAGCGAAAAGTCTAATTATGTATGATATGTCACATACAATATCATTTATAAATAATAAGAATAATTCAGGGCCTAAAATTGAGCCCTGGGGGACACCGGCCTTAATAATATAAACATCAGAGGTCTGTCCTCCTATGACAACTTTTTTCTTCTCTCGGAAAAGTAACTTTGAACCATTTCAGGAGGTCCCCTCTTATTCCATATTTTTCTAGTTTATGAAGGAGGCCTTAACCCTTAACGCTTTACTGATATCACAAAACACAACTCTGGTTTCCTTTCCAGAGTCAAGGGCTTTAGCAATATCGTGGGTGATATAAATAAGTTTATTAACAGTACTATCTCCAGGCATAAAATCTGATTGCAACTGTGTAATTATCTTATAGCGAGAAAGAAAATTACATAAATGTTTAAAACACATTTTTCTAGCGTTTTACCAATAATAGATAACAGAGAGATTGGTCTATAGTTGGATAAAATTTCTTGAGAATACTCTTGAAAACTGGTATTACATAAGCTATTTTCCAGTCATATGGCACAATTGAAGTGACTTATTGAACAACAGAGCTAGGGGATAGCTTAATTTGTGAGCCGCATATTTAAGAAATATTGGACTAATGCTGCCGCGGCCTGTTGCCTTAGACATGTCTAACAAGAGGAGTTAGTCATAAACTTCCTCCTGCGTTATAATTATGTTATCTAAAGTATGAATGACGTCATCTAAATTTAAGTCTGTAATATTTGTAGATAAATTGCAAACGCTCGATTGAAGGTATTTGTCTTTATCATCGTCTAAGTAGGTATCATTTAATAGGATAGGGGTAGTCTGAGGATTTGAAAGGAAGCCCAGCCAAGTTATGCAATTTTTTCCACCAATTCTTAATGGAATCTACATGTGAATCTAATCATTCACATTGTTTTTCAAGATACAGGGTTTTTGCCTGATTAATCAAATTTACACATTCATCATGTTCATTTCTAATTTTCTTAAAATTTGCCCAAGACTCAGGAGAATTGTATTTTTTCGTTTTTTTGTTCGAACGTTTCCGTTTACGAATTTTTCTCCTTATAAATGACGTCATCCAAGGAGGATCTTTCGTGCGAACAACAATCAATTTACTAGGTATACACTTGTTAGCAGCATCTAGTATATTGTGTGTCACAATGGAGACTGCATCGTTTAAGTTTGTATCAAGTTATGTATCCCAGTCTACTTGGCGTAACTCCTCACAGTAGCGGTCATAGTCCCCTTTTTCAAAATCTCAGACTTTACGTTTAAATTGAGTGTATTTTGGTTTATGCAAATTAAGTTTTCCACTTACTGGACAATGGAACCTAGTATTTGCTTCCACAATATTTTCACTCACTTCGTGATATGCCAAAAATATATTCCCCTTATCATTAACTATAAGGGGGTCAAGGAGTGATGAGGAATTTTCACAATAAAATGTTGGCTCGATAATTGCTTGGTGCATACCATTATCTAATATAATATTTTTCAAATTATTACGGTTGGCCAGTAGTAAGTTTTTGTTGAAGTCACCCATGACTACAATACTTTCTATACCGCTATTTACTGCGTTTTCGATTGATTGATTTATATGATTCCAAATATGATATGGTGAATTCGGAGGTTAATAAAATAGGCCAAACAATACTTTACGATTCTTAACTACTACTTCAACCCATAAGCATTTGAGAGTATTGATTTCTAGATCATTTCGTCGTTAACTTGGGATATCTTGTTTTACATAATCTAAATTATTATATAGGATCTTCCTTATGTTTTCAGTTTATGTGAACAACAAAAACAGTTTTCATTTTGAATCAGTACGGATGAAATATTTAATGCAAATATAACTGTAAATAAAAAAAAAAAAAAACAAACCAACAACATAGAATTAAACGAAAAAGAAAAAAATAGTTCATGTTAATGATTAGCTTCAAATTAAAATATAAAAATTTCAAGGAATGCAGCAATATCTGTTGGCTTAATCTATTACATATTTTTCATCTAGAAGTAGCATACTATTCACGTTATAAAAAGTTCTTTTTAAACGTTTTAGCAGTAAATTATATTTGCAGAATGCTGCCATGATAGTATCTGAACATTGTCTTGTGAGATAACTTGTTAACAGGTTACAACGAGGAGAATACATGTACCATTTTTTAGGATTTAGAGCTGCTAAGAGATCAATTAAAATAATAAAATGAAGAAAGAAAAAAACAAATTTTGGCAATAAATCATGTTTAGGCATTCAAACAGGCCCTATATTAAAGTAACATGTATTTCAAAAACACAAGATAATATTCTTTTACTCTATCAAAACAGTTTATTACTATTTCAGACTGAGATTTCTGACAAATTATATTATAATTTTGTTTGATTAATTGACAAACTCTAGTCAACTGTTTGCTTGAAACAAAACGATCGAGATAGATTCAGCGATTGATTAAGAATAAACCCTGCACATAAACAAAGTGTGATTACAACTATTAAAGTTTCCATGTAATGCTTAATTACGCAAATCATAGGTTTTTAGAAAATGTCTACTTCTGGAAACATTTTATTGCTGATGTTATAATATTTTCTTTTTTAAAGTACAATCACCCCAAATACTTAACAATGCTGTCTCAAAAAATTTAATAACATTTTTGATCTTGTTGAATGGACAAATGATACAAAAATAAAATAAGACAGGATTAAGGAACTTTCCTTTTTAAATTATAAACATGATAAATCTATGTTTTACAAAATCTACAATAGCGATGTTGGTACAACATTCCAAAAAATTGAAAACAAAACGTTAAATAATTTCATGCGTCCGAAGCGCTTTTCTGGATTTACCTTAATCAGAAACGCTCAAAGCCTAATATTTGAAAGCCGAGGATGTATAAGAACCGAAACAGTTCAAGAGCTATATGACGATTTACAAATATATGATACGAAAAAGTAAACATATATTTAGTCTATAAGGTATGAAATGGTATAAGCAGTTGGTCCATATGGTACGAAATGAAACATGTTGGGTACGAAAAGATCATTTTGGGGACGAAATGACTAGCTACCACACACATGAAGCTTCGTACCAATTCCAGGAAACTATCAATGCCTTCGTGACAATTTCAAAAGTTTTATTTTTTTTATATCAAAATTTTGTTGATACTTTTTCTTGATCCGATCACTGATTACGTAAATTTTACGCATACCTCCGACAGTTTCAACCAGGAGGGAAAAAAACATTAAAATTAATGCTTAAGGAACTTGTTCGCTCGCTCAACAATAATAAAACTATTTCACACATGCCTCCTATAGTGGAGTGACCAAACCAACAATTTTCAACTTTAATGGACCACCCTACCTGCAGGCTGAATTATGACTTTTTGGAAAGAGAAATGTTTATTCTTTAATTTTTCCCTGGTCGTAGAATTGAAATATGGTGCAATTTTTTTTACATAAGGTCAAAGGTTAGGGATTGAGTTTTTCACTATTGTCAATTTATTTCACAAGAGGTTATAAAAAAACTCCAAATAATATCTGAATTGTTACTAAACAAGAAATTCATAATGAAATAAACTGTGACATTTCATTTTCAACTTAATTTGAAAATAATAAAACCACCAAATGCACATTTTAAAGGGAATTCAGACTAGCAACAAAATAGAAGATGGAACAACCGAATCTCAATTAATTTGTTTTTACATCGCATGTACTTCTAAAGATATATTTCTGAATTTTACGGCTTTTATAAAAAGAATCGAAGTCAATTTGGTTTTTGCTTTGATGTATATTTATTGCCAGTCACAAATATTTCACAAGGCAAGTAAATCAAATGAGTTTAATGATGGACTAAAGTTTCAGCGTATTTTCTAGCTCTATGAAATTTTTAGGTTTTATGTGCCTTTGCCTTACAAAAGCCCACATTGACCCCTTGGAAAGAGTGGTTGTATGGGGTATTTTAGCAAACAAAGGGCATGACAACTTTCGAAAACCTGACATCAGTCATCGTTTTCATCGTCGTCTTCTTCCAATATTGTTCGGTGAGTTAAATAATTTCTATAACCATCAGACCCTTCACATGAACAAATACTGGTATACGCGAATTTCTGTTGGTTGCATACACAGTTGTTATTGCAAGCTATTTTCCCTTGTCCGTATACGTACAAACAAGGTCTTGAAGGAAATCTACTGACAAAGGTCCCTCAAAGAAAACCGAGAGCAAACCGTTTTTACCCTCTTACCAACCAGATTCTTTGGAAAGTATGATTACTGGTTTAGCAATTTGAGAGTTTATTCAAACTTGCGTTTGAAGAATGGCACGTGGGATGTGCTGTAAAAACGTGTGGGGGAATTTTCACAAGACTGACATCCTTTTTGGCGGCAAACTCCACTCTTAGCTTGTTTAGATCATCACGAAGATACCTGAACTTTCCCTTCGGATCATAAATGAGGCGATAAATGCATTTCCAATGTTAACTGCGATTCTTATCTCCCGTTTGAAAACTTATCGGATTTGGCACAACTTTTTGGAATTTTTGTCCTCAATGCTCTTCAAGTTTATACTTGTTTGGCTTTCTAACTATTTTGATCTGAGCGTCACTGATGAGTCTTATGTAGACGAAACGCGCGTCTGGCGTATCAAATTATAAGCCTGGTACCTTTGATAAAAATCATAACTTTGAAGATTGAAAGAACAGCAAATTTCCTCTTCAAGGAGATGAATTATATCAGATTTACAACATTTCCACATGGTACCATCATCTTGGAACAGAGCTGATGGTATGGGACCAATAGGATAAGCCAATATCCTGAAAACAGTCTCATTCTCACAAACATTAGCAAGAACTAAAGCACGACGAACTATTTTTACTGGGTTTATATGTGCCTTAACAAAGTCACCTGATTTACACTTGAGCTTTGAGGTCTTGGTCGTATCATCGAAAGTATTAAGAGAAGACCTCGACATAGGACTGTAGAAGACATGGGTTTCAGACTCATTAGAGCAGCCTTTCACAAAAAATTTAACCATCTGGTTGCCACGTAAAAGAGATTTAAGAAGAGAATCATGAACATTTATTGAGGCTTTCATTTCTGTAGAAATATTTATCAATGGCTAAGGATGATCGGCAACGTTAAATGGATCGGTCATATTTGAATACATATACCCTATCAAATCAGAGACATTCTTCTTATTTCGTGCCATTGCCGTTGGCTTGTGTTCTTCGTGTTCAATTTCTGCATCTGTGGCTAATCCCGATCTTGATCTCATTTCAGAACTAAAATGTGCAAGGATGTATCTTGTAAGCATCCATCGAAGTAAAGCGGTTTTTCCTTGTCAGTTCTATGATGCCTCTACAACCTTCAGAATCTTTAATAATAGTTTTCTCTGTAGCCATATCACTCCAGATACTATTTAAAACTCCATGTTTATGTCTGATTGAAAACTCACCTGACATAAAGACAGATTTTACCGTTTCAGACAGATTCAACATATCCAATATGTAGGCTGGTGTCCACCTATCATAGTTCGTCCGATTGGTAATGAAAAAGCATCGCAACATTGCAGCTACCATTTGCAAATGTAAAAGCCCCTACCCATTCTGTTCTGTCCTAATGTTCTGTAACAATATATCAACTGCACGATGAAATATATTCCAAAATGCGAAGGTTGGTGATAGTTTACAAGAGTGTATTCTGAATTCTTCAAACAATGGCAACATATGTTCTTTAAAATTAGAAAAAAACAGCGCTTTTGGGTGTTTCAGCAAATGAACTGTGACATACATTTGGTTCAATATTAATTAAACGATTTTCGTCTTAACACCAATTGAAGAATGCTTTTAAATTAAACAAAAGAGCCATAAGAGCTGACCTCATATACCAAAGTTCATCCTTCAACACGTCTGGAATAGACCATTTTACATTTGACAACAGCATACAATTAATTGTCAAATGTTTTCACAGCATATTGTTGACCACCACGTTTTGACATATCTAAACATTGTTTCATAGTTGTAAATACTATTGCCATGTCATGGCTTGGCATTTATAACCGGAGCATAGGCTAAGACGAAGTTTCAGATTTAGCCTTTTGTAAGAACCGGTCCAAAATGGGACAATTTGTTCAGTGCTTTCTGCAGAAAATGGAATCGAATCTAAGTTTTGTCTCGAAAGAAGTCGCAGAAATACTAAAGACAGGACAGATATATCTCGGTTTTCGATGAAACAAGACACAATCTTCCCATAAACATTAGAATAACGAGGAGGCCCATACCGTTCTGTTGGCTTGTCGAAAGGTAAACATGCCATAGGATTGGTATTCGAAACCTTCAACGTCAAAGATCTTTCTAGTCCCCGTTTAACCTTTATGGAACTCGTGTGGGCGTTTGATGATTCGTTTTGATACTGAAATACAATCCTAGCTATGGAGTGAAATGTATGTTTATCATCGATGTTTCAGCATTAAAGTCAATATTTTCTGCTCCCTCCTGTATAATACGACCACCTTTTCTAAATACAGCAATACCATTAGGTACATAGGACATGTCTTAGATTCTGTCTATTTCCAAATTTGCTAAACTAGTCCGATATCTACGTACTTCAGAATAGGATGCACAAAAAACATGAGAGTTTGGATTTTCAATAAAATTTTTAGAGCCAAACTCATGGTGTCTTTGTAATGCAAAAGCAAGATGAAATGGGGTTAGCAGGTTTATGTTTAAAGCAAGTATGCATTCTGTAATTGCCAGAACTTTTCGCAGTTTGTCGACAGGAAGTTTAGAAATATTACTTCAATCTTTCAATGAGCATCATAATAACAAGGAGGTCCATATCATATTCATTCAACTATAATGCAAAGTTAAAAATCCTCAATTAAGTTAATTTATATGAAATACTGACTTGGAATGGCTTCGAAACTTTACAATAGGAAGTTTAAAACATTTTAATTCGGAAAATCATGAAATTATCAATGTAATCTAAATTTACAAATGTTGTAACCACTTCGTTAAAATAATACAGAGTGTGCTTTCGCTAAACTGAGTGAAAATGGACAAAATTTAGAAAAAAAATAAAGAATTCTAGTTTTACAGTACATTATGAATAAACAATTAAACTCTGTATAAAATGCAAAATCATAAATTATGTCAAAAGACAAAGAAAAAGTAACAAACTTCAAATTTTTTCTCATCTTGAAATTTGAAAAAAAAAATCCAAATGTCTTTTTTCTTTCCATTTTATAAAAAACTGCACCGCATGAAATGTCTACGACCGGGCAAAAAAGTTAGCTTAATGTATTGGCTTTGCAAAAAAATCATTTTTAGCCTGCAGGTATGCCGGTCCATTAAAGTCGTAAAATAAGCACCTTTTCTTGATCTGTCACTCCACTACTATTTCAAAAGTAAAATAACAAAAATACCGAATTCCAAGGAAAATTCAAAACGGAAAGTCCCTTATCAAATGGCAAAATTAAAAGCTCAAACACATCAAACGAATGAAAAACAACTGTCATATTCCTGACTTGGAACAGGCATTTCCTTATGTAGAAAATGGTGGATTAAACCTGTTTTTTTTTTTGCTAGCTAACCCTCTCACTTGTATGACAGTCATATACAATTCCATTGTATTGACAACAATGTGTGAGCAAAACAAACAGACATAATAGGTATAAATGTAAAAATATGGGGAACAACAGTCAACATTGTGTTATAATCTTAATCACTACAAAACAAATAACTATTTCAACAAAGAAAACAAAATAGGATATAGACACTCTATAGACAAAGTACATAAGCAAAAATGAAAGACAAGAATACAAAAATTACCATAGCACAATAACACAATAGTGGGATGTATAAATACCTAGCCCCGCCAAAAGTATATACCAAAAATGGACTAAACAGTAAAGGTTAAAAATATACAAAGACAAATAAAAAAAAAACCACTATAACACGTTACTAAGATGATAAACAACATCAGTACCCAGAATCTATACTTCAAGACCATCATGTATTATTTGTAAAGTTGATACGGAAAATTTATCAACAAGGTCTTGATATCTCCCGATAAACTTATACATTGCTCTTCTCGTTACTCATTCGGAAGAAAATGATTAAATTTCAGGACTCTTTCAATTGTTTACTTTTTATCATTATAACTATTATATTGTATTTGTCTGGCGTACCAAATAAGAAGCCTGGTGAGTTTATTTTGATTTTTTAGTCTTATTTAAACGTTTTATTTTGAGATTACAATGTTACTCACATGAATTCCAAGTGATTCATGCAAGCCAGTTTATATTCTCCAAATTTAATCTACAACAATAAATGCTCTTCTTCAAATGCCTAAGGACTCGCATACTGTATATATCAATGGAAAAGGTTCATACGTAAAAAAAATTAAAAGCATATTCATGAAAAAAATTTTTTTTAAATAGTTTCGTCTTTCACCATTCTCTTGGAACTTGTGAAGTTCTTATTGGATATTTTATCATGTAGGTTCTCTAAATATGGTTTGACACAATTATTTTAGTCTTAAAGGGAAACTTCGCAAAAAAATGAAAAATTTATATTATGTTCATTATGAATAAAAAAAAGCACAAATTCATTAATATTAACGATTTATTCCCCTAGATAAGAGATCAGCATCGATTTTAAATTGAGATTATCAATTCTCTACATGTCGCCATCTTGACGGCTTCCCGATAAAAAACCACGTGATATCTATAAACCACAAAGTACCAAAACAAGCAGGGACTAACGTAGTCGCAATTCAGTGTCGAAATCACTTACAAGGCGTACGGTTGTTTTAACCAGACAAGGTAATGACAAAAGCAATCACAGTTTCCCGGATCCTAAAAAAAGAATTACACCAAACATGGTTGTATACTACCTATCAGCAAACTTTTTAAACTAACTTGATACGGAATCATGTTTAAAAAAAGGTTTAAAAGTCGGCCGATTGGACATCTATTTTTTCTTAAATAACTATGGTATGTCGTTTTTTAAATCGTTATTTTTTTACTAAGTTTGTGAAACAAGTGAATGTATAAAATTACTTTAAAGCAATTACTTTTATGGATTCTCTCAAAGTTTAAATTCATAATTAACGAGCGGGGTTCCGTGTAAAATTGTTTTTCAAAAATCTAATTTGGTCATAAATCTTTTATGCAATACATTTATTTAAGTCTGTCCTTCTCTAATTTGATCATCAGCATAGCTTAAGGAATTATTACCAGGGGTATTGTGAGGTGACACGTCCAGGTATTCAAGCAATTTCCTGTCGGGCTAAAAAAACTTCTTTATTACACAATTAATAATGCAGGTTCATTCATCGCTTTACTGCTGAGCGTATCAGTGTACACTGCCGGAAACTTGGAACTTTCCTTTTAAAAACTATCAGATGTAATATACATCATTTGTGCATTTTTTGTCTCGAGTCCGACAGTGATATAGTACTAGTCATTGCTAAACTCATACGTGTATATAATTTTACTACCACTTGTTTATGAATGACATTTCTGGTGTAAAGATTTATATTTATGAAAATCTAAATAATTCAAGCTAAAGATTTGAGGAAATAAAATCTATTTAGATACTTCCTACGGTAAAGTTTAGAAAAATTCTCATTGTCAATAACTATGGAAAATTTGAAACATAGCCTATATATATATATATATATATTTATTTCACAAAAATGTATGCACTTGTCGATCAATGTGCATGTACGCTGTGGTTAGTAGTTGTTATTCAACTTCCTAGAAAATGTGCATAGCTGCAGTTGCATAGTACACACCATAAAAAATGTGCATAGCTTCAGTTGCATAGTACACACCATAAATATATTTCCAGTTTATTTCTGTAATTTTTATATGTTAACTCAGAGACATATATATATATCTGGTTAACAACAAAAAATATTTCAATATTTGAATTTGATGTAACTTACCGTTCATCTTTTTTTTCCTTTTTTGGGGGAGGGGGTTATACATTGTTTAATTGTAGAGTCAATTTATGATTCTAACTTAGCTAAAAGTAAAAAGCATTGTTCCAAAAGGGAATTTAAAAAAAAAACAACCCACTTATATCGAAAGTAACAGATGAAAAACGTAAATTTACAAAAAAAATGTTCCTGGATGTAATTTGAAAACTAAAATTGAGCAAAATATGTTTAGTCATAATTTCAATTATAGGTAGGGTACACCTAGGACACCCCTTAAAAGATGACTGGTGATGCTTTACAATCGTGATAATTTCTGTGATATAGTACTTTCTGTATAGGTAGTGATTTACCTTGACATTTTCGGGTATTACAGCGGAGCTACATGTATATTACCTATATATGGCAAGGTACTGTCCCATGACGTATCGGGTATATACTGGTTTATATTTATATTGGGGTTTCAATATTTATTCATGATAATAAGGTTTTATAACATTCACAATTCTGCATGTTTTGTATACCAAATTCATATTTTATTTTCAGACCGAATGAGGATATGTAAATTTGAAGGAAACATATTGACTATCAAATTCATTTCAAACTTTTTTACTTAGTATTAAATCATCGAAATTTTAAAATACTGATTGTAAACTAAGTTTTGTAGCCGATATCAAGGAGTATTCTATGAATTTACAAAATAATTTTGTTCCTGGATGTAATTATTTTTTTTTAGTTTAGTGATATACTAGTAAGCTGAGAAAAAAAATCTAGTCAGAATTTAAAATCATTCCCCCACCCTGGACTCCTCTTAAATCATGAATGGTCATGCTTTACAATCGTGAGAATTCATTGACATGGTACATTCTGTATAGGTAGTGATTTACCTTGACATTTCCGGGTATTACAGAGCTACATGTATAATACCATATATGGTAAGGTGCGGTCCCATGAGGTCTTACGTATACAGGTTCACGTTTATAATGGCGTTCAAAACCTTTTTCTGATATAACAAGATTTTATGACATTCACACTTCTGAATGTTCTGTTACCAATTTCATATTTTATTTTCAGACCAAATGAGAATGTTTTTATTTTCAAGGAAACATATTGAGTATCAAATTAATTTCGGTGGTTTTTATTTTACTTGGTATTAAATCACAGAAATTTTAAAATACTACTGCTTATAGATATAAGAAGATGTGGTATGAGTGCCAATGAGACAACTCTCCATCCAAGTCAAAATTTATAAATGTAAACCATTATAGGTCGAAGTACGGTCTTCAACACGGAGCCTTGTCAAGTATTAAGGAGTATTCTTGTCTGTTTAGAGTGAGAATAATGAATGACAAGTCTTGCAAAGGAACAAGATATAAAGCACATTGAAAATCCGATTCGTCCAGTCTGTCTTAAATACAAATCACAGACGTTTTCTTGCACTAAATAATATATGAGTAACACATTTCAGCCGAACTATGTATTTTTCTACATAGGCAAAGTTGACTTTAGAGGCTTTCCGATATTGATTAAGCACCTTTAGGCCAGATAACACCTACCAACTTTTAAAATATTTAGATTAAAGTGTTTCCGTACATTTTGTAACTATAAGGGTAAATCAAAAGCGCTTTGGATACACCATTTTGTTCGTTTTGATCAGTAAATGATATATACTCTTATTATAACGCTTGATAATTAGTTTTCCCAAGATTATTTCTTCGTTTTAAACTAATAAAATAAAAAATCATTTTGATTTCAATAACTTCTCCTTTAGATTTATAAATTTGAACATTATTTATCATTTCTATAACATCTGATTTAATCGTCCTACATTTATATGTAATAAATGTTCAAAATAATGATCGGTTAACAACGGATCTAACCTAAATATAATTCAATATTCCACGGCGATCTATTTGTATTTGCCACCACCTTTATGTGTATATTAACTGTGTGTATTAAACTCTACCTTCTGTCTTATAATATATTCGAATTGACACTCACACCTGGCGCGGTGTGCCCTAGAGGCCCTGCTAATTGCCGATCTGTAAATTACCTTATACCTTTTACAAGCCTGCCACGAGTATTGCCACAGAGAATAATACACCCATCGTATATACCTAGTCCTAGCGTAGATAGTAAACGGTCAATACGCGTATATTGTCTTTACAGATTAAGTTATATACTTTAATTTGTTCACCATATCCGTCGGAAAAGTAAATATTAACATTTTTTAAAAGATTTACTTTTGTACCGTAAACAAAATGAATCGAAATGTATACGGCAAATATAGAAAATTTTATCTTATGAATGTAAAAGTTGGATGTCTGTTCATTTTATTTTCTTACCATCGGATAGTAACTAGCTATCAAATTTAGTCATCGGCGCGCTTATGATTACGTTAAGATATGAGTAAGACCAACGACTCTTTTCACAAAAATCTTAAGAGTAAAAATACTCGTAAGTCATACACATTTAGTATAACTTACGATCAATTTTAATCGTAAGATTTTTGTGAAAAGAGTCGCTGACTTTAAATGATTGTACTTTAAATCCCGGCATGCAATACCAGGAGAAAACGTCACGTACTACAGGAAGTAGTCAATAAATTTTTATTAATTATTGATTTTCTTCTTTATTACTGCGCATATAGCGATAAAACTTCGTGAATATGTATTTTATGTTATACTGAACATATTTAAACTAATAGTAAAAATCGCGAATTTTCCTTTAAACAGATTAATGAAATATTATCCAATATAAGAAATAAAAGAATATGTTGGATGATTGCCAATGAGACAACTATCTTTCTTTTGGTACAAATATCAAAGTGTCTTCTGATGATTGCATTTTAATGTGATGTTTTACAGTGCCTTCGATGTTTACCGGTTCCTTGTGGATTCGGACTCAATTTTCTGGTCTCACCTATCTAATGATTCTTTCAGTTTATACAATATATCAATTCTCTTCATTTGCATGTCATGTTCGACCTAGCTTTAAAGTTCTTTCCATTTGGAAAATGTTCTCCTTGACAGTTTCCAAACAATCACATTATAATGACAATTATAGTATTTTAGCATACATCACACCTTGATAATGTGTTGCCGAATGATTTAAACAAAACTCGATTAGATTCGATTCGAAGCTCATTTCATGTGTCTTTTCTTAGTCTTTAATTTAATTCATTTATCCAGTTATGCTTGTGAAGAAGAGGGGTCGATTTTACGACGATAATTACAAGTAAAAGCCTATAAATTTGAGTCACAAGTACATAACATTTGAATCACCTTTTCATTTTGTGTTCGGAGTTCTGTGTTGTCGGTTGATGAGCTTTATACATTTAAATACCATTGACAATAAGTAATAACGGGGCAGTCATTATGTAAGTGCTCAAATGTCAAAGAAGAGTTATGTTGTTTCATTGGTTGTCATGGTAAATTTTATAGACGGATGAAGAGAATTCAGATGGTTATTTAATTGGTTTAAATCTGATATTCATCTGCCCAAAAATAACATTCAATCATCGAGGTATCACTTCTAATGTTAAAATACTTGTGCATATGTACGGAAATCTTTCTTTGAACACTTCCGCTACTCAACTTTACATTTATTGGTCTGAAAACGGGTCCGAATCAATAGGAAATAAAATCAATACCGGGTCTGGACCTGCACGTCGCTGCATGCAATTGAAATAAAATTTGTGCTGAAGCACAACTGATGAAGATGATTTCCAAAACTATATTCAATTTGACTTGAATAAAGTACTTTGTTTGAATATTACAATTTATTTAGCATAACAATAAGTATATTTTTTATAAAAGTTGAAGAATCTTAATATGTAAAGGTTATACACTCATAGGATTCTATTATTTCTTATTTCTCCTCCTCTCAATGATTATTTTTTGCAAAATGAGTGTTGTTAAATTTCAAACTGTCAGCAACAGGAAGTCGCTGCACGACAATTGTCAACATTGCTTACTCGCTACAAATCATCATCATCAAGCTCCAGATTTAATATAGATGTATACGCTTCCATAGATGGCAATAAAAGTTTGACGACACATTTCCGTTAAATTTGAGGGTTGTAAAATTTCAAATTACCGGCAACCAGGAAGTAGGTAGAATTTGAAATTACTCACACGATAAAAATCGATATTAATAAGCTGCAGACCAAATGTCCCTTTCGTAGAAGCAAAGAAAAGTTTGACGAATTTTCAACACCGGGTCTTTCGGATAGACAGACGAACGGAAAGACGAAAGGAGACAAGCGGCTTCTATACCTGCTATTGAAAATCAAAATAAAACAACATAACCTAAACAAGTTATTAGTGGACACACTAACACATGCATGTATACATGAACATGTAAATTATCAATTTAGTTTGTTCAAATAGTCTTCTCATAAAGCATATTGTTGCATACCTGTATCCAAGCTGTCGACATGCAACTGTAGCACCAGTTTTGCCAAAGTCTTCACTACAAACTGTTCCCCATTCGTTGTGGTAAAATATTTGAAGTTGACGTGTGATGAGACGTAAATCACCTCAAGAAAGAAAGAGTTAAAAAGTGTTAATTACATATGTAATTGAGCAATATGTTCTTTTCAGAAGTTCGGTGGAACAAAAAAAAAAAGATATAACTTTTTCGCCTGATTACGTGTTTGCTTTTCTATTAGCTTGGTCGCGTCGAGTTTGGTGATCAGGGGGTCATGCGTCGTTTATAATTAGGAGTACAAACAAAAATTGGCTTGTCCCATGTAAAGGGGGGGCGGTTGCGCCTTCAAACTAGTTTGACCACGCCACATTATGTATGTGCCCGTCCCAAGTTAGGAGCCTGTAATTCGGTGGTTGTCGTTTGTTGCTGTATATCATTTTTTTTTTTCGTTCTTTGTTTTGTACATAAATCAGGCCGTTATTTTTCTCGTTTGAATTGTTTTACATTTGTCATTTCGGGGCCTTTATAGCTGCCTATAAGGTATCGGTTTTGCACATTGTTTAAGGCCGTATGGTGACCTCTAGTTGTTAACTTCTATATCATTTTGTCTCAGGTGGAGAGATATCTCATTGGCAATCATTCCACATCTTCTCATTTTTATATTTGAGTCAGAATTATGTCCGGGTAGGGCGATATGTCTTTCTGTTGACTGTTTAATTGCATATATATATACAATGAAAGCCTAAACAGTGTCCTTTGAAAATCTGTGATTTAGTTCGAGAATCAAACTTCAAAAGATTAATATCTTAATTTGAATTTCCTTATTAAAAAATAATTGTAGTATTTCGGAAATCGATATTCAAAGCAGCAAATCATTAAAAGAACTAAAAGGTAAAAACACCTTGCAACACTTACGAAATGCCATAAAACTGGATTGATTGTAAGTGGTATTTTAGATAAACATGTATACACATATGTCAATGAACGACTATCTCTTTAAATGATCCAAGTTTAAACACTTGTATGGATGTATGTGCTTCACATGAAATTGAAAATGATTGCAGGATTTTTTTTCATGGGTCGAACACGCTTGTCCTTTTCTTATCATTCCAATGATGATAGCTTTAATTAATATCAATGAACAGTTAGATTCGGCATTTGTATGTTCTAAGCCTTAACCTCGCTAAAGTACGGAAATTGAATTTCAAGATCTTGATCGTTTTTAGTCTCCAAAATGGTGACTTAATTAAATGAATACTTAGGATCTGCAATGAACTCAAAATAACAGAAAAGGCTTAAAACACTTAAATACAATCAAAGACAACCAGTGATAAGGTTATTGATTTGAGACAAGGGTCAGCTATTTCTTTAGCATCCGATTTCCCCTTATAAACTCGATTCAGTATAATAACAAAAATTGCATACACTATGACCTGTTATCTAATAATTAGGATTATATTATACTCGTTTATAAAATATATGCTCGAAAAAAATACGAGGAAAACAATGCTCAATAATATGTGAATATTACCTCAGCCTCCGTAGTCAATGAAATAAAGCCCAACTTACTTAGATTGACTAAGAAATAACGCCGTCTTGAAATTACATATCGGTACAGTGTTTTGGAGTATATTTCACAGTGCAGGACGAAATAGTTTTTTTACAATATCAAAAGTCTCTCTGTTTAGAGTTTTCATACAGAAAAAAGTAAAGAAACATTGAAGTCCTCAGACGCAATGATTTTAAAAACCATGACTTTATTACAGCTTTTATCAATAAATTGAGAAAGTCAATTAGAAAGATGTGCATTCAATTCTCAACTCAAAAGTAGAATTATTGCAAACGAAGCTTACAAAGGATACCCCACACCAACATAATTCAATGACACAGTCCTTAATAAGTTAAGGGAAAACCTAAATGAAATTTGGATAAAAAGAATAAAAATATTACGAGGTGCACAATAACATTATAGACTTGAGTTTCTGAAACAGTTTTAATAAATTCTAAAATGAGGTTTTGAAAGAGTTGCGGATGGAAACGAAATACAGAAATGTTTGATCAAAATAAAATAGGAGATAAACGTTGAAAAGATATGTTGAAGTTTAAAGAAAGTCTAATCTGAGGTTAATGATAGATTGCGACTATAAAATGCGTACATCCTGCTAATATCAAATGGCTGAACTTCCTGCGCTTATAAACTCGTGTGTTTCAATTCTCAACTGACAATCTTTTATCTTAATCAAGAAATAACATAATTTTAACCAGCAACAAACCCAAAAGTAATCTTGTAGAATATCAATATTTTTTTAATTAGTTGATTTTGGAAGCTTCACGAACACTGGGTTGAAATAAACTGCCCCTTAAGGGTAAGCAGTTCCTTCTGCATTGGCGACCCTCCACGAAACTAGGACAACTTAAAACAATACCTATTATGTCTGTTTGTTTTGCTCACACATTGTCGTCAATATAATGGAATTCTATGCGACTGCCATACAAGTGAGAGGTTTAGCTAGCTATAAAACTAGGTTTAATCTACCATTTTCTACATAAGTAAATGCCTGACCAAGTCAGGAATATGACAGTTGTTTTCCATTTTATAAGGGACTTTCCGTTTTGAATTTCCCTTGGAGTTCGGTATTTTTGTAATTTTACTTTTTTCTAATTATTAGATTAGTTGATTTACAATATTAAAAAAGTCAAACAAATAATCACAGCTGATTTTTTTTCCTTTTCAACCAATGCGATCTTTTATGACTTGTTTTATAGTATATAGATTATCTAACCTAGACTTGAAAACATTATAAATACATTGGAAAAGAGAGGCGAAAGATACCAAAGGGATATTCAAACTCATTAGTCGAAAATAAACTGACAACGCCATGGCTAAAAAAGAAAAAGACCAACAGACAAACAGACAAACAGACAAACAACAGTACACAAAACACAATATGAAAAACTAAAGACTGAGCAACACACACCCCACCAAAAACTGGAGGTGATCTCAGGTGCTCCGGAAGGGTAAGCAGATCCTGCTCCACATGTGCCCCCCGTCGTGTTGGTCATGAAAGTACAAATCCAGTGATAGTCTAATTCGGTAGGTCACATTCGGGGAAAGGGGAAGGGGATTGTAGTTACGACATAAGGAACATATCCGATATCATCTGTGAAACGGATATTCCATAACGGTCAACCAACTCGTGATGGCGTCCGTAAAATTTAGTAAGGGATGATTTCACCACTTGGAACTCTTGGTTTAACAGCTTCCTTGTGAGCAGCAACCCTCTATCAAGGAAATCATGATAGGAAATACAAGCCCTGGAATATCGTATCAATTGGGAGATATATACTCCGTATGCAGGCGCTGCTGGAATATTGCTACATAGAAATGAAAAGTTCACATTTGGGAAGCTAAAATCATCTGTTTTGTCGTAAAGTTTTGTTTTCAACCGACCCTCATTGTCAATTTCTAGATGTAAGTCAAGATATGAGGCAGACTTAACTGTATCTGTTGTATCCTTAATCTCAAGTTCGATGGGATAGATGCGTTCAACATCATCTATATAGCTTAAAGTAAAGTAAAGAAGAGGGGCACAGTTAGTTCCCATAGGAATGCCGATTGTTTGTTGAAAAAACACGTCCTCCAAACGTAACAAATATGTTATCAATAAAAAAATCAAGCATCTTGATAATGTCCGTTTTGGTGAATTTTTTGTTTGAATCAGAATGACTTTTTACAAAGAAAGATTTATCCCTCCCTAAGACAAGATACTTGTATCTACGTTGCCCATCCTTTTTATGAAACAAAGCAGGATCAACTCTTTCAATTTGTCTTTTAGTTTTGAATGGGGAATACTTGTGTAAAGTGTAGAAAATGTTTTGATACTATTGAAAGAGTCTTAGATAGTGTGTACTCTAAAAGATCTTTGAAATTTTTTAGTATCCACATCTAATTCACGCAACATCTAGAATAGGTTGTTCCACAATAACTTTGAAGCCCGGCTTTGACTGCTGATAGACATTGATGTTCATAATTTAGAAAGATGTTTCGTGGAGCACTCGGAAGACCCAGCAATATAACGTTGTTTGTAAGGACACTTATATAGTTTAGGTATCCAATACAGTGATGGAAGATCCAGTTTTTTATCTTTGGTTAAAATTCCAAATGAACATAGAACAGACCTATGATTATCCATGATTTCCTCTTTGGTTATAAGTGTCGTTGGGGTATATGTTGAGTTTCCGAGTGAATTTTCAATACCTAATTTATTTGTCAAGCAGTTTATGTAATGTGATTTACACAAAAACGATGTTGTTTGGGGCTTTATCTGCGGGGACAACAACATATTTATCATGGAGGTAAGACATGTGTTTTGCAATATTTGGGTATTTAAAGATTGATGTAGCATGGGTATTCATAGACCCATTCAGTTTCTTAATTCTAATTTGTATCAACGACCTCACAGCCTTAATCCATTGCGAGTTCGGAAAGAGTATCTACTTCTTTCTCGCGTTTAACCCATTGCCTTGCATAATCCTCGACTGAATCCATCAGTATTTTGAAGTTGTTTTTCCAATTGATGGATTTAGGCTCACGATATTTCGAGCCGGTATAACACATATAGCAGGGAAGTGTTATAGACAATGTTTAGGTCACCAGTAATAACGTGGCCAGCCGGATTATATATAAATGGAAATTTCGAATTTGATATGGAACAGAAATTATTTCCGACTTCTTTTTATTGAAGATCGAAACTAACTGTTCTAGCAGAATCTTTCATTTTAACTTCATACAAGCAAACAAAATAAGCACTGAAAATTTCGAACAAGTAAAGTTAGATAAGCAGAACATGATGTACCTGTTTTGAAAGACAGATCACAATAGAAAAGTACAAACACGTGTGTAAAAAATTTACAAAAAACAGCGAACAAGTTGCACAAAGATTTTACTGAAAATGATAATAAAGACGTAAACTAGAACACTGACTTAAAAAGACGTAACTTATCTATCTTTACTTGTAAAATAGGCAGAACATGAATCACCTGACATTCTGTACGTGGCTGTCCCAAGTCAATAGTCTGTAGTTCAGTGGTTTTCGTTGGATCATGTCTGTCATATTTGTTTTTAGTAAACTGTTTTGTTATAAATTAGGCCGTTAGTTTAATCGTTTGAATTGTTTCACATTTGTCATGTCGGGCCTTTTATAGGCGACTATACAGTATGGTTTTTTCTTATTGTACGATGACCTATAATTGCTTATGATGTATATCCACTTCATTTGAGCTGTGGTGTATAGTTGTCTCATTGGTAATCGTAATCATACCACATCTGCTTATTTTTATATACTTTACCTCCTTTGTATACTTCCAATTTTCGCGATGACGTTTGCATTACCAATTACTTAATCGTTTATGAACTTTGAAAAAAAAGGAAATCTTGTGCACTTATGCAACAACACAAAGCGATACTTCCTAGCGAAAACATCAACACTCCAATCAGACGTAGCGTATAATTTCGCGGTTCAGCTGATCATGGTTTATTTTACTCGTATAGCAAGTCTTTCAAAATGGTGAACAATTATATTCACATACATATCACATTGCCATTTTCTGGCGACATTACACTGCGCGCGAATTCGGGGAATATTGTATACAAAATTTTGGATACGATTTAAATTCGATAGTACGTTGATATACAATACAAATACTAACCATCACTGGAGTTCAAACATTTGATTCCCACGTCTTCAGTGTGATTACAGTCTTCCACACCCCAACCACTACTTGGACAATCACCCAATGTGCGTTCATTTCCAGAGCATTTCAGATTATCAAGCCATGTTCTTCCAATACCATAACCTACTGTTGCCCCCAAGGAAACTCCACTGCTGTTAAAAGCAAATATCGTAATGTTACATTAAAATAAAAACTTATAATTTCAATTCACCTTCTCAGATATTATTAGAGATTGGAAATATAATTTTAAAGTAAGGCCCATTATTATTGTAACAAATTGCCACCGTAAATTTTAATAATTGAGAAGATTTTCTGACGCATTTTTGTGCGAAAGGGTTTAGAAAATTGTTTAATTTTAAGAAGGTTTACAGTTCTTAATGATATAACGTCACAGTACCCAAATTGCACACATTTAGCAGAAATAGCAGTTGAAATCTTACAAATTTTCTAAGGGACTAAACAAGTTGTATTTTTATGATTTAATATTACTCACTTCTTTCAACATAGGTAAATATATTTGAACATACATAAAACGTTCACAATATACATCAAAGGATGAAGTATTCACTGGAAAAAGTAAAATCTACGGAAATGTCGCCATGCAATGTCCACAAAAACTTTTAAAAATGAGCAAATGATATATGTTGCAGGCATCCATTCCTAAAACAATGAATTGTAAGCATGGTCTATCGTCAAATTGCTCTAATTATTTGGAGAAACAAAACAAAACATCAGTTATTCGATTTTTACGGATGTGAATTTTAGCATGGATGCAATTTGGGTACTCCTCATCCAAGAATCATGGATCGCTTGGAGGTCGGTTCAAATCCATTTTTCTATGATTCGATATGGATTCAAAATTAATTTGGTGGAACTATTTAGTAATTAACGATATATCTACAAAATAAACACAGAGTGGAAACTTTTGTCTGAATCACAAATAAATGTGTAACTTGGATAAACGCTTCCGGAATTTGTGCCAATATTGACAACACATTTATTCGATTTGTTGAAATCCTGTCTCATCTGGAGCACCGACTGTTAGGTTTTATTATATTTGTACATATAAAATATGAATTGTTCGTTGTATTTTCATTTTTGATAAGAGACATTTCAGTTTTGTAAATTGATAATAATAGATTTTGTCTCGACGTATTGTTAATAGACAGCTTGAATCCAATGATTAAGATTAACTGGTACGAGCTATTATTGATATGAACGCATCAATATTTACACATTACAATACTAATGCGGTTAACTACCATTTTAGATAAGGCCTGGATTATATTTAATATTATCAAATACTATGCGTAAAATGATTATTTTAGGCCAAATGTTGCATTTTGCTCGTTTATGACACCATAGTGACAACAAAAGTGACCAACAGCATAGTTGTAGGCAGCAGTCCTTTATTAAGGAGATCAAGATAGGAAACGCAAGATATGATGCAGACTTTACTGTATCTGTCCTATCCTTTATTTTAAGATCAATCAGATTGATGCGATCAACATAGCTAACAAATTTCAAATCATTCAGTAAGAGGACATCACCAATATAGCTGAACGTCAAATTAAAGGAACATGCCAGATTTTATTCATTCTTCCTGAGGAACTCCTGTATAAAGTCTGACTCATACTTATAAAGTAACAAACTGAAAAGAGGAGCAGAGTTGCTTTCCAATTGGCTGCTGATTCTTTGTTGAACTAAAAGTCCTCCAATAATAAATAAAAATCAGCTGGAAAGAGCCAGCTGTTTTTAACTATTGCAAAAGGAGATGAACTTAGATTATGGTACTCTTAAAATAGTTGTGGATTATTTTAGTATCAAATTCTGATTCAAACCACCTTAGAGAAAATGAGAATCGAAAGATACCAAAGGGACATTAAAACTCATAAGTCGAAAATAAACTGACAACGCCATGGATAAAAAAGATAAAGATAAACAACAGTACCCATAAAACAACAAAGAAAGCAAAAGACTGAACAACACAAACCCAACCAAAAACTTGGGTGATTTCAGGTGCTCCGGAAGGGTAAACAGATCCTGCTTCTACGTGTGGCACCCGTGGTGTTGTTTATGTTAGTACAAACTCGGTGATAAGTCAAGTTCGGTATGTCACATTCGGGGAAAAGAAACTTGACATAAAGGATACCACAGATACTTTAAAGTCTGCCTCATATCTTGACTGACATCTAGAAATGGACAATAATGGCTGGTTGAGGACTACACGTAACAACAAAAGAAATGATTTCGATTTGCCAATTGTAAACTTTCAATGTATTTGTAATATTATTTAAGCAGCGCCTGCATACGGAGTATTTATCTCCCAGTTGATACGATATTCCAAGGATAATGATTTCTTTGATTTTTTTTTCTAAGGAGCATATTGTTTCCAGTCTATGTGGCCGTCCGTTCGTCCGTTAGTCCGTTCATTAGTGCGTCCATCCGTTCTTTTCGTATAAGATTGAAGTTTTAGTTAAAGGTAGATATATAGTTGCCAGGGAGTTGCAGTCACATCAACTTGAAACTTTTTGTTTGTTGGCCACTTTGCATAACATAAATATATTAATTTATTTTAGTGTCAACTGCAGTAAATTACTATGTACCTAAATTGGCTTTAACCTACTTGTATCCAAGTTGCTTACAAGCAACAGTGGCATCTCTATCGTCAAAGTCGTCATCACAAACTGTTCCCCAAGTTCCGTTGTAATGTATCTCAAGTCTTCTTGATTTAATACGTACATCGCCTTTGAAAATATGTCAAAAATATTAAAAATATGTGACAAGATACTATAAATAATATATCAACAAAACTAAGCTTGTAGATCATGATCTTATAATGGAGCAGAATATGACTAAAAGACTTTAAAATCTGTCACCTGATGTAAATTATATATTCAATATTTTCAAAGAAAGTGGTTTCCGGCACGTAAGTAAAGATTCGAGTTGTACAAGTACTTCTAAATATGAGTTAAAAACCAATTGTTCAGAGAAAAATTGAAGGTCTTTCCACCCAAATTCACTTAGGATAAGAAAATTTGGATAAAAAATAGTATGCCTATTCTTAAAAGTTAGCTTATCACACACTGGTTCCGAAAATATAATGCCTAAGGCGCCTTTTGCATAAATTAAGGGAGATAATTGGAAATTTCCGGTTGATTCAATGTCATTTCCGGTATCAGGTAATATCTTACTTCACACTGATTCCAAAAATATATGGTTCTAGATACTTTTAAATGAAATCTGTGCAGGAAATGGCTACTTCCGGTTTACCAATTAAAAGATCACTTCTGGTTGACCTTTGCAAGGTCATATGTCTACCAACCTAATCCAAAAGACCGCATGGCTTTATCATGTATATTAAATATGAATTTATAGCAAAGGTCAAAATCTAGAACATTAAATTTACTTTTGACCTCAACATAAATTTCAAGGTCATAAAGCAAAGACCTCAATACAAAAGACCATAAGTCTCTACTATATATGGTTGATGAGTTATATTACAATACAGATATTTCAAACATTACAGCGGACAAAACTCACATTAAATGTCAACACGTCCACCCTTTTAACGAAAATAAACATGTCACGGCATGTCGCAACTAACATGTTAGTAAAAATAGTTTGTCGATATCTAATACGGTATATGAGGAGAAGCAATAATTAACCAAAATCAAAATTAAGAACATAACCTTGACCTCTTTTTTTATGGTGGACCAAATTTTTTCGACATTCTGAGGAAGTAACGAGCAATTTGGTCAATCAATTTTGTCGGTTTCTTTAATGCTTGCGACAGACTAGCGATCACAAGGAAAACAGTGTTTGGGGAGATAGCTCTTACAAGAAAAAGTGTTCGGTTAAACAGGGTCAAATAATCAGAACAAAAGCAAAAGGTCTGTCCAAGGAAAAGTCGAAAGACATAACAATAATCAGATCAATATCAAAAGGTAGTGGAAAGACCTAATACTAATCAGAACAAAATCAATAGGTCTTTCCACGGAAAAGTGGAGAGACCTAATAAGCATATTTAATGTTTTTTATGTTATGTATAAAACTGACCTCGCGAGTATAAATAGGACTTCATATGTCATATATCAGACGTACATCAACACCTCATAACAAATCGATATGGCAAATGTATGACCTTTCATATATCATTAATGAGGAAGAGACCTATTACAAAGACTTAACCTGACAATTTAAGCTTGTAAATGAAGTCAAAAGCATATGATCTTTGTCAGCCGGGCATACCCTTGAAAAATTATGGGGATGTTAAAGTACTACAAATAAATAAGCCTTCGTAGTACATTTTAAGCAAATCTTTTGTAAATAATTTTTAACAAGAAGTGTAAGAGCAGTTGAAATCCTTTTAAACCAATCTTTGGTTAGACTTGATTTGAATAAACACTGTCTACATTTTTCGAACGTGTATTACAACTCTTTGTATAATGATAAACACCGTCAGCAATACAATTGATGTATTAACACGTAACGTAAGCAAGGTGTAATAATTATTAAACATAGCGTCATTGAAGTCAACACTGTCTGCAATAAAAAATATTTGTAATCAAAATTAAACATAAAGTACGTATTCTGTAATAAGAATTAAACATAGCGTTTAGACTATACAAATGACATTATTAAAAATGGTATATATTACGCCATATGTATTGTTATCATTATATATATGTTACACAGCAATGGCGGTATAAACGGTAACATACCGTGATTACTTAAAGAACACTTTAAACCAACCAGTTTTATATAGTTAGGGTGGACTTGGGATTTTACTGTAGAATGACATTTGATTACACTGTCAGGCCACAAATTGTACATTTGAGATTAACATGATTATTGGAAAAACGCGGAAAATATAAGAAAAAATTTGACTGCTCATTTGACTTACTCATTATACTGAGATATATTCATGACTGTGATATACAATTTTAAGATTATAAGATAATATTGTTTTATTAAAATTGCAAGAAGTAATTTCGTTTGTAAATTTGTTTTAGGGGCATGCCGTTCTCAAATAATCATGAATGATTTCTTATATTGTTAAAAAGTAAAGAACTTAAAGAACAATTCAAACTTTTAAAATGTTATACTATATTACGACTTCAAGGTTTACTGAGCATGGACATTCGATAGTGCGAGCGTGGCATGGTATCCTATAGACACCTATTTTTGTTAGCTTTTGATATTTTCACTATCTTTGAGATGCGGAAGATTTCACGACAGTTCAATATACTGGCTAAGGATGCTAACTCTTTCGGAGCGCCATGGTCACAGTGATTGAGTTTGTGTTGTCCAAAATTTCTATTGCTTTCATTAACTTCTTTGTTGTACTGTATGTATACCGAATGCTTGCTTTGGAATACTTTGTCGCTATGAATTATCGGTTTGATGTTGTTACACCACTGTCCAAAGTCAGCAGAAGAGGTTTAAACACTAACAAGTATGTTAAAACTCGTCCCATTCTTTACGTGCCTTTATAAAGGAGCATCCATTCAATTGGTTGTCAAGCCGTTTGGTATTATATTTTTGCAGTTACATCATCCTTAATAACCATGTCGCATAACTGCATAGTAAAGACGTAGTATGCCGTAGTTCTTTTGTGATCCTTTTTTTAATTTCCTTTGTGTTCTTATTTCTATATACATTGATCGCTGTTAAAATGGGGTATTTATGACAATAAAGGTCTTAAAGGGATATATGTGGTGGACAATGTAATATATATGATGACTTAAGAGATTTTTAATGTTACATTGTGCTATTTTCAAATATTTCCAATCATTGTCGTGTTATATGTTTATTTAAACAGATATTAAGAATGAGAATAAGAATAAGAATCCAATTAAAGGGCCCGTTTCGAGCATATACATATATATATAGTATTAATTATACAGTAATTCTTAAGATATATTACACTAAAAATAAATGATTAAATAACTATTCTCCATACCAGATGGTGTTTGAAAATAAATAAAATAGAATATTAAGAATACTACTGAAACAAAACGGTCTTGTTTATATCTTGTTCTTAAATATGATGATTTCAACTTTCCAAGTGTCAACTTCCTATTTCTCAACAGTAATCAACCCTCTGCTCCATCGTATGGCGTTCACATATATCAGTAAAAACGTTACGGTCGTGCATGTTAACACTATTCGGACTGTATTAACAGGGGATGAGCTCCTTACATAAAAACTGCTCATACAGAGTTATGAGGAAGAACCAATGAAATCGACTCTACATAAGTTTTACGGTCATCATCATGAATTCGTTGACCGATAGGAAATGTCGGTATCTCAACTGGCAAAAGTAAAATAACAAAATACCAAAAACACCTAGGAAAATTAAAACGGAAAGTCCCTTTTAAAATGGCAAAATTAAAAGCTAAAGCAAATCAGTCAACACGTCAGGAATATGACAATTGTTTTCTATTCGTTTGATGTATTTCAACTTTTGATTCTATCATTTGATAAGAAACTTCCCGTTTTGAATTTACCTTGAGTTCTGTTTTATGTTATTTACACTTTTATCAAACGAATGGAAAACAACTGTCATTTTCCTGACTTGGTACAGCATTATCGATGAAAACGATGGATAAAACCTTGTATTATGGCTAGCTGAACCTCTCACTTATATGACAGTCGCATATAATTCTATTATATTGACAACAATGTGCGAGCAAACATCGGTCATTTCTATAGTTAAAGAAGGTGAAACTTTCGTGTTGGCAATTATGTATATCGCATCGGAAAACGTTAACCTACTATGGACCTTACATAATACACTGAAACAGTTGAGGAACAGAAAAAAAGAAAATGAAAGCACCTAATTTAATAAACAATCATTCCAGAAATGAGCATAAACTGATAAATAGACAAACAATGACAGTATATTGAGTTTAGTCCCTTGATTTAGATAAAAACTTTAAATAGAAAGTCGTTCTGCATGAAATGATTGAAGTCAGAAAATTTATAAGAACTAGTGGATTCAGAAACGATAATAACCTCGTGACTAACTTTGCTCGTTGAATATTGTTTACGAATCATCTATTCCTTATAAATCATCGACTACTTTACACTTATGTAGAGGACTATGTACAAACATGCATGACACAAATTTGTATCTATTATATGTAAATTGAGGTTGCAGTGGGAAATTCAATTCTTTAAAAAAATGGTGTCTATAGTAATGCATCGCCGCTGCATCATGCAGTAACCCTCTAGGAAAACACTGCAGTGGGAAAATCTGATTCTGTACAGGCACCATATGCTTAAGAAGATCCGCTGTCTTCATTGTTTTTCCAATAAATAACACAGTTAAAACATGTTCATGAAATGTAACACTTTTAAATCAAACATATAAATATATATTTATCAACCAAAGCTTAATAGTGCTACTTAGCTTTGAATTAATTAATAGATATGTGTTAAGCGAATTACTCCCTTTTATTTATCATAACGTCGCACGAGACAACAATGACATACGCCTGAGGAGCACTGTTTGTAGTTGTGTCCAAGAAAGATATTTAAGAGTCGGAAATTTCATATGTGAATATAATTGACTGGTGGGCGTTGTTTGCATGTTTGATAAAATCATTCAATGTTTGTTGTGATCCAATCCATTTCATATCAACAGACCTCTACTGTAAACCTACAGATAAACATCAGTACCTTTCCCTCAAAGCTGTCACCCCAAACACTGTGCAAAAGTATCCCGTACAGTCAAGCTCTCAGAGTAAAGGGATTTTCTCCTCTGAGGAGCCTGTCACTAAACAGTTACAGGAACTTCGCGGATTTTTACCAAACGAGGTTATAAGAAATGGGACAAAGATAAGAGATTTGCGTGTGCTAACAATAACAGCCGCAATGACGTATTACAGTACAAGCAGAAAAGGCGAAGCGAAAAGTTCCGTTTTTTAACATACAATCCCGCCTTTACTAACCTCTCCCGTTTGAGCCGTGCCAAACATCCAAAATTATCCAAGATCTTTCCCAAACCTCCTGTCAGCGTTTCGGAGACCAGCAAGTCTGAAAGACTTATTTGTGAGAGCTGGCGTCTCCTCTAATAAACTAATAAAAGCTCTTCAACTGCAGGATGGTGCAAGTCGTGTGGCAACAGACGATGTCTGACTTCCCAACCAATACTGAACTCTCAAACATTTACTTGCCAATCCACTGGGTCCGTATACACTATATATTGCAATGTAACTTGCAAAACCCAGAATGTTGTATACCTTCTTCCGTGTCGATGTGGCATGCAGTATGTTGGCAAGACAGAACAGCCATTCAACAAACGAATGAATGGCCATCGAATTGACTACACCTGCAAGCCCGACCTCCCGGAAGTCGTCATTTGAGATCAACTTTTGATTTTGTCAGTACGTATTCACGATAAATTGCTCTTTGAACAGTCAATAATATATGAAAGCTTCTACATTGTTTATATTTAAATAAAAAATATTGATAACAGATAGAGTAAAATTTTCAAATTTGACATTTGCATATTCTCAACGCTATGTGTTGTAAATGTTACTGATAGCGTACGCTATTTGCAATCACAATTATTTTAATTAAATATAGTGTTTTTCATACTATTATTATTATATCATAGTTTTAAAACACCATCTCATCGACGCAACAATCATAAGGACATCTAAAAGTCAACATATGGTTTTCAATAATAGACAGTTGTCTCCAATGAGCATGATGAGACATATGGAATTATGATGAAATTTCCCAGAATACATATACTAACACTAAAATCCTTGACGGCTAGAAATTGGGTATTTTTTTTTGTAAATTCCCTTTCTTTATTTCAAATAAATGAGTACGGTCAATTTTGTTTTTGGGCTTTATAAAAATTCATCAAGATGCCTACCTGAATAAATAATAGCTGTTAATAAGGCAAAAGTTTAAAGCATGTAAACATTATTTCGTCACTTACTAAAACAAGATCAGCCAAGCTATTAGGAAAACAAAAGCTTAAGTTATGACTTAACGACAAAAGAGATGATTTCTGCTTCCCAATTGTAAACTTTCCATTTCTATGTAGCAGCATTCCAGCAGCGCCTGCATACGGAGTATATATCACCCAGTTGATACGATATTTCAGGGCTTGTATTTCCTATTATGATTTCTTTGATAGTGGTTTGCTGCTCACAAGGAAGCTATTAAACCAAGATTTCCAAGTAGTGAAGTTGAAATCTTCCTTCGTAAATTTTACGGACGCCTCATGAGTTAGTTGGCCGTAATGGAATATCCGTTTCACAGATGATAGCGGATATGTTTCAATTGTCGTAACTACAAGCCCGTCCCTTTCTCCGAATGTTACCTATTGAATTAGACTTATTACAGTGGTTGAACTAACATGAGCAACACGACGGGTGCCACAAGTGTAGCAGTATCTCCTTACCCTTCCGGAGCACCTGCGATCACCCCAAGTTTTGTTGGGGTTTGTGTTACTCAGTCTTTTGTTTTCTATGTTGTGTTTTGTGTTTGCTGTTTGTCTGCTGTTTTTTTTTTTCTTTTTTAGCCATGGCGTTGTCAGTTTTTATTTCTACTTACGAGTTTGAATGTCCCTTTGGTATCTTTCGCCTCTTTTTTAGAAGTTCTGCAGTGTTCGTCATGAATTGTGTCATTGTTGATTGCTACAGTATTTTTCGTTTCTCACATGTTACTTTCTTGGACACTTACTATTGGATATGAGTTTGGAAGCGCGTAAAGCATGCATAACAGGAATAGCATGCACTTTCAGCAAACAACTATACATATTTCCAAAACAAAGTATTAACAAAAATAAAAGGACCTAAAATAATATACAAATCCGGCTTAAACTTTATGGTATTTTAGCTTTACTGTCTTAGAACTAGTGATGTGCATATATATTTATTTATTTGTTTGAGCCTTAGTGGGAAAATACTGATATTTTGACCACAATTCAAATTCCACTTCATTGTTTGTACTACCTTGCTATTCTTATTCCAAAAAAATAAAGCATTACACACCTTGTCCTTCATAACAACGAATTCCAACAGCACTGTCATTGCTGCAAGTATGGTTTCCCCAATCAATATGTGAACAATCAATTAATTTATGTTCCCATCCAATGCATTCCAACTTGTCCAACCATATTCGTAAAGGGACAGTCGCTTCCATTTTTCCTAGAACAATCCCTTTTCTGATAAAAAAAAATTAGTATTGATCTACCTCTACTTCAGTTGATAATGGGTTGCATTCTTGTTTAGTAATCAAATGTAATTGCTTTTATATCAAACACTGAAATTGTGCCAAAAGCCACTACCTGGGTACATGATTTTCGTCATCAAAATTTGTACCAGGAAAAATAGTAAGCTCGGGAAAATTGTTATTATGCATTTACTTATCTTCTGAAACAAAATTTGAATAATTTTACGTAAGTTATAAAAGAGAAGTATGTAATAACCTGTAACCAAGCTGCTTGCAAGCCACTTGAGCGTCGATGTTGTCAAAGTTGTCGCTACAAACTGTTCCCCATTCGTTGTTGTACAATATCTCGAGTCTTCCTGACGAAAGTCGCACGTCTCCTAAAAGAAAATCATTCATCGTCATGTAGAAGGTATAATGAAAAATGTGTGTTACAAATTGCATTAAAAAGATGTGGGTGAGATATAAATGAGTCAGCAATACAATAGCAAAAACCCCAGAAAAGAACAAACCATTTATCATATGCATTGGTCAATATAAAATGTTTTTCTCTAAGTCGTCTCTATTTGTGAATGTATTAAGAAGAGTTAACCAAATATCTACCATCAGTATCGAATCATTGCATGGACAAAAACATTATTAATTGTCATGATTTGTACATCCGCATATAAACATTTTTTTCAGATCTGGTTTTCGGCGTTTTCAGGATTTTATGTCAAGCATACAAAACGGAACCTACGATTAAAAAACTTGCTTCTGATTACTAATAAGAATAATGCCAATCCATGTTTAGATAAATATTATATATAATATATACTAATTCCTTCTTACTTTTTACCCCATTTCAGTAGAGAAATTATCTGATTTGAAAAATAGGTTATGCTTGTTTTATATATTTTGTCTTGCTGATCATTTTTCGATTAACTTTTCTATCTATCAATTATAATTGTCAAGATCAAAGACAAAAAGCAAAACAAATTAGAAAAATCGTCATTGAAGGGCAATAACTTGAAGAAAGGGTCGACTAACGATTTTGGTCATGTCAACTTATTTGTAGATGTATGTATCTATTAAAGTTTTCATGATATAAGGCAACAATGCAAACAATTGGAAAAATCGTCATTAAAGGGCAATACCTTCAATAAGGTGTCGACTGATGATTTCAGTCATGTTAATCTATTTGTAGATCTTGTCTTGCTGATCTATTTTGCTATTTAAAGTTTCTGTCTATCTATTATATGTAAAATGTTTGAGATAATAAACCAAAATTTAGAAAAATCGATAAAATTCGTCGTTGAAGGGCAATAACTCCTATAAGACATTTTCTGACAATTTTGATATCAATAGACATTTGGGAAATCTCATCTGAACATTTTAGCCATTATGTTGGCCATGTTTGTTTTGGCATTTCTGAACAAATATATACGTAGTTTTATTTGAAAAGAAAATATTGGAAATAAAGCCAATAATAAAATTTGACTTTCTACAAAAATGGAACATTTACCAAGGCGTCTGTATTATTTGCTAGAGAGATTATCTGATTTGACAAAAGAAAGTGTAGACCCAAAGTTTTTCAATTATATATTAGAGAAGGGTATATTAATCTGTACAATTAAACCTTAGAAGTTATTTATTAGTGTGATAACTGCATAAATACCTTCACTTTTATTATTGCATTTAATCTTTACATTTTCGCCACGAAAACAATTTTCAATACCCCATCCTGCATGAGGGCAACGGGCCAATTTGTTTTCGTCTCCACTGCAATTCACGTTGTCAAGCCATATTTGTCCTTTTACAGATTTCACTGTACTTCCAACGAAGATACCATTGCTACAATAAAAAAATGCGTTGATATCACCATAAAAACGCAGAATAACGTTAATTTATGTTCACATGTACTTTTAGATAGTTCAGTATTGAAATTAACTTGGATGTGTGTGCAAAATAAACTTCTATATACAGATGCGTGAAATCTGGGTATGTTCATACTTAAAATTGGCACTCTTCTTACAACAAATGTACAATATTTATGCAAAATAAAAGAATGTACATGTTCATGTAAATGTAGTACATCTGTGCTGCTTAAAAATTCAGGCAGGAAAATTATACTTTCCGCTATCCTTTTCAAACTTGAAAGTATTTTATTATAAGACAATCAATGCTATAGTGCCAGTTTTGATTCTCGATAAATAACACTAAAATTGGAGAGTTGCATATACAGTTAAGATGGGGTCAGCAATATTGAGATATATATATATATATATATATATGTACATGTACGTGTATAGATGTATGTTCTTGTATCAGTAAATGTATGTGGGGCGCATGTGTGTATATATATTTATATGTGTTTTGTTTACGTTGTATAAATATAAGTTTATCATGTTTATGTGTTGTTAAATATTCTGTGTTGTTTCTTTTCGTTACTTAATATTTTCTTCAGTTTTTCCATTTATGATGTTTATTATTATTAATTCATCTTCGTTTTGTTTGTCTTCTCCTTTATACAAACGATACACAAATTTAAAATTTAAAACAAGCAAATTGAAGAACAAAAAATTGGAGATATACAGAACTTTTATGATATATTTTTTATTTCTACTTAAGCACAAAAGTATTTGCTCATTCTATTTATAGCATGGTGCTTTCGACAAAAAATCTTTGGGGAGTGGGGGTAACTTTAAGTAAAAAATTGAAACATTGTGAAACAACTTTTACGTATTATAGATGCATATGTGTATGTTTGGTTAATGCTGCTTTGATATATTGTGCTTGTAGATATTTATATTATTTATGCTACTCATTTTTAAACACTTTATTATATTATGTCGACTATAACTATTGGTAGCGTAAACTGCAGGGGTTTATCAGAAACAGTTAAAAGAATTGATATATTTACAAAATATAAGGACTTGTATGATATAACTATATTAGTAGACACCCATAGCACATCTGAAAAAGAAAAACAATGGCTTCATGAATGGGGATATGTGGGGAAATTTAGTTCTTATTCTAGTAAAAGTAGAGGGGTAGCTATTCTTTTCAAAAATACTTTCGAATTCAAGATCCATGAGGAAACTATAGACCTGTTGGGTAATTTTATTATACTAGATATCACCATTCAGGACTACCGTATAACTTTGGCAGCTATATATGGACCGAATAATGATGACCCAGTCTTTTTTGAGAACATAAAACACAAAATATCCTCTATGGCAATTCGTCAATTGTAGTAGCGGGAGATTGAAATGTTGTTCAAGATTATGACATGGACACATTACATTATAAAAGTGAAAATAACCCCCTGTCAAAAGCCAAGATACATGAGGTAATGCATGAACTAGATTTATTAGATATATGGCGTCAGCAGCACCCTTTTGATAAGAGGTACTCATGGCGGGGTCCAAATCACAAACAAAGTCGTTTGGACTACTTCATGATTACCTCGGATATAAAGCATTTGTAGTTTCATCAGATATAGGGATAAGTTATAGATCGGATCATTCTCCTGTATTGATTAATTTTAGGTTTTCTAGTCAGATAAGAGGAAGGGTACATGGAAATTTAATAACAGTCTTTTGAGGAAACTGAATTTATTGAGAAAGTAAAGGGACATCAAAACTGTCATTGAAGAATATGAGTCTGATCCATCTATGGATATTGAGACAGAGGATAAACAGTTTAATATAAGCTATCAGCTTTTATGGGATATGATTAAGATGAAAGTCCGCGGATCTGCAATCTCATTTTCGTCTTTCCAGAAAAAAGAAGGAAATAAAAAAGAAAAAGAATTATTATATAAGATATCATTATTAGATAAAAAAAACTTTGGAGAATAACTTGCCATCAGTATACCAAGAAAGGGAAGGGATCGAACTAGAATTAAAAATATTGAGGGAAAAAAAGGTTAAAGGGATAATAACAAGAGCTAAGGCAAGATGGCAAGTAGAGGGGGAAAAGGGAAGTAACTATTTTGTAATTTGGAAAAAACATTACACAGAAAAATTATTCCCAAACTTATTTTGGAGGACGAGACTGAGATAACAGATCCCATTACTATTAGAAATGAACAAAAACAGTTTTATAAAAAATTATATACTAGTTGTAAACCATTGTTACTTGAAACTCACAGGGACACATTTCTTCAACATGATAATCCTTTTATTACAAAACCGAATGAGGAAGAAGTGGGTTCCTGTGGGGACCTTAACAATGCAGGAATGTTTGTCTTCTCTTAAACTCATGCAGAACTCCAAATCACCTGGTATAGATGGATTTACTGTTGAGTTTTATAAATTCTTTGGAATGATATTAAGATACCACTGGTAAGATGTTTAAATGAGGCTTTAGAATATGGAAAGTTCTCTATCACACAAAGGCAGGGACTCATTACTTGTATACCAAAGGAGGGTAAGTCAAATTTTATCTAAAGAACTGGCGACCTATCACCCTTTGTGTGTGGACTATAAGATAGCTACAGCAAGTTTAGCAAATAGACTAAAAAGGTGCTAGTAAATATAATTAGTCAAACACAAAAGGATTTCTTAAAGGTAGGTATATAGGCGAATGTACTAGATTTATTTATGATCTGATGGAAAAGATGGAGGAAGACGACATTCCTGGCCTTTTAGTTTTAGTCGATTTTGAAAAGCTTTCGACACGGTCGAATGGTCTTTTATACTAGAGGCTTTGCAGTTTTATGGCTTTGACCATACATTTATAAGTTGGATAAGGGCATGCTACTGTGATACCTCTAGTGCAGTGTTAAATATCGGATATGTTTCAAAATGTTTTTCATTGAAAAGGGGGTTCGTCAAGGGGATCCTCTGTCTCCGTATCTATTTATTTTAGTTTTGGAATTACTCAGTGCAGCTATTAAAAATGATCCTGATGTTGCTGGTGTAACAATTAATGACTCAGAATTTTTGTTGAGTCAATACGCTGATGATTCTTCCCTAGTCCTGGATGGTGACCAAAAGTCTCTAAATCAATGCTTAAATTTGTTTGATAAATTTTCAGAATGTGCTGGACTCAGGTGTAATGTTGACAAAACTGAGGCCATATGGATTGGGTCAAAAAAAGGTAGTATGGAAAAACTTTTGCCAGAAAAAAATCTTGTTTGGAACCTTTCTGGGAGGTTCAAACTATTAGGTATATGGTTTGAGCTTGCTAAAATGGATAAGACTCTATGTAATTTTACAGCCAAGATAAACAGTATCAAGTCACTTCTTAATACTTGGGCTTATAGAGAACTAACATATATTGGGAGGGTTGTTGTGATTAAAACTTTAGCACTTCCCATTTTGGTTCAAGTTCTGACTGTCCTTCCTAACCCCCCAGATGGGGTTTTGAAGGAGATTCAAAATATATTTTTCAATTTTTTATGGAAAGGAAAACCAGATAAAGTGAAAAGAACAGTGGTTATGTCCGAACACTGTGATGGCGGTCTTAAGATGCCTAATATTTACTATTTTTGCTATAGTGTAAAAATGTCTTGGCTGTATAAATTATTAGACCCCCAAAATTACTCTCCTTGGAAAGTTTTGCTACTTAGTTATATACAAAAATTTGGGGGACAAAATTTTACATTTATAAGGAAGGATTGCTTTATTTAGCAAAAAAAGTCAATCCCTTTTGGCATGATATCCTGGTAAATTTTTCAAAATTGAAAAATAAGTTGAAAGTTGAAAACAATACAGATATTCTGGCCCAGTCCATATGGCTAAATCCGAACATCAAAATGGATGGCAAGATGATTTTGAAGGGTAAATATATTGAAAGTTGTATATTTTTATCAATGATCTGGTGTCGAATAATAATACATTATTCTCATATGAAGAATTTGAAAAAAGTATAATATCAATACTAATTTTGTAGAGTTTTATGGTATTTTAAGTGCTATTCCAAATAGATGGAAAAGTATGATAGAAGGTAGTTCTAAACTTGATAATATTGAAAATAAATTAGTAGATAAAGTTAAAAAGAACCAAAATCTTGTAAATTTTTTATAATTTATTTCTGGAGGATGATAAAGTATTATCATTATCTTCCCGTAAAAATGGGAAATAGACTTATATATGCAGATTGAAGATTGGAATGCTATTTATTCCATGCCCTTCATTATAACCAGAAATTCGTTTTACAAAATTTTCAATTTAAGATTGTTCATAGGATTTTACCATGTAATTCCTTTTATTTAAATGTAAATTAAAAGAAACTGAACTATGTACATTTTGTTCAGAAATTAGAGAAAATATTTTTCACATTTGTAACACAAAACTTCTGGTTTTCCATTATAGATTGGATTAGAAATTATGACATCTTCTTGCCTTTCAGTGCAAAAGAGGTCATTTTAGGTGTGTCTGAGGATTTTGTCAACAGTAAAACAGTTAATAATATCTTGTTGTTACTTAAATACTATATATACAAATGTAGATGTAAGAGCATATTGCCCACAAAATATGGTGGGATAGAATATTTAAAGTATTGGATTAAAATAGAAAAATACTCTGTATGTTTCTTAACCCCTACACAAAAATAAAATGGATCAGAAGTGGCAATTGTTAGAAGCAGCATTTAATTAACAAAATCAATTGTAATATTTATATTTATTATACCATTATGATTTAATCGATCTTACAAGTGTTAATTTAACTTTTATACTTTGTGTCTAATACTGTATTATGTAATTTCACATGTTTCATCTTGAAAATAAAATAATTACAAAAAAAAAAAAAAAAAACGTTAATTTATGTTTAAAATAGGTAATAATCAATGACAGATACCGTATTGAGTATAATATTACTTTGCGACCTGAAATAATGAATTGATTACTGGAATTGAGTTGCTAAACATCCAATGATAGTTATCTTACTACTGCAAGTGAGTTCGATCGATATAGAGCTGATTCTTTGAAAATAATTTGTTATGAGAAATTTCAAATCCATTATCAGCCTCAATATGGTTGCTGTTCATAACATCCCCCTGTTTTGATGGTTTCCTAAACGGTTTGCATTTATGGTGACAAATAGTAGCAAAAACCATTAAAAATACAAATTACCAAGCAAATTTTGTGGAAATGCTTCTCCCATAGATAAGCAGCAAATGGTAATCACCTGTCAATTCTTTTCTGCTTAGTTGATTGAAATTGAGATAGCTTGTCAAACACAATGTTTATTTTCAGGCTACGCATGGAAAAACAGTTAAGGCAGGGTATTGAGCACAACTATGTTTTTTTTTAATGTAAAATTGGTGTTCTGCATTTTGAAGGCTCTTTAAGCTGTCAAATTTAACAAAATGATAACCATTACATCCTTAGAGCCTGTAAGAATCTTAGTAAAAATACAATAAAATGAACTTCAGAAAAGAAATAAAGAAATATATGACAATAAGATATCATCTCTTGATCAAAATAGTAAACTTCTTTTGTTAAAGCATACAAAACTGAATATAAACAAGAATTTCATTTGACACATGAAAACTTATATGCAAATTTAGAATTAGTGATCATTCCTCGCTACTGAAACTGGAAGATATAAAATATTCCTCACCCTCAAAGACTTTGTAATAAGTGCAAAGTTCTGGATGATGAATCTCATTTCTTTTGTAAAATAAATAATGATTTAAGACATGTCTTTTCAATGATTTAAAAGCCCAATACAAAGAGTTTTCTGATAATGAAATATATTCTAAATCCAACTATTAGTCAGCAAGTGAAATCTTTAGGCCCCTTTATTAAAAAGTCTAAGGAACTGAGGACAGGGCACTTGAGGTCATTTGTTGTGATTAATATTTTTGTTTTATTTTATGTAAATGTAAATGTCATCATTATATTGTTGTGTATTCGTGTAATTGTTATGCCTTTGACCCTCTTATAGGTATAATTTGTGCTTAATAAAGTATAAATAGGTATAGTTCGTAGAAGTGTGTTTAATTCTCTAGAATTCAATATTTACGTTCAAGTTAATATCACAAACACAACATGATTTTCAATTATATAAAGGTGAAAGAATCATCACTCGGAGTTAAGCAGCCTTCCTAAGTATCAATAGTTTACTTTGAACTACAATCTACACTAAGTTAACTGATATTTAGTTTAACATTTGAGTCCATTTTTTCAGATAGTAAGTGACCTACAATCATATAGCTAGGTGAAAAGAATTGACATTTACATGCCATTTTACCGTAGTGTGAAATATGACAACGAGGTTACTCACCAGCAGTACGACATTGCACAAATGATGAGCAGAATGATAAATCAATAGTAAAATATAATTAAACTGGTAACTGGTTTCGGCTTCTTGATAATCAAACGGATATTGCATGCAAAAGAGGATAAGCCTTCCCATATTCAACTTAAACATCACGTAACTTGGATGATGTTGCTTGGCGCTATACTTATATCAATGTTTTCTTGTAGGCAGCTAAGTGACATGTCGATCAAGAAAACTTGTATTTTCGAATTTGCATGCAATATATCTCTGCCTTCGATGGAATTTATATATATTTATATATAAAATATATAACATCCTTTGTTGATAACATATTATATCGTTTCTATTTACTGCTGAATTATTTTGCACCCATCTTCTTGAAATTAAAATGTAGATCTATAAAAATATGGTATTTTGACAGTTTTACGACTGACGTGTTCCTGCATTGTTATGATTGACAGCGTATGGCCAAACCCAGTAAAGATCCGTCCAAATTCCATTTAACTGATAAATGTAATAACACTTACCGTTACCTTGATAATATTTTTGCTTTAAATAATCGATAATTCTATATAATTATACTGTAGAAATTTACTAAAGGAATTAACTTTAGATAAATCTAATATAAACGGCAATAATTGTCTTTTTTCTAGATTTGGATATTTCTGTTTCACACGGGAAAATGAAAACAAAAATTCTCAGTCTTTAGTTTTCTATGTTGTGTTTTGTGTACTGTTGTTGGTCTTTTAGTCATGGCGTTGTCAGTTTATTTTCGACTTATGAGTTTGAGTGTCCCTTTGGTATCTTTTGCCCTTCTTTTTCCTTCCCTCTTATTAATTTTCCTTTTTTGGACGGTGATATTCCTTAGAACACTTTTTACAGTGTAAGTTTTCCAATTCGTTCACTATGCCCGAGTCTGTAGTGAAATTTTGGATTTCAATGAACGTAATCTTATGAATCACTGAAAAATTATTAAGTCAAGGATTTCATTACCAATAATTACCTCAAACTTTTACTAAATTCTTTCAAAATACAAAGATTTTGTATTTTACTTTACCTGAAAAATTCTTATAAAAGCGGGATATCACATCTTATTTTTCAAGGTAATGTTGTTTATAAAGCAAGTTAATTGAGATACGATCCATGTAAACTTATTGGTTCTTTGAATAAACATATTCCTAAAAGATATCATTTTAACACCATAGTATCTTTGAACATGTTATTAGTTGTGCTAATGTTGATTCTGATTTTGATAAATTAGAACGTAACTAGATATGTATTACTTTTTATAACTTATGATTATAAATGATAAAAAAATAATAATAAAACAGTGCGCTATACATTTCATGCTTCCGATGCGCTTTTCTGAATTAACCTTCATCAGGAACACTCAAAGCCGAATATTTGAACGCCAATGATGTATAAGAACCGAAACACTTGCAAATATTTTTATATCAAAATTACTTAGTATTGAATACCATTTTTCTTTAAGCCTGAACTTACCTTTTAAGAATTTCCCAAAATTATATTTCGGCTAAACAAAGAAGGAGGAAACAGAACAAGAAAGTTAAAGTGGTTTATTCTGCTAACATTTTGAATCTGGTGTCAAGAAAAAGTAACATCCAAGCTATTTAACAAATGTGTAACTTCCATTTCACTGAAAGAGGACTTAAAATGTGGAAAGCATTTTCCATTGGTGAAGGTACATTTATGTCAGCAATAATAAATACTGACACTGCTTTATATCGTTCTGCTACATGTTCAAAAAGTATTAACAAAAATACCGTACTCCAAGGTAAATTCTAAAGTCCAGAAAAACTGAAAAATTAAAACATTAGACTATATCAACCAACGGAAAGGATGAAAAATACCTGTCATATTCCTGACATGGTACAGGCATTTTCCGAGGAAAATGCTGGTTTAATAGCTAACCTATCCTCCCACTTGTATGTCAGTTGTTTATAGTTCCGTTTTATTGACGAAATTGGGTGAGAAACTCAAACAGACATAATCGGTTCAGATAATAGATATCCAGCAGCCAAAGCTTTGTAAACATATATCACAGATATACAACAAAACTGACTAAAAAATTCAGAAATGCAACAAAACTGACTAAAACATTCAAGCAAACATACAAAACAATCTGACAAGGACGCCAACAAAAATATTTCTGTAGTTTTCAGTATAATTTTACTAGAATGATTTTCTTCAATTTTTCTCAACACAGTCTTAGTTTTCGTAAATCTTTCTGATTTGTTTAACACTGTGTCTAAAACTGTCTATATTATTCAACACATTCCTAATAATTTTAACATTGTCTGAATTTGTCGCAACACATTATTTACATTTTAACAGTCTTAGTTCAGTCTGCCTTAGTCTTAACACATACTAAACAATCTGAATTATGTCTGAAATATTCTGGATACGTTAAATCTAAGCTGTCTGAATGTAATCTGCAGTCACAATGTATGCTTTTCTCTGCCGCGGTCCTTTCAAGAGCTAGTTTTGATATGTCAAGACCAAATAGCGAAACCCAATTATCATTATCTCTACCAAATATGGAAAATTCTTATCACTGTTGTTATAATTGTGTTTATAATGATTAAACAATACATTTATACAACTAGAATTAAACTTAAAATTTGATAAATGTCTGGTTTTAAATCTCAGATTGTAGAAAATTTCATATCTCTTTTTCAAGTCTTAACTTCTAAACTTATTATGCAATGCTTTTCATTTTAAATTTGCTAATACAATGAATCAATAAAACAGATTTCTTTTCTTCTTTTTTCTTCGATGCAATAAACTGTTTTGTTTACATTTGTTTATTACTTATAAGTAAAGCTGTGTTTATCACTTATAACTTAAACTTTGTTTATAACATATAATTTAAACTCTGTTCATTACCTAATCAATGGTAACGTCCTGAGTATTACATATCATAATTTATTTGTTGCATGACCATAAAACTCATGTTTAGTAAATATATCGTGTACATTTGTACGGGCGTATGACATTTGCACCAATTTTAAAAATATCATTTTCTCATTTGCGCCAAAACATAGTTTTAATTTGCGCCAATTAGTAATTTTTCAATTGCGCCAATTTAATTTGAACAGGTAAGATCTGATACATTTTGATAACTACCGTTACTTAGGTTAACCCCACGTAGCAAGTAAGTTTAACTTTGCATATTATGTACTAAATTCCTACGCATCTCTTGTTTCGCGTTATCCGCCTCACTTTTGGACAGAAGAGCCTGTTGAAAACTGTAAAGAACAGCGGAACCGAATCGTTTCACTCGCACTACAATGAACAGTTTTACTCACACCAACCGAACATTTACATTTCTATGGATGTCAGAAAGAAAATGAAGGCAATAACTTATATAAAAATCAGGTTTCTTGACAGCAGCCGTAAGAAAACATGAAAAGGAAACAAATGGATTTTGTTAGTGAAAATGTCGGATATATTGTAGAGAAGATATCACAAGATCGCAGTTCATTAGAAGTGTTTCTATTCTATTAAAAATGCAGATGGCAGACGGAACGGGTATTTTTGTTATTATATTAATAAATTCTGTACAACTTATATGTCTCATGACTTGTGTTTACCTGTAAATTGGCGCAAATGAAAAAAAAATATTGGCGTAAATGAAAAAAAAATTGGCGCAAATGAAGTGCAGATTGGTGCAAATGCAAAGCACCGATTTGTATATATAAAACTGTATTTAAAAAAAAAAGATATTTCAGATAATTCAAAATATTTTTTCAATTGGAATTTTTAATAAATTGTTTGATTATAAAATTATTGAAAAACATATATTTTTCAAAGGAAAGTTCCAAAGAAAAAACTTGATTCATTTATTACTTGTCATTCATTTTGAACTATTTTTCAGTATTTGCAAGTACTCTTAGATCAGTACTTTGTGTCTTTTGTCTTTTTTTTTTGTGCTTCATTTTTAACTTATGTTGACAGTTTGTATTTATGTTGTGCTGTTACACAACTGTCCCAAGTTAGGGGAAGGTTGGGCGCTTGCAAACATGTTTAATTTCTTTATTTAAAATGTTCTTGTCCCAAGTCATGAGCCTATAATTCAGTGGTTGTCGTTGGTTGATTTATGTTTTATCTGTTTTTCGTTAATTGTTTTGTCATAAATAAGACCGTTGTTTTTTTTTTTCGACTTGTTTCACATCACGTATGGGCCTTTTATAGCAGACAAGAAGGTATGGTTTTGCACATCGTCTTATAGATAATGCATATTTTAAGGTGTTTTTTAACGCATAACCCATTGGTGACATTATTGATCAATTGAAAGACCGACCGTAGGGAGGTCTTTCTTTAGACAACCACAACCCTGACACTCCGAGGTGTTATCTGACATATATATCGTCAAAAAACATTATTTTCTGCAAAGATTTGCAGGATTTGCATCCTATTTTAACGATCAAATTAAAGTGTGATATTCTTTTCTAGTGCGTGAAATAAAACTCACTAATTAATCTAGATATAATCTTTAAAAATCGTAATCTAGTTACAGAAAAAAATATTACTGTAAGTGCAAGACACAAATGAATTGTTAAGGCGTATGAAAAATACAAGTCACTTAGTAAGTAATTTATTGCATCAACTAAGTTTATGAAAGGGGATGCTATGGGGTTTTTTTCATGACATTTTTATCGCGGAAAAGCAGATTATTTTTTCTGCGCGAATTCCAACAGATTTGGACCAATGGTTTCGCTTAGAGTCCCACTTTAAACTTCAGACAAGACTTAATGTTTTAAGGTTCAGATTATGCAGATGATAGTAAGACAAAATGGTCGGGTCAGAATATAATTAATTGAGTAGTGTAAATAGGGCAAACATATGATATTACATTTAGGATTGCATAAATACGAAAATAAAATATAACCTTCATATTATGAATCTTTTTGAAAGGATGATAATCCCAAACGAACGTGTGAGCTTTGTGATAGGCCATATAATATATGAAATACATTCAAAAATGAATGACAGTCTGAAAAAAAATACTTACTTGTAGCCAAGTTGTCTACAAGCCACTTGAGCATCAATATCGTCAAAGTTGTCATCGCAAACTGTGCCCCATATTCCGTAGTACAATATCTCAAGTCTTCCTAACGTTAATCGTATATCACCTGAAATAATAAACATTAATAGATGAACACATTGTAAGCAATGAAATGTTACCTCATGAATAGAATTGAAAATGGAAACGGGGAATGTGTCAAAGAGACAACAAGCCGACCAAAGAGTAGAAAACAGCCCAAGGCTACCAATGTGTCTTCGTCACAGCGAGAAAATCTTTCACTCGTAGGCGGGCTTCAGCTGGCCCCTAAACAATAGTGTATATTATTTCAGCGAAATGTACGCCAACCTAAACTCCGAAACATTAAAGATGAACCAAAATTATATAGACACACAAGACTAACAAAGGTCAGCGGGTCCTGACTTGGGACAGGAGCAAAAATGCGGCGAGGTAAAACATGTATTGTGAGATCTCAACCTCCCAATACCTCTTGCCAATGTAGAATAAAAGACAAACACACAGCAATACGCACAGTATAACTCAGTTTAAAAGAAGTCTGAGTCCGATATTAGAATAGGTATCAGAAAAACTAAGCAAAATGACAATGATCAACATAAATAAAAACAAAGGACTACTAGCAGTTACTGGCACGCCAGGACCAGACCTCAATTAAACTGATCGAAAGATTATGTTTTCATCATGTGAAAATCAAGCACAATCACTCCCGTTAGGGGTTTAGTATCATGCCCTCATAAATTATACGAGAAGACCATGCCAACAACTGGTTTTAGAATAGGTATGTTTATTTCCGATGCGAAGACCCTATGATAGAATCAATATCATTTCCCAAAATGTCATGTTTAATGACTTGACAACAGTATCGTAACTATATCCCATCTGTATAAGTCTGTTTTAAGGTTTGGTTAGCTTTTATGGTGAATGACGACATTTTGTGCTTTGTATAGAATATATTCATAAAAGATAGGATGTAAAATACCTTAACGTTTAAGATGTCATGAAGTTTGTATTTTATTTCTGTAACATTCACAAAACTTGATTTTTACTAATAACCGATGGCAAGTCCTAAACTGACATTATAATTTGCCAATAATAATAAAAATAGTAATACTTATGATTATGCAAGAAGTCGATATTAATAACTGATTGCATTAGTTTTGGGCACGTAGTCAACATAATTCATTTTGTTTTAGAAGAACGGGAATATAAAACATTAAAATTATATTTATTTGGAAAAATGAAAAAACAAGAATGTGTCCATAGTACATAGATGCCCCACTCGCACTATCATTTTCTATGTTCAGTAGACCGTGAAATTGGGGTCAAAACACTAATTTGGCATTAAAATTAGACAGATCATATCATAGGAACATGTGTACTAAGTTTCAAGTTGATTGGACTTCAACTTCATCAAAACTACCATTACCAAAAACTTTAACCTGAAGCGGGCACAATTATTTTTATGTTCAGTGGACCGTGAAATTGGGGTCAAACTCTAATTTGGCATTAAAATCAGAAAGATCATATCATAGGAACATGTGTACTAAGTTTCAAGTTGATTGGACTTCAACTTCTTCAAAAACTACCTTGACCAAAAACTCTAACCAAAAACTTTAACCTGAAGCGGGACAGACGAACGAACGGACGAACAAACGGAGGCACTACCGAAAACATAATGCTCCTAGATGGCGCATACAAATGAATACCAAAATGTACAAGAAAAGAGTGTTAAGATTTTTAATTTTATAGATATTCCCTATCCGTCCATCAAAATGTAATCTAATCCTTCACACAGAAACCGATATAGATAATTGTTATTAGCTAATACTGTTTTGCCTTTTCAGTTTGTAATAACTCAAAAGTTTAAATGACAATGGAGTTATAACCAGAAATTAGTCCTAAATAAGTTTTAAAAACATGGAAGTTGAATTTATGCATCATTGTTAACTTTGAAAGTTTATTTCTTTTCAGAACGTAGTTTTTGAAAATATAATGCAATTTATCAAACGTTAAGAAACATATTCATGCTCGCATGCAGGAACATAGGCATGCAAACACAAAAACATAGACATATACGAGAGACTTGTTCAGAGGGAGGAAGAAATTAATGATATCTTGTATTTATTCGCCAGACTCGTTTGATACAACAATCAGTAAATATCTCCTAGTGTGTCCTTTTTTACGAAAACAGTATTCTGAAATATTTAGGTTTAACGGACAAAGATATGATATAATAGATTTAAAATATAAAATACAAATTCAAACACCAAGTTCTCCTGTTAAACATAATCCTACACGCGATTTGCCAAGAGTTTATCTATTACGAAAATCCGTTTTCCACCGAATCTGAATTATTTAAACCATTACAAACAATTATAGTTTATTTGACCACAATACTTCTGCTCGGAAGATAAGTTTATGCTAAAATTTCTCCGAATTAGTAATGTTAAGAATCTGAACAGCTTTTCCTATTTCCGGGTACTTTTAATTCACTTATTTTTTAACAATTATTATTTACACGATGGTAAACTACTTTAAGGTGGTATGGAAGTCTACCTCCATCTTGGATTGTAAAATTGCAAAACACAACAGTCTAGATTTTCAATCAAGTTCGCAAATTTCGATGTAGGAATACTATATACAAATAAGAATTTTCATATGAATGAACAAATTTATGTGATTTTATCTTATAATAACTACTACTTTTGCAAAGGTAGGATATGTTTGCTAGTTTCAATTTTTAAAACAAAGCGTATTTAGGGGAAGTTACTCAGAATTTGTACAATTTATAAAAGAATCAACATGGAAAAAAGTACGGTGACCCCATTTTTCTTTTCATATTTTGAATGCATTTCATAAGAGCTATCTTCTTATATCTTATTTAAAAATTCTATCATTCATTTTACCTTTTATTCACATAATGATTTTTTTCTCCGTAAAATCCATACAAATGTGTCATTTTTCACAACCTGTAGCCTGAAAACAAGCTCCGTAACCCATCATTTTTATGATATTTTTGAACATATACTACATTTTGGCAAAGAATGAACAAACTCTATCACTTTCTGTTTATACTCCCATACCACCTTAAGTAGTATGGGGATCTAAATTTTCCGCCTTCTGCGCAAGTTTTTACGCAATGATATCATAAGTTATGCTCATTGTCGTAATTGGCAATTAAACCAAAAGTTCCAAGTGGTGAGGTTGAAATCATCACTTCGAAAATTTTACTGACGCCATAACGAGTTGATTGACTATATCTGTTATAAAGATGACAACAGTTTCATGTGTATGATCCAGTTGTCGTAATCACAATCCCGTAATCTTTTCCTCGAATGTGACCTACTGACTTAGACTTATCACCGGGTTTGTACTAACATGAGCAACACGACGAGTGCCATATGTAGAGTAATCCAATATATTAACGATGAGTTTAAAATTGAAAAATAGCATGTTCTTGGCGTCGGACAAGAGACAAAGACAGGAGAATACATATTAATCAAACACTTGTACTGCTTTTATGAAAACTGTAATGCAGATCAAAATTATTGATAACGATCTTCATAATGGTAGCTTATGAAACAGTTTCACACTTGATTAACACTAGAAACAGACCAGCAAATATGCGAAAATGTATGTAAACAAACGGGGTATACTGTAAAGTAAGTATTTAACAACGTCTGCTAGTGATTATTGTAATATCTGAGCACAAGAGATCTTCAGATCGATGCACGAAAAAAATGAAAATAATTTGCAAGCGTGAATAAATTCATAACAAAATCAGTAAAGAAACACAATAACGCCCCCTTAGTCGGAAAAAACAACCGTAGCTCTTACATGTGTTATTGAATTTGATGTTCTGACTATTTTTGGACCATAAAGTTCAGATCTTTTATGTTCTTAAGGAAACAACCATTTGATTTTCTGGTAAGGGCAAAGAAGGATTATTTACAAACAGAATTTTCATTTTACCTGTTGATGGCTTTTTAAGTTTCACAAACATTTTTCACTTTTTAAACACAACTCACCTGAATTTATGTGGTACACCATATTCATTTTTATCCTGTTTAGGCAATATATCTTTTTTTTTTTTGTTGTTATCTGACTAGAATATTCATGTCGAAAATTCTTATGAAACATTGCAAACCACTGCACAGTAATGAAAGTGGGAAAATAATAGAGGAGTTGGTACTTAAGGAAGTACGTTAGTCTGGTTTTCTGATTCCAACCAACAGACGTTAAAGATTATCTTAAAAACTACATAATGGATTTTAAATATCTTTATAAAGATAAGAAGATGTGGTATGATTGCCAATGAGAAAACCATTAACCAAAGTTCAAATGAAGTGGACGTAAGCAATTATAGGCAACCATAAGGCCTTCAACAATGAGAAAACCCATACAGTATAGTCGGTTATAAAAGGCCCCGACATGAAAAATATGAAACAATTCTTTTGAGAAAACTAACGGCCTTATTTATAACAAAACAATTTCGAAAAAAAATACGACAACCACTGAACTACAGGCTCCAGACTTGGGACAGACACATAAAGAAAGTGGCGGGATTTAACATGTTGCGCTCAACTCTCTGGTATTAGTAAACTTTCTATTTTCAATTTTTGATAACATTCTCATGAAAATGTGTTTTGACAAATCGCCTCAAAACTGAATATCTCCTCTTGAACCTCTATAAATGCAACCAAAATAACATAAATCCACTGAGAACACCACAGGAGTGTTTTGACACCACCTTTTTGTCAATAGAACTACACAGTTTGTGTCTTTTATACACTAAGATCTGATCAACCAAAAGTACCTAAAGTATAGCCAAAACCGGATAAGGAATCAGAGCTCTGCACGAAGGAGATATATTCCCTATTTTTTAAATGATTTCTAAAATTTCATAACAGTAAGTTTCAATTAAAACAATATCAGTATTTTCATGACGGTACCAAAGTACTGACTATTTGGCTGGTGATACCTGCAGGGACTAACAGTCCACCAGCAGAGGTATCTACCCAGTGGTAGTAATGATATAAACGGTACCAATTTAACTTCACCAGATGCGCATTCGACAAATAATGTCTTTTGCATCTTCGTTTGTCAAGGGTTACGATCCACATCATTCCTGACCAATGGCAGCGCTTGCACTCTCTTCATTTTGGAGATGTACAATTGATGTGTCCAGTGTTTACAAATTTCGTGAAGCAGGAACCGAAAATATACAGTGACATTCCAACATTTGCACAAGAAACATACCCAGAAACTTTAATTAGTTGATGTAGAATTTTGAAATTAATTTCATATCGTCCTGTGTTTGGGAATAAAGACTTGTTGCACATTCAACACGTGACAATTGTTTATTTACATTTTCTACATTTACACGTGATCATCTTTACGGCGCTTTTGATTGGATGCAGCCAGTTACAACTGCAACCAACGGAAATCATTACTTCGTGGATTCAAAATTCTTTCTTAATCCGCCAAGGGTGGAGAGGAGGAACTGGATCGTAACCCTTGGCTAGCGAAGGTGGTCTCTTTGTAGCTATATATATATATATATTATTCCATGGTAAACTGATTTCATGAACATAAAAAGTACTTGTAAAAAAGTAAAGCATTGCAATATAATTAGTTAACGTATAGCACATTGCACAGGTTTACCACATATTGTGCCTTATCATATTTTTTTCTCCCCAAAAGTCAACCAAGTGGCCGCTTTCCAAATTTCCAAAGTTGGCCGTAGAAATCAAACACTAACAACTAATATAATATTATATTGTTTTACAATATTACGTTATTTTGACACATATTCAGTATAAAGATTAAAATAGATACTAGTACAACAAAATGTTTCCCTTTGTTTTAATTGAATGTGTTCAAAAAGTAAGTTGTCATAAATCGGCACTCTAAAACGCTTGTACGCACATTAAAGACAAAGGCGTTTTCTGAATTCTTGACCTCCTAGTTTTGTTATTATAAAATCAATTCGTTTAACAGGGAATTCGAAATCGTCTTGAAGAAAGTTAATGGTTTTTATCACTTAGTTACATTGGTGCTAAAGGTTTGATTTTTTTAATTTCTGATAGTTGTGCTTGCCCTGAAAGATGGACTCACATAGGACGATAGTTTATATGTGACATATGAATGATTGATTGATTGATTATATGCTTAACGCCAATATGGCAAATTTATTCATGAATGTTCAGGACGAGACCAAAGTAACAATAAATACAATAAATCCAATAGGTAGGTCTTGTAATAGAGGAGTCCGGGCTGAAGGTTGGGAAATCTAGTCTGCCACTGGAATATGATAGTATATTGAGAGGGACATAAATTTTCCTGCAACATGCCAACTACGGACTAATCAAAAATTGTTCCAATGATTCTTGGCGTGCAGAGAGCATGACACTCTCTCTACACAAGACATCAATTTAACGTCCCCATTCTGACCGGAAGTGACATAAATAATACATTAACTCATATTAGAAGCAGTTAAAAGGACATAACTTCAAGATATAAAATATACAGAGTTATGATATTATAGTGGTTTTTTTCACAACTTTATATATTGGTCAATATTGTACCCAGTTCAATTCCAATTCCTATTATTATGCTACAAGAGATAATATTCGCCAATGCAAAACTTTGAATGTTTTAATAATGGAATATTTTGTTTGATATAAAATATCAATGCTAACCCTCATTTAAGTCCAGACATTCGATTCCCACGTCTTCAATGTGATTACAGTTTTCCACACCCCAACCTTTATGGGGACAACCAGCCAATGTGCTTTCATTTCCAGTGCATTTTATGTCATCAAGCCATATCATACCAGTACCATCATCTACTGTCTTGCCCAAGGAAATTCCACTGCTGAAAAAATGCAAATATCGTAATGTAAATATAAAATAAAAACTTTTATGCTTTCCTCCTACAACCCAAACAAACAACCAGAGATTTAACATTCACGAACTACTCGCTGAATGAATCAGCGAGTAGCTCGTGTATTTATCATTCTATTGGGCAATGCATAAATGAAAAGAGAAAAAAAAGAAGATGAATTGCAAAATGTTTACTTATTCAGAGTGAAAATGTTTCTCTTACAAATATTAAACAATATTTATATATATAGGTGGTCGAGTAGTCTAGAGCGCTGGACACAGTGCAGGTGGTGTTGTCTCGATATCCCAATAGCATTAGTTCGAATCTCTGCGAGGAAGAACAAAATTTGCTTCTGCAAATTTGCAGATTTAACATTGTCGTACTGATATTTAGAGTAATTATGTATATATATATATATATATATATTGTGCTGTATTTAGACCCCTCTACCAAGAAATTTGTTTTACATGCACACGTATAAAAATTGCGGTTTTTATCCAACGCAATCATAGGTTTGAACGTTGTTTTCAATTTAGACTTTTATATATTTTTTCGTTTGGGCTTGTATTATATTTTCCTTCGGGTTAATATGATCCGTTCATCCTATTTCGACTCTTTAAATTCAAGAGTCTATCCTAAATTGAGGTAAATTATATGGCCTTCCAAATACCTTTTCGATCCCTAACATCACTGAAGAGACATTAATTGTCGAAATCCGGATATGGTGTACAAATTTTTGCACCTCATGTTTGTGGTATACCATCTTTTCCACAAGTTTATTGTTTTCTGTTTGGTATTAAATTAATATTAAGATCCATTTCGTTAGATCTGGTGATCAATTTTTTGGCAATCGCCAATGGCAGTCATCAGGGTTTAAGAACATCAGTTGTTCGACCTGTTAGTCAAATGCGTTTTGTTAAAATAGACTTTTCACTTTTTGGTCTTTTGAAATTGTTGTTTGTGCTGTCTTTAGACCCTCTAACAAGAAATTTGTTTTACATGCACACGTATAAAATTGCGGTTTTATCCAACGCAATCATAGGTATAGGGTCTAATTACAGCACAAACAACATTTTCCAAAAGACCAAAATAATGAAAAGTATATTTTAACAAACCGCATTTGACTAGCAGGTCGAACAACGGATGTTCTTAAACCCTGCTGACTGCCAATATATATGCATATACATTTGACCAACGAGATGATAATAAATGAAAACACAGAATAATTATAAAATAACACAGGATATGATATCTTGTCCTAGGAAGTGGTCAACTAAGACATATAAAGATATCAAAAGGCCAAGTGTAACTCATGCATCATAAGCATTCAAAATGAAGATGCTCACAAACTTAAACTGACTTATTCATAGTAAAATGTTTCTCTTACAAAAATAAACAATATATATGTAGATATATACATATAAATTTGTCCAACACGATAATAATAATAATATAATAATACAGAATACAAAAGCTTTGCCTAGGAGGGGTCAACTAAGCCACAAGGAAAGATGCAATAAAATAATCTTTCCTTCCCACAAAGGCCAAGGAACTTGGCAAAATCGAAAATTGTTCGTCATAACTGATGTTTAAAAGCAATTTATGCTACCACAAAATGTAAAATCTGCCATATTAGCTATATAAGTTCAAGCTCAAGCTCAATCTATGTCTATAACTATCAGTGAAAATACTGAATGTGATGGATCATATTTGAACAGTTTTAAGTAGCGATACAATACCAGCCCAAGCAAGCACTGCAAAATAAACATTCAGACAATTTCCTCGTCAACAAATTTTCATTAATCATATTACAATATTAATCTTCAATAGAAAGCTACTTTCACATAAATAAAACCAACTAGACGAGCAAGAAATATAAGCAAATGTATGGGTAAGAGATTAAATAAAGCATGCATTTTGTAATAAAAGACTTAATAGCCAAGACAGTTAATTTTGGTTAATTTAACATGTTAGCCTACTGCCATGACCCATTCATATCTTGTACATAATTTTTTTAAAAGGCCTACTTTATGGCGAATTTTTGAAAAACTAAAAGGCTTTTAATATCTCTAGCTATCGCCCCAAGTAGGTAATTATATCAGAAATTCCCAAAACATTGTCCACTGAGGTCTCCTTTAAAGCATTTTACCAGAACAAGCAGGTACTATCAAAATTATTATTTTAAATGAGATCTAATGTGTTTTTAAAAGAGTTTTGATTTCCAACGTTTTATTGAAGTATAACTGTGAATCAGACCACTCTCAGTTGTACAAATTTTGAAAGCTATATCCCTTATATTTTGATCTATCGTATAAATGTAACATTTATGACCAAATACATGGTCTATGTGCAATGTATATCTAAACATTAAATTCTACTGACCAAATACATTGTTTATAAGTAACATACATGTATATTGACTAGATTCATGGTTTATCTACATCTATTGACCAAATACACGTTCTATAAGTAACATAAATTGAACAATTCCATGATCTAATGTTAATATGATGAAGGTAAATCCAGAAAAACGCTTCGGACGCATCAAATTTATAACGTGTTGTTTTCATTTTTTTTTTTTTTTTAATATCTTATTACCTAATACAAGGTATATAAGTAACATTTATTGACCAAATACATTGACGGTTTATACTAAATGTATATTTGAGCATCGAATTGTATTGACCAAATACAGGGTATCGACCAAAACATGTTCTATGAGTAGCATCTATTAACCAAATACATGGTCTGTTACCAACACCTATTGACCAAATACATGGTCTATAAGTAACATTTATTAACCATAAACATGGTCTGTTACCAACATCTGCTGACCAAATACACGGTCTAAAAGTAACATCTATTGACCAAATACATGGTCTATAAGTAACATCTATAAACCAGATACATGGTCTGTAACCAACACCTATTGAACAAATACATGGTCTATAAGTAACATCTATTGACCAAATACATGGTATATAAGTAACATCTATTGACCAAATAAATGGTCTATAAGTAACATCTATTGACAAATACATGGTCTAATACCAACACCAATTGACAAAATACATGATCTATAAGTGACATCTATTGACCAAATACATGGTCTGTTACCAACACCTATTGACCAAATACATGTTCTGTAAGTTACATCTAATGACCAAATACATGGTCTGTTACCAACACCTATTGACCAAATACATGGTCTATAAGTAACATCTATGGACCAAATACAGATGTTACCAACACCTATTGACCAAATACATGGTCTATAAGTAACATTTATTGACCAAATACATGGTCTATAAGTAACATATATTGAACAAATACATGATCTGTTACCAACATCTATTGACCAAATACATGGTCTGTTAGTTAAATCTATTGACCAAATACAGATGTTACCAACACCTATTGACCAAATACATGGTCTATAAGTAACATTTATTGACCAAATACATGGTCTATAAGTAACATATATTGAACAAATACATGATCTGTTACCAACATCTATTGACCAAATACATGGTCTGTTAGTTAAATCTATTGACCAAATACAGATGTTACCAACACCTATTGACCAAATACATGGTCTATAAGTAACATTTATTGACCAAATACATGGTCTATAAGTAACATATATTGAACAAATACATGATCTGTTACCAACATCTATTGACCAAATACATGGTCTGTTAGTTAAATCTATTGACAAAATACATTATCTAAAAGCACCATTGAACATTAGCTACATGAAATGTAAATATCTAATAATCATATTTTATTGAACAATAAATGGTCTTCATGAAATGTATATATCTCAAAAGCTTATTCTTTTGAACAAATATGGTCGTTTACCCACATCTATTGACCAAATACATGGTTATTGACCAAATACATGGTCTATATAAAATATATATTGACCAAAACCATGGTCTGTTACCGACATCTATTGACCAAATACATGGTCTATACGTAACATACATTGACCAAACCCATCATATGTTACCAATATCTATTGACCATAACATGATCTAAACGTAACATATATTGACCAAATACATTGCCTATAAGTAACATATATTGACCAAAAATGATCTGTTACCAACATCTATTCACCAAACACATGGTCTAACATATATTGACATAAACAATGGTCTGTTATCAACATCCAGTGACCAAATACATGGTCTATAAGTTATATATATTGACCAAATACATGGTCTGTTACCATCACCTATTGAACAGATACACGGTTTACATTAAATGTATGTATCTAAAAATCATATTCTTTTGAACAAATACATGGTCTACATAAATGTTAATATATAAAAAAACATGTTCTATTGAATACATACATCGTCTACATAAAAAGTATATACATGTACTAGTATCTAAAAATCATATTCTTTTGAACAAATACATGTTCTACATAAAATGTTAATATCTAAAACTCATATTCTATTGAACAAATATATGGTCTGTTACCCATATCTATTGACCAAATACATGGTCTATAAGTAACATATATTGACCAAAACCGAGGTCTGTTATCTAAATCTATTGACCCAATACATAGTCTATACGTAACATGTATTGATCAATTACATAGTCTATAAGCAATATATATTGACCAAACCATGGTATGTTATCAACATTTATTGACCAAATACATGATATATAAGTAATATATATTTACCAAATTCATGGTCTGTTACCTTTAACTTTTACCAACATCTATTGAACAAGTACATGGTCTACATAAAATGTGTGTTTCTAAAATCATATTCTATGGAACAAATACATTGTTTACATCAAATGTATATATCTAAAAATCATATTATATTGAATATACATGTTCTACATAATAGGTACATATCTAGAAATCATTTCGACATCTTAATGACATCACCATTCATTTTGACATTTTTGCACTAAAGTTTATATCATCTCTTCATTAATCAATAAAGTAAACATAATTGACGAGTTTTACTATTTTAAAATTTGAACTTCAGGGGCCAAATAATGTCTTTGATCATAACTCCTCCTTTAATTTGATAGTGTGGTATGATTGCCAAAAGAGACAACTATCTACCAGAATCCAATTGACGTGGATGTAAGCAACAAAAGTCTACCGTACGGCTTTCAACAATGTATCAAACTCATACCATGAAGTCACCTCTAAAATTGTATAACAATTGAAACAAACAAATTTGACAGACACCAACCAACGACAACCACTGAATTGCATGCTCCTGGTTTTGGACAGACTGGATTACATGTTTTGAGCGCTAAAATATAAATACATACTATAGCCAGCATGTATAACCATGAGTTTACATAACTGTATAGCAATGCATATTCAGTTATGTTTTAATTTATCAAAACAAAATCAATGTAAGCATCCAAAATACAATATTAAAAATCATACTACCTGTGATAAACTGATAACCTTAAACATGTTAAAGAATATGTTATTCAAAAGATCAATGAGTTATCATTGATCATATCTAAATTAACGGGAGTTATAAACAACATAGCTGTCAAAATGAGGTTTTCACAGGAACAGCAAAATCAAATCTTTGTATTCATAACATTATTCAATAAAATTATATGCAATTTGGGATTATGAAACCCTACTAATTTCACCATTTAAACATTGATTACGTTGATTGAAATTGATAAGTGCTACTAAAGGCACGGGAATAATGAACGAGTTTGGAAATACACACCATAAGAAGGGGACAAAGGAACATCCCCGTACAAAAAGGAAAATTAACAATGGGACGGAATTGATTTCTCTTTTAAGAACTTTTCCGCGTGAACCTGATGTTTCCAAATTTAGAAAAGGACAGTTTTGCTGTTTATATTAAATAAATTTTTGTGTGTTTTTGGCTGTGCGTGTATTGATTTTGTGTCATGGACTGATACCCCATATCCTTTGTTTTTCTATTAAAATAACTTAAAGTAAGTTAGCTTCAGCTTGTCAAAGAATGTTTGATTAATTAAAGTTAAAATATCAATTTATCAATTGAATTGAATTTAGACGAACCTTTACTGAGTTAGGTCATAAATAATGATAATAACAATACAGGAACACACAAGTCTGCTAATAAGGAAACCAAGTTAAAGTAAGTTGGCTTTAACTTATCAAAGAATTTTGATTAATTAAAGCAAAAATATCAATTTATTAATTGAACTGAATTTAGACGAACCTTTGCTGAGTTAGGTCATAAATTATGATAATAACAATACAGGAACACACAAGTCTGCTGATAAGGAAATCAAGGTAAATGTTTAGTCTGAATCCTCCTTTATCTTTGCTGCTTAAAATTCAGCCACACTAGTTATCTCTTATAGAAGATAATTCCTTTTAAGTTTCCAAGTTGTAAACAAAAATAGCACGCCATGTTGGCTAATCTTTCTGAAGGAATAGGTTGCCTTCATCGTCATCTTGAAGTTAGGTGATATTTCTTTTTCTGACTCTATAGCTCCATCTCAACTACTCTGTTGTTGCACATTTATATGTGTTATATGGTTTTGCGGTTTAAACGATTGAAACGATGTCTATAGTTGTCCTTTCTGTCTTTGCTTGCACATCCTAGCATATTTTCAGAAAGCTTGAGTATAAAATGTATCAGTCAGGGATATTTCTATTATTCTAAAGGCTTAGTGTCAGTATGCTTAATATTCTCTTTTCATTTCTGACTTTGGATCGTACTTATCAGCTAGATTTGCATAGGATCTGCGAACTCTTGAATATTCAACCGTTTCTGGAATTTATGTATTAGGTAAACAACATTAATTAATTGATTTCAATTAACCAATCAACAAAATCTATTTCCAAAGTTTAAAATGTTGGTCCTTCTCTTCAGCAGTAGTCTATGGATAACGATTAGCTTACCGTTTATAAAAGTTTTCCAAATCCATCATATTTCAGTAATTTCGGAATCTCCAAAATTCTTCGATTGTGGAGGTATCAGTTGCGTTTACTCACCATAATTGAAATGTGATGTTAAATCATACAAAATAGAATAATTGCGTGCTCGAAGTTACAATCATGCTATTGCAATTGTTGGCAGCTTCTTGGTACAAAGATTGGATGCTATGATTAAGGTGTGTGATCATTGCTAAGTTGCTGCGATAAATGTTGCGATGTCTGCTGTTATTTATTTAAACGAAACGAATAATTACGTTTTCCACACTCCTCATTATATGTTCCATTTGAGTTGGTTTGTAATGTTTGATCATTAAATATCCTTTTAACTTTATCTTAGTTCAAGTTCATGTGTCTTCATGCGGTAAGTAGTGACTGTCTCCTTTCAACTGGACATTTCTCGAATACTCTTCGTCACTATACTTGAAATAATTCATGTTTGTTTTCTTCAGGCTATGTTTGATCAAATATTCTTCTTACAGTACAACAGTAACTGCATATGTGGATTGCTCTTTGTCTTCAGCAAGCTGTTTTGAATAAGAATAACCAGCTAGGATATCTGTTGTTTTGACTTCTCTATAGTCATATTATTCCATAGATTTTAAATTCGGACTGTGTCCATACCTGGTAGTTTTGTTGTTGTATTGCTTACGTGAATTCGATTAAACCGATCTGCCGTCTGTAAAAATGGTCATGGAACTTGTTTTGTGTCTTACTCGGTATTAACTTTCCCAAGCCAGATCCTGCTCGCCGAGCGCCAGTGAATGTGATCACGTGGTTATAAAATTATATTCATCACTAAACTAAACTATACATCACTTTATTAAAATCTATTTCGCAACTGCGCCGTTTTGTCTGTCTCTACCAACATAAGTGTTTCTATAAAATTACAAACCGGACACAAATGAGATTTCTTGAGTGCGTTCAAGTGAAATGAATGTAATGAAATCTTTTCTTCGGGAACATTTCGAATACAAAATCGTCCAATAGAAAATGAAAGGATATGGAGTAAAGCCCTTTCCGTCAAGTGCCAGTCATTACAATACCAACGACCAATGAAATGTGATCTGTAGTTATCTCTTATTTTGTTTATTATGTTTCGATCTGGAAAATGTGAGAAAAAATGCAACCAACAATTGACTACAAACAATAAAAAGAAAAACATTTAATGAAATACATTAAACTTTTGGAGCACCAAATGCAACATGACCTCAACAGGACAGCAACAGTATTGTTGGAGCTAAATTAACTATCGTAATATAAAATTATAACACAAGCATACTGTTAAACGTTTACTTTATATTTATATTCTGAGTGCTAAGGCTACGTCCTGCACAGACGTCAACCCTAGATACAATAGGTAAAACGTAATTCCGTCGAATACATACCTCCTAGTAATTCTTTTGATGAATCCTGATAGTCTTTCAAATAATTCATCTCTTTCTCTTATATTTGGATGAATCTTTGCATATCGATTCACGTTTCAGAACGCTTTCAATTTAATTCCTCTGATGTATGCGAAACAAGTACGCTAAAGATGCTGCATGTCATAGACGAACGTACCCTACCTGGTTATTAGGGTCCTGATAGTAATTTAGTATCCAAGCTTTGACTTAACCGCGATCGTTCCATCTCCTCGTATTAATTCGTCTTCAATTGTCTTCAATAAAGTCCAAATAGTAGTCGGTACCAAGTTGTAACGAAATTTCAAAAGAATCGTCTTTGGTAACTGGGTTTAACAGATGACGTCGCAGAAAAGTTGAATTTGAAAACTGAAGGAGTTGAAGTTGTATCAGCGTTTGGAAAGGACAACACAAGCACGAGAGAACAACGTTATTATTATTGGTTGCCTATAATTGCTTAAATTCACTTCATTTGGTTGCCTATAATTGCTTACATCCACTTCATTTGAACTTTGGTGGATAGTTGTCTCATTAATTTACACTCATTAGCATGACAAATTCCTTAGCAGTTAAAACATAAATCACCAAGTTTTATGATAGATATGCGGATTTGTGCCACTAACCTTCGTATAGGGTGCTGGTGCATGTATGTCTTTACAAAAAACACATGGTATCTCTGTAATATTCCTCGCTTTGTGTGCTGTGTTTTCTCGCGGTGATTTCGTTCCTGTGTGAAATGTTCATGTATATGTGTTTGCGATCTAACAGTCTATAGACTCAAGATATGTATCTGAATTTTGTCCCGCTTTCATGATTTGAAATTCATTCAATATGCTCCTTCTCAGATCTTTTAAATGCGAGCTTGACGGTGAGTGTTCTATAGCTAAATGTTTTCAGATTTCGCTAGGTTACTTTTTCATGATACTTATAATCGATACCCGTAAAGTCCCATATGACGTCTCCGGCGGTTGTCCGGGCGAATCTAAACCCCTTACGTAGGCTTCACATCGATCATAAAATAACCTTAAGCTTGATAAGATGTATCGTGGTTGTGAAATATGTAAAAGAAAGTAGGCTTTCGTTATCATATGTTTTTGTCCGAAATGTTCCTTAATTACATTAATAGCCTCCATGTAAAGCTGAAATCCCGTTACCGTATTCAATGTTTCATTTTCAAGTTGCAATTTTAGATAATTAAATTTCTATGTTTGTCAATGTAGAATTGCAATGTACAGCAGATTCGTATGAATCCCGAACTATTTGCCAATCTAGAATGTTACCATTAAACTTTGGCAGTGTTAACTTAGGTTAAAGATGGTTATCAGCGATATGCTGTGGAGCATAATGACTTGTACTGGAGTCATTGTAGCTTGTCTGTGGTTGAGCGGCGGATGAAGCATAGAATGGTGTTTTGTTTTGAAAATTATCAAAATTTGCTGGGCGAAAAGGAGGGCTTTCTACGTTCAGTACTTGATATGAAGATTGGGTTTACATTCGAATGAGATGCAGGGTTTTGACCAATTTGTATCAAATTTCAAATTTTTTTAAAATAAATACTTGTCAGATTGTGAAGACACAATTCAGACAAATTCAGGCAAAATTGGTAAATCCATACCAATGTTTAGGCCTTGTGACAGGCAACATTGAATATACAAGATGCATATCGACTGACTATCTACCACAGAACACTTACTTGTGTCCAAGTTGTCTACAAGCCACTTGAGCATCAATATCATTAAAGTAGTCATCGCAAACTGTGCCCCATACTCGGCTGTGAAATACCTCAAGTCTTCCAGAAATTAATCGTATATCACCTGAAATAATGAAAATTAATAGATCAACATATTTTTAACTAAAAATAGAGGAGTTTCAAAACTGAAATTGAATAAAGGTAAAAGTAAAAATAAAATCAGTTTTTAAACAATTGCAGAAGTGTTGGGCATGTAGACAACATAATCAAATACGTTTTTGAAGAACGGGATTTTAAAACATAGAGATGATTTTCCTTTAAAAAAAAGAGCCAAAAAAATTAAACCCTTAGATATGTAAGGAAATAATGTGATAAGAGTTTTCATTTCATGAATATTCACTACCCGGTCATCAAAAAAGCATATATAATCCTCAACACAGACAACTATATATGAATTGGTGTTAGCTAAGAAAGGTTTTGCGTTTTTAGTTCTAATCAAATCATTTAAAATGTTTATTTACAATTAAGTAATAACCAGAAACTAATAGATAAATTTGAAGAACACCAAAATTGAATTAATGCATCATTGTGAACTTCAAAAATAAATTTTATTCAGAATGTGCTGCTCGAAACAAAAGTGCAAAATTCGAAATCATCAAATGTGAAATACACATACACACACATTCATGTACACACGCATAAACATGCAAACACATATTCACACACATACGAGATACTTGTGCAGCAGAAGGAATAATAACATCGTGTTTATATCGCTATAGTAGTCTAAAATAATTAGGTTTAACGGACAAAGATATGAACAGTAGATTTCAAATCTTAGTTACCAAATTGAAAGACACAATGTTCCTCTGTTAAACATAATTCTAAAAGCTCTTTGCCAAAAGTTCATATATTTCATAAATTATTTTTCAACCGATTTCGAATCTGAATAATTCACAACACCAATACAGAGGTTATTTATTTGACATCGATTGCTGCTAAAATTCCTCCCAATAAGTGACGTTTGCTTTTTCTTTGTTTCATTGTGCTTACAATTTACAAATATGCAAATGTAATTTATTTCTAAACATTATCTTTCTTTACAAAATGCTGATACAGTTTAAGCATAACATCTTTCAATTATTCAGTGAACTCATCCAACCAGGTATAAAACTCCTAAAGGTTGCACTTTGTAAAAAAGCTGATTTACAAACCACGCCTCTTTGGGAAGATACTTAATATTCATAGATATTTTGTTTTGTTTACCTACTGATTCCCAAATATGATCTCCATGTTTAATCACGCAGAGACACAACTTGGGAATTTTTTCAGTATGAATACAGTTGGATAGCGGTCAAATTCAATTCTCAGGTAGACTCAACGTAGAGGGAGGGTAACACAGAATTTCAGTATTAGCTTCAACTCTAAGAAGTTCAAGGCATATAAATGTTGAAAATATGCCGCACAACTCTTATGTTTTGACTTTTGCAAAAAAAGTAGTGCATAAGAACTTTATATTCCAGGATATGATGATTTATGAAACTTCATAGTAAAAGTGGCACAGCGTTAGGCGTAAAAGGAGTTCCTATGGAAAATTGCATTGTCTATATCTACTGAAGTGCAACCTATATTGGGTAAAATAGAGGACATGTATAGTTTTCCAAATCTGAGAGATTGAAAAGAGATTAACACAAATATAAACTTGTATAAATATTTCATAAAGGTTGAGAAAATCATGGGCCTTTAATATGTTGACTAAACATAAACTCACACTTTACAGTATGAATAGTTTACCTTAAGCCCTGTTTGCATAGAAATTTCATGAAATATGCTTGTATGTACTTTGTCAAGACGTGCTTGTATTTACTCTTCGCAGTCAATGAAACTTATTGATGTTTGATGAACATTGTAGTTAGGGTGTTTCGTCCTGTCGAAAACTATTAAATAAGCCGTAACATCTCCACTGTGCTTATGTGTGACCTTGTCTTCAATTAATTCAAGCTAAAGATACAAAATTACCTCTATAATTTTTACAATAGTGTGTTCTCTCCTAAAAATAGACTTAATATTCCATACTAATTGAAATAGAAGAATTTTTACAAATTTGAGACCCAAAAATAGAGAAAATCCCTACCCTTGGTTATAAAACAGACAATTTAAATTACAAAAATGTATAAAGACTATGCTTTTATTATTATAAAATTCCTTTGTATAGAAAACAGTAATCTTGAATTGTAGTTATGCAAAACAAAGATTTAAACAGTCAGTTCCACAAAACTTGGGCCTCCCCTCACGCACCAATCAGATGTTTGAAAATTGCGACTCAAAAGATAATTTTAGAAACGTTGTCGTTGAAACTGCAACCCGTGATCGAAAATATGATACGCACAAGATAAATGTATGCAAAGCTCTATCGTAAATTTCAATAAATCGTGAAAAGATATTAAAACATAATATTTTTGTAATCTACTTGAATTTTAATAGAAAGACTATTTAAACCATTGGTGACGAGAACATCCTTTTAATTGAACGTAAAAATTTAAACTGAAGAATATAGAGGTACCTGTATTTACACAGAAAATCTATGACGTCTCATGTATGTTTTTAACTTTAATCAACTATATAGTTGCGCGGAAAACATGTTATAAACAAAAAATAGTCTATATATAAATAATAGTTTCATGGTAAGTATGTTTTAACAAATTCATATAAAATTGATATTCTGCGCTTTTTTGGGGCATGGTTGATTTTTTTTTTTTTTTTGGTCATGGTGGCCATATCGATTGAATGGTTGAAACAAAAACACAAACATAATACTGTATACCCTTAAGGTTATCAGTTCAACTTTAGTTAAATGTGTCCAGTAGTTTCTTAAGAAAAGATAATTATCTTAAAAAGTGTATGACAGACGCCAAGTGATGACAATAAACATGGCAATATGAACTTAAAATTACAGTCCAACACTTTACTATATGCATGATAATATATTTTTTTATGAAATGAATCACTCAATGATGCATTACATGCCTTTTCGATAAACACTGGAACTGTGAGTGAGTGAACTCAAAAAAAGACAACAATACAATGCATTTGAAGAAAGAAAATTTTATTTTCTCAACTCAAACAAGTAACCCGCTGCATTTGTTTGCACCTGTCCTAAGTAAGGAACCTGTTTCAGTGGTTGTCGTTTGTTGATGTGGTTCTTAAGTGTTTTCGTTTTTATATAGATTAGACCGTTGGGTTTCCTGTTTGAATTGTTTTACACTAGTCATTTTGGGGCCCTTTATCGCTTGCTGTTCGGTGTGAGCCTAGGCTCCGTGTTGAAGGCCGTACTTTGACCTATAATTGCTTACTTTTTACACATTGTGACTTGGATAGAGAGTTTCTCATTGGCACTCATACCACATCTTCTTATTTCTATAGACCGGTATAATAATCCTCTATGCACATCTTTATGTAGTGTTTTACAACTGTGTAAATTTTTCATCAAATATCTGCCTAGCCATAATTTAAAGAAAGTTGCGCTTACAAGGCACATGGATAGACAGACGGACGGACAGACATGGTGATCCTTATATATCCACATCAATACTTTGTTTGCGGGGTTACAACTATTTCTGTCCGTTTAATAATACAAAAATAAAATTATTTTCGAACTTCAAAACTGCAAGATTCTTGAAGAAAATTTGATAACATTTGGGTTTAATGTATCTGTAATTGTTTTTAGTTGATTCAATATCTAATGTGAATTGCTGTGTTGTAATATTTAGTTTTATTCTATTATAAAAGTAATGCTCCTTAAATCTGTGCATTCCATAGTTAAACATTATATTTTCTGGATAACTTAAGGGTAAATTACGTTTCCGTTAAGAGTTATATGTTGCAGTTGTCTCCCTTTCGTGTTGTTCGTGTTGCTCTGTCTTTAGTCTTCTATGTTGTGTTTTGTGTACTGTTGTTTGTCTGTTGGTCTTATTCTTTTTTAGCCATGAAGATGTCAGTTTATTTTCGAATTTTGAGTTTGAATGTCCCTTTGGTACATGACTTTTTTGTATCTTTCGCCTCTTTTTCCATGAAATACATAAGAATGGAGTCAATATTTGTGCATTTTTCTCCAATAATGAAAATACTACATATCTTAAAATATTTATTACTTTACTGTTAACCTATCAGAAAACCCACCATAAAATATTTTGCCTTGATGAAAAATAATATAGATTTTTTTTTATTTCCTGGTTAAGGATAAAGGTAAAGGGTAATTCCTTGATAAGTGTATGACAAACATGTAGTGGTTTTGTATTGATGATGTTTTGTGGATATGACTTAGTTAAGTGATTCCCCGAACTATTACTCCAGTTCAATACATATGAAATAAGTACATAAGATGTTTGAAAAAATACTTGACGTAAAACGTTCTACATTGAAATTGTCATTGTAGAAAATTTACGCAAATAAAGCATAATATCGAAAGTTGTCACGCTGTAAGGTCAAGGAATTTGACATAGTTTATATCAATTTTATCGTGGTCTAGATCCAAATTTATGCATAATCAATCTATGTCAAAATTGAAGGATTCCGTAAATACACAATTACAACACATTAACCAATTTGCAAGTGTGTATTCAAATAAAGAATAGTGTCAGCAATTTTATTGTTAGAGTTATGAGTCGTTACTCTGATTATTGTACAACCATTTGGTGAAACTAATCATTAGAACATAATGTATGTTGAATATGGACTCGACAGTGTAATTTTGGCATTTCTAACAAGTGAAACAAATTAATACTTAAATAAAACACCACTCATTATATACAAAATGAGTTACTTTCTTACTGAAAGTTATTTCTGATATGATCAATAACTAGAAACTGATATAAATGATAAATTAAGGAAAATTATGTAACACATATACCGGGGATAGCTGTTTTAATAATTTCCATTGGTTTATCATTTGAGATGATAGTTTTAAGATGATTTTTGTATAAATTAAAAGCCATCTTAAAAAGAAACAAACACAATAACAATTGACCTTTTAATCCTTAAAGATTTAAAACCCTATGATGCATGATGAAACTTTAAGTTAAAATATTTGAAGACAATTTCAGCAACTAATATGTCCAATCGTTCCACAAACTATCGCCGAATTCTTATATATTACGTTTGACGCGGAAGTTTCTGTTCTGAAAATATCAATTGAAAATGAAAAAAGCTGTCTAGTTTTCAAAATGTTGCACCTTTTGTACAAGTAACTTTCTACATTTATATATATTTTGATTATGATCATGAATAAATGGATATTTGAGATCGCCTTATTGAAAGCAGTCAAAATAACAAATACAAAGTTTGGGTCTAGAGTTTTATCTGAAACAAACCATTCAGGTATAAGACACCCAAGAACTGGACACAAGTGAGTTGGATCTTATTTAGAGGCAAATTTTGTGGATCTTGTATTGACGATAACTTTTACTGCTCAAAGTTTATACCTATCTGTTTTAAAATACATTTTTAATTAGCAAAGTTATAACAATTAGTTATAGAGATCGCCATTTAAGGGTAATAAATACTTGTAGATCTTATTTTGTTGATATCTTTTGCTTTTTAAGTTTCTCTCTATCCACTATATTTTTTCCAAAATGCAAAATAATGGTCATGGGAAATAACTCATATAAGGAGTTGATTTCTAATTTCGGCCATGGTGACTTATTAGTAGAATTTGTTGTGCTGAACGAATTTGATTGGACTGTTCACCTCTATCTGTTTTAGCTTCTGTAAAATACGCAGTACATGTAATGGGTAAACAATCATCTTCCAAGGGCAATTACTCCTATGAGTGATCATTTGACGATTTCAACCATGCTGACTGATTTGTAGATCTTATTTTGCTGAACATTTTTGCTACATATTGTTGTCTCATAGTTTCTGCTAAAAAAGTCTAAACATGGGTAAAAAGGTAATTTAGTGGCCAATAACTCCTAAAAGAGTCATTTGACAATTTTGCCATGCTGACTTATTTATAGATCTTATTGTGCATATCATCTTTGCCAATTACAATTTCTCTCTATCTATTATGATTTCTGCAAAAATCGCTAAACATTTTGCTATTTACAGTTTCTTTCTATCTACATGGTTTCTGCAAAATGGGTAAAATCATCTTTTAAGGACCATTATTTCTATAAGGAGTCAGTTGACGTTTTAGTGCATGTTGACTTATTTGCAGATCTAGTTTTGCTGAACAATTTTACTACTGGAAGGTTCTTTCCATCTAATTTAGTTTCCGCAAGAAATGCCAAAAAGTGTAAAATTATCGGTCAAAGGCAATAACTCCTATCAGGGTCAATTGACGATTTCTGCCAAGATGATTTATTTATATATCTTATTGGTTTTGGTCATTTTACTGTTCAAAATATCTCTTTATCTGTTATAATTTTCAAGATGATTACCAAGAACTTCAAAATTTGCACAAATGGACATTTCTGGGAAAATAACTCCGAAATGGATTGTCCGATTTTCCAAAAAAATTCGTAGAGATAGAACTTGACTGCTGATCATTTTACTTTGTCCGATTTGCTCTAACTGTTTAAATTTTGAGATAAAGGCCAAAACTTTCTATAAATTGACATTTCAGGGCAGTTACTCCAAAATAGGTTGTCTGATTTTTCGGAACATTTCTGAACAGATAGACCTTGACCTGCTGATCATGTTTACCCTGTCAGCTTTGCTGTAATTGTTTAGGTTTCAAAAATATAAGCCTTAAACTGCATTATACCCTATGTTCCATTTTAGCATCAGCGGTCATGTTTGTTGATGTATCAAATCTCCGGATAAAATTTGTTAACTAATTCCTGTAAGGAACTTTCAGGTAAAGTGTGGTAAAGGCCAGGTTAGCTAAATAAGGCATTATAACAAGACTGGTAATTGGAAATTCAAATTGAAAGGCGCTAGAGAACTGGACAAATGTGAGATGGAATTCATAAATAGCATTCCAACGGCACAAATAGCCAAAAGACATCTTTTACATTTCTACCATAAAGAAATACATCTGCCTTTGGCAAAATAATCAATTGTCTTTGTCTAAATCCAAATATTCCATTGCTCTGAAGTTGTTTTGAACGGAGAACACACAAGTTAGATATTCACATAACGCACCATACAGACACCAATGTAAATAAAGGATATGTCATGAATACGTCAACAAGACAGCACCCTAACGACACAATAACCACATCTTTTCATTTTTCCATGACCAAGTTCTTCTCTAGGTACTTGTCGTCTGGGTTCAGTTGTCCAAAACTGTTTCTCTTAATTTCAATATTGGTCAATTTCATTTTCTTTTGAAAAAATCACATTTTTTCCAGAATCAATCACTTTAATGGAATGTGTTTACTTTTTATTACTTCACGGAAACGTATGAACAATGAGAAAATAAATAAAGAAGAATAGAAATCCATTCGACAAGTACCTGTGGTCTAATTACATTTTAAATATGGGACGAAGGATTTATTGCACACAGACATTTATTTTGAATACTTGTGACGAAGTTATTTTGTATGTTAATGCTGACACTTATGTAGAAGGTATGTGCTATAACATAATGCAGATTTTCCTAGGTCTACTCGATTCATATCAAATACTTTATCAAAAAAGTAAACCATCGTTTAACCTGTGTGTGGTTAATTTTGTTGCGGTCCGAATCGGTCAACAAAATCGTAATGACCGGTAGGAAATAGTATAAATATTTACACATTTGTGCCTAGCCATCAAAACAATCGGATAGGTAAAGTACATACCATCTTGTTGTGCAAATGTTAGAAAACTGGATAAATTAATGCACAAAACAACTAGCAGGAACATGGCCCTGTAATAAAAGAGAAAAATAAAGCAATAAAAAAAACACAGGAGAAACGCTGACATTTTGCAAAAGTTTCAACAGGGAAAAAAATACAGTAGAAAACTGATTAAACAATGCACGAAATAAATAGCAAGAACATGGCCCTGCAATAAAACAGAAAAATTACAACAATGAAAGAACAAAGTAGAAATGCTGACATTTAGCAAAAATTTCAACAATGAAAAAAATCTAACACAATTTGGACAAGTACATTTTATTGCATACAGACTAATGTGTACTTCATTAAAAGACTTTGCATTTTGTTATACAATCATATTTGACATTCGTACATGTATTACTTCATTTACGCTGATACATGTATCCTGCAGCAAATTAATAACCTTGTAAAGACTGAGAAGGAAGATCGAACAGTCTAATAGACTAAGAAAGAAGTAAATCAGCAGATTCCACCAGGTCTCCCCCTTCGTGGGAAGGCAGGAATTCATTCACCATCAGAATCCATAATCGTCAAGATCGAAAATATACACTATACGATTACGTGGCCGTTTAACACTTTGTGAACTTTCGAACAATTGAACATTTGAACTTTTGAAACATTCTTAAATTGTATTCACATAAAAACACAAAACACGCCTTCAAAGTGACAAAATAAGTAAAGTGAATAAGACATTTGATATATATGCCTTATGTGGGTTCTTTTTATGAGAGGGGGAGGAGAAGGGTGCAATTTCGTAACTTGAATATGTATTGTAAATGCCAGAAAAACAGATAGTCCAGCTTTTCTTAATGTTGATTTATAATTTCCCAAAAATCATACAAAACTTAAACAAAGGTTTTGCGAAAGCAATAGTCCGCAAAAAAAAAATCCTTAAGAAGATCAAGTAAAAACTATTATGGAAGTTTTGACCGCCTCGTTGGTCTCGTGGTAACGTGTTCGACCCGAGTGCGAGAGGTCGTGGGTTCGAACCCTGGCCGAGTCAAACCAAGACTTTAAAATTGGTATTTGCTGCTTCTCCGCTAAGGACGGGGCATTAAGAAGTAAGAGCAAAGACTGGTCGGCTCGGAGTCGGAATAATGTGTCCGGGTAAGGTGACATGTCTTCCTATGGACTGTTACCTTGTGAACTAGCACGTTAAAAAACCGTCCCAGCGTGTCAGTCTAGTACAAAGCAGGGTTATTTTTATATAACATTTATATTACATTAACATAGTCCTGAATATGCATATTAATTTGCCGCTGGACGTTAAACAGCCAGCCATCCATCATCATCATCATCATCATCATCATCATCATCATCATTATGGAAGTTTTCAAGTTCTTTTTGCATGTTCGGAGTAAGAAACTTATCACGATACGTAAATGTCTAATAGTAAATTCATGACTTGTTTCAGTTACATTGACTTTCAGATGTCTATACTTTAGTTATTGATATTGAAAATGCTAGCAATTCTTAGTCATAATTAGTCTTTCGAATTAGTCATTTCATGATTCTAAAATCATTGTTTTAAATTGGAACCCCTTTAAATTTGTTTACTGATTATAATGCGATACATACTTGAAGCTATAAATCATAATTACTGCAATAAGTAATTGATATGAATTTTATGAAAAAATAAAAAAAAAAAACATGATATGTGTAAATATGGAGGCAAGGAAATGATTTCATACTTCCTAAATATGTTAACAATAAACTGATCAATTTAGTTTCAGAATTCAGTTTCAGGGCTGTTGTGCCTAAAGCAATGTTCCTTCATATATGCGGTAAACAAGTGGTTTGAACATTTAATCAGTTACTTTTATCTCTACTTTTTTTTAAATTGATAAATTGAGGGAGATATCTTTTGATCCCGAATTTTAAACTTCCTTTTAACAGGACGTGAAGGATGAAAATTATACTTGTCGTGCAATCACATCAATTTTATTTTATTATGTTCGTCTAAACATATAAATATATTCTTGAATTTATCAATTTGAAAAAAAGTAGAGATAAAAACATGGTATTTTGACCTCCCTATTGAAATTTTACCCTGTCAAAATAGACGTCAGATGTTCAAATTATCATAGTTATTCAAATAACTTGAGTAAATTTTATCACAGTATCCTGTTTGATTGCCAAAAATATATCCTATGTCAGTTCTATTTACTTTTGCTTCTATAAAACTAACCCATTTAAAGGTGTGTTAAGTTTGAGACTTTAAGCCATGCAACAATCTATACAATACACAAACATTTGATTCATTATTAACATTTTACGCCAATATAAAAACAATTATAATTTTTCGACTTTATCTCAAGAGGATATCTACCCAACTCTCCATAAACCATAAATTCGACGTTGTGTTTCTAATTTTCAGTGCCCTTTAGCAAAATTTTAGTAAGTCGTTTTACATGTTTTAAACATTTTCTATTTTTCAAAACCCCCAACTTTGGAACGGTACGGTAGGTTCTATCATAGAATCAAAAAGTTTAAATTGTAGATCACTAGGTATTGATTCATTTCGTATAATTTTATAAATAAAAACAGCGCCTTTTGGGCTTGATCTACAGGTTTCTGTTTAGTATCAAAACATGTACCATTATATTTGAAAATGACACCCAAATACGAAAAATCATTTGCAATTTCAAGTAAATTATTTTGTAATGTAAATTGCAGATTTTGTTTAGTTTTACTCATGCTAGATACCGTACCATAACTTAAGTTTTCACTACATTTCCCTTCAATTTGCATTTTCGCAGTATAACAGGCAAATATTTAAGGAATTTAAGGAATTTTGCAAACCTTTTGTTTCTCAAAAATTAGTGTATCATCAGTATACAGAATTATTAACAATTCAAAATATATATGAGTTCATTTTTACTTTAAAAGCTCTAAATGGATACCATCTAAATAGTAATAATAATATGTACTTGATATCAATAAAACATGTTCAAAGATTTTTGATACTACGCCTCGGGTTTTAAATATACTTAAAACATGACCAAGTATTATCTAACCTATACAGAAACCACGGTAAATGAATAGGATGACGTCACGACAATTGTTTTAAGAAAAAGAAACCACGGTAAATGAATTATAGTCATTTTGTACTCTAACCATTTCGTACCCCGATTTCGTACCCTAGCGAAAACCATTTCGTACCCTGATCATTTCACCTTGACCATTTCGTACCTCATGGAATATTTACATGTATACCATTTCGTACCTCATGGAATATTTACATGTATACCATTTCGTACCTCATGGAAGATTTGTATGTAAACCATTTCGTTCCTCATGGAAGATTTATAAGTGTTTTATTTCTTGGTAAAATCTGTCTCATTGATGTGCGCCATTTCGTACCTTATGGAAGATTTATATGTATACCATTTCGTACCTCATGGAAAATTTGTATGTATGCCATTTCGTACCTCATGGAAGATTTGTATGTATACCATTTCGTACCTCATGGAAGATTTGTATATATATATATATATATATATATATATATATATATATATATATATATATATATATATACCCTTTTGTACCTAATGGAAGGTTTGTATGTATGCCATTTCGTACCGCGTGGAAGATTTATATGTGTTTTATTTCTTGGTTGAAACAGTCTCATTGATCTTTTACTGTAAGGCGGTAGAGGTCACGAGAAATGTCTAAAATTTAAGATTAAAATACATATAGGAATAAAGTCAATATATGATTTTTTTTTTTTTTGAAATCTGTAAAACTTTGTTTTGAAGATATTTATTTCAAATATTTGCTGGCGCTTTAGTAACAGTTCACTTTTCTGCCGATAACATTGATTTTGTTAGTTTTGTATGCACTTGTTACTAAAGACACGCGCCGTACTGGAGTATTGTTTTAAAAGTGTATCAGTCTATTTAATTGGATTAAAAATGTTTATTGAATACACGTGCCGTTTGAAATTGTGACGTGTGTCTAAATATTATACAATTACTGTCTTTTGATGAGGTAAATATGTGGTTTTATTGACTTTTGAAAAACTGATATTCATTGAGGCCAACGGCCGAAGTGAATATCAGTTTTTCAAAAGTCAATTAAACCACATATTTACCGAAACAAAAGACAGTAATTGTTTTATTCCATATTCCGAGAGAGTACCGAGAGAAATGTATGTAATGACAATTATTTACCAAAACCAATTTTACATCAAACGATTTTAACATAATTATACACGTAAAAGCACGCGACGTTTTGCGCGGTGAATATACTTTTCCGCAGGTGAATATGCTTATTTATTCAAAATCCCATTCATATAGAAAAACCTACTAAATTTCTATCAATATGGAATAATGAGATATATTCAATTGATTATCTAAAAGTGTAGTTGAAGCTAAATGTATATATCATATGCATGGTTTTTTTTTTAAATACTACTTTTAGAAAATATGCAATACACACAAAAAAGATATTTCCCAAACGTTTTGAAATTTAAAAGGTTAGATATAAGGATACAAAATAAATGAACTTGTAATTTCTGAAATTGAAAAGCCATAGCAATTTCTTTGATTGGTCACAAAAGTTGCAAATTCTTTTGCAAACATTTTTATTCATGGCTTCCTTCTTGGGTGAATATCAGCGGCTTATTCTCATTTCGCCTTAGCTGTCAAAATAATTATATAAAATTAATCCCAGTTTGCCTTAGTACAAATTTTCAGGTACACAAGAATTAACTAAGGCGAAATGGGAGCTTCTGATTTGAAACGGCTTATTCTCATTTCGCCTTAGCTGTCAAAATAATTATATAAAATTAATCCCAGTTTGCCTTAGTACAAATTTTCAGGTACACAAGAATTAACTAAGGCGAAATGGGAGCTTCTGTAAACAATGTAATTAAGTTATGTTTTGTTTGTATTGCAATTTATTTAGTTGATATTTGTTATTTTGATGTCAAATTCTACCATGAAATACTATTTAAAAGAAGATATTTTTTTTTTTTTTTTGTGTCCCACTTTTTAAATTTTTTTTTTTTTTATAGTTGCTCTTCTTTTCTGAAATTGTAATTTTTTTACTCATGTGTTATATATTGTAAATAAAGTCTGATTAGAGATGACAAATTGGATATGGATGTTTCATATTTTAATGAATAAATAAAGACAAATATCAAACTATCATAACAAATATTTTATTTCTGAATCAGCACTGAATTCAAAGCACAATGTTATAAATAATAGCATGAGAATAAGCACTTATACATAAAACATAAGAATTATTTCCATATAGTTTATATTGTGAAAACAAGGCATTGATGTACATTAAAGTTCATTTAGTTACCAAGTTTGAGGATGTAAGATGCTGCATCACCATACTGAATATAGTCAGTTGTACCATTGTGTAGGGTTTCCTTCAAAGTGGCGAATCTTTCTTCTATTTCTCTATACTTCTTTGCTTTTCCCCTCATCTTGCCACCTGCTGCATACTGTACTTTCTTTACCTCGTTAGATGCTTGCTCTTTCTTGAACACATTGATAATTTCAAATATGTTTGGATGTGCGGTTTTGACTCTCTTTTTCAGTTTGTTATGCCAGCCCTCTAAATGATTATTTGTCCTGGGTCCTTCTGTTTGGTGGTGGTTCCAGGTTGGTTGTGGATATCTGCCCTCTATCCATGTCAGAATTACATAGTCTGTTAATTTGGTGCAAGCATCTGACTGTGGTGCGTTTTCCAAGGCGTGTAACCAGTAGTCTTCCAAACGATCTAAGGGCAGTAATGGTAAAGCTGCTGCACGACGGACGAGTTTGTTGACATCTGGGACATCTTTATATTGAGTTTGCAGCCCATATTCCTGTGTCTTTTTCCATATTGCTTTTGCGTAGTGGAACAAACAACCTTTGAGTTCTGCGTTTGGAAAGACATGAGATACTGCATTTCTTGATGCACATTCAAAGTCAAGGCTAACTCTGTCTGGATGAAAGTTGAGGTTATGTTGGTTGGCGATGTTTTCAGGAGATTGAAGAATCTTATATAAGTGTCAGCATCTCGCTGTGGAAGCAAAGAATACACCAATGGAAACATGGCTGTCCCAACAAATGCATGAATGGTGAAAATGCTGTCAAACATTGGTGGTGCTGTGTAGAAAGTTCCATCACAGTATACAGTGTCTGCAGTGCACAGTTGTCGTAGATTTTCAGCAGTTGTAAATATGAGAAGCAACTTTCCTACTGACTAAAGTTTTATTGTAGATTTTTTTCTGATTTCACAATTTTTAAATCATGAAAAGTGTCTTTTATAAATAAATATTAAAATAATAATCCAAGAGAAAAAAATCCTAATTACATGTTGTTTATATTAAAAACACAGAGGTTTAATTTGTTTATTTAATTTTTCATCTAAATTCCCAGCTAAGGCGAAATGGGAACACACCATATCGGCTTGTGTCCCTTTTCACTGGATTTCCTGACGACAACAACTGGTAATAACTATAAAACAGTTGCAGATAATTATTCCTTTGTTGGTTAATTAACCTCATATTTTTAGAGTTGAAAATTAATTTAGGATAAATCCTGCAAACAAACACAGTGTAATTAAAACTATTAAAGTTTCCAAGTGCTGCTTAATCAAACCAATTATCGGTCTTTTAACATTTAAACGGCTGGATGCATATTGTTTATGTTATATTTAAAACAAAATTAAAATCATCTCAAAATGTTTCATATCTTTTACAAATATATCATATATGATACGAAATAGTAAACATGTATCTAGTCCATTAGGTACGAATGGTAGATGCATTTCGTCCATAGGGTACGAAATGGTTTCTATCGTGGGTACGAAATGGTAAATGTTGGGTACGAAATGGTAATTTTGGGTACAAAATGGCAGAGGTACGAAATGGTCAATGTACGAAATGACTTGCTACCCGGTAAATGAATAGGCTGACGTCACGGCAATGGTTTAAGTCCTAATATCCAATGATGGTTCATGATTTCCATTCACACAAAGAAATAATTGCACTCCTATTTAACACAAAAGTTTAAGTATCTGTTGTCTTAAAGTCACATGAAACTTCAAATTAAAAAAAAGTTGAATATGTTTTATTTACTTGAATGGCTAAGTTTTACTATAAAACAAGTTTACGCAAACTTTCTAGTAATAGAAAATCCTTATACTACTATCAAAATCTTCATAGATGTACTGCTATTGAATTATTGTATTCCCGTACACTAATTCGCCGATATTTTCCAGCATGCAGTGACCTTACCTACGAGACCTCTCGTTAGAACTTCGCCCACCGAACAGCGCAAGTGTGTGGGAAAAACCGTGATGACAGAATGTAAACAAACGTGCACTGATTTATACAACAAATCATTTTCCTTTTAATAGAATGTTAAGGAAAGGTTTGATTAACAAGTGGGAAGGCAAGGAAAACATTAACAGCTCGTTCAATTCACTTATTTGTCACGTGTTCCACTGCTCTGTGTTGATTATTTATCAATGCCACGATCCGGTAAACTTCGGCAACAAACTAGAAAGTTTATTAGCTTGCGATCAACAGTCACTGAATGAAATATTTTTGTCGATAATATGTTATAGATTCGTGATAATTATATAAAAAAACGTGCACACAGGACTTAGTTTAGTATATATGCATGCATTGGTTAGATAATTTCGATACCATCAAAATTACCAGAAACTCGTTTCACATGACTTTAAATTATTAACATTTTCTAAAAAAAAAAAAAGACACTAAAATATATAATTGTAAATAACGATGTATCATTTTCAATAAAAAGTACAATTGGCACAAATAAATCAAATGTCAATTGACGATACACAAAGTCTGTATTAAGCAGATTTATTGGCAGTCCTTTTCAATATAATCGAAAAGTTAATAACCTGAAGTGTTGAATGTATCACATTTAATGAAAACAACCCATTTCGAGGTACAAAAAGTACTAATTTCAAATGACAGTTCATGTTTCTATTAAATAAAGGAATAATTGCACTCTTATTTATCACAAACAAAAGGTAAAGTATTTTAATAGATATAGGAAGATGTGGTGTGAGTGCCAATGAGACAACTCTCCATCCAAATAACAATTTATAAAAGTAAACCATTATAGGTCAATGTACGGCCTTCAACACGGAGCCTTGGCTCACACCGAACAACAAGCTATAAAGGGCCCCAAAAGTACTAGTGTAAAACCATTCAAACGGTAAAACCAACGGTCTAGTATATATAAAAACGAGAAACGAGAAACACGTATAAATTACATAAACAAACGACAACTATTGTACATCAGATTCCTGACTTAGGACAGGTGCAAACATTTGCAGCGGGATTAAACGTTTTAATGGTACCAAACCTTCTCCTTTTTCTGAAACAATAGTATAACATCACAACATAGAAAACACACGATAAAACATCAATTGGAAGGCTTAACTCAATCAAAAACGTAAATTAACACACTATGAACTCTATTATACATTTTATGAAAAACAACTCACCCAGAGGCACTAAAATGACTGACTGCAACTAACTTTTCGTGATTTTCAAGAAATGAAAAATATGGGTACTCATGAATAATATAGAACACAATTGTTAGTACCTTTTCTCTTATATTCATCATAGTTTATGGAAAAATATCCTGAGGTACAAGAAGTAATAAAATGCATTGACACGCAATATCAAACCCTCACCTATAAATATAACATTTTCTAATCATTTTTATAATTAAAACAACTTTATACAGTATCTGTGCTACAAACAGTATTTGGTATTGATAAAATATGTTTTAAAAAAATAGTTATGGTATTTTAACCCCCTACCATGGAAAATTGAAACCTTTCTTTAAAAAACTGTTGTTTACAAATCATCAAAGTTATTCAAAATACTTTAAACAGTTATAATGTTCAAAAGGTATTTGGTTTGAATAAAACATATTGGAAAAGAATATCTTACACTTTCATTTAGTCATAATTTTTTTTACCCCATCCATGGAAAATTGACTTCCTCCTCCCCTTCCTTTAGACGCCAGATTTGCAAATCATCATCGTTATATAATCTTCTTTATTTACATTTTTGCAGTTACATGTATAATGCTCCAATAAGTATTTGATATAATTCAAACATGTTGGAAAAGATTTTTTGAAACACTTTTACTTAGCTATGGTATTTTCATCCCTCTGTCATAAAAACTTTACACCTCTAATTTAGTCAACATATTTTCAAATCAATCATATTTATATAAACTACTTTATTTAGTTATAATGCTGTAATAAATATCTGGTATTGATAGAATATATTGAATTAAATTTTTACACTTTTACTTAGCCATGGTATTTTAATCCCTACCATGGAAAATTGAATTCCTCTCTTTAAAGACGTCAGTTTACAAATCATTAGAATTATTCAAAATACTTCATACAGTTATAATGTTCATAACCCGAATAATTCAGCCCTCCCGTAATCGATCTCTCCTACTTGCGTAATGAAGTAATCGAAGATCAGCGGAATATAACGACTGTAAAGTATTTTATATAATTAAAACATGTTGGATTTTTTGAAACAATACCTTTTCCATGGTATCCCCTTCCCCATGAAAAATTTAACCCTTTATAGACGTCAAATTTTAAACTCATCAAATGTATTCAAACTACTTTATATAGTTTTAATGTTCAAATAAGTATTTGGTATGAATACAACATGCTGAAATAGATTGTTTCTTTTATGGTTTAGCCTGTTATCTATTTCTCGCACGAAGAGATATTTCTCGCGTGCAGTGTGATACGAAAATGTGTCAATTTGATTGGCTTGTCAAGCATCATGAAACGATATTGCGACAATTATATTTGATATGCGTAAGGTCATTGATGATTTTCAAAAGTCAAAATGTGTTTATTTCCTCAATGGCAACGGAGGTATGTAATTGCTTCCATCATATACGAAACACTCACACTTTTCAACTGATTTTTTTTTTTCAAATTTTATTACATTCGGAAGCGTTCAAATTGTTTTTAAATGTCAGATGTTAGTGTTTGACGCCGGAACAGGACATATGACATCACACTGGTATTTGCACGAATAAAACTAAAAATATTTACACAATGAGAAAAATTACCGTAACAGAAATAGATTAAACAACTCGTAAGAATTGAATATCGCTTGATATCAACTCTCGTTATTTAATTTAAATAGAGATAATCAACTCGCCACAGACTCGTTTATTACTATATTGAAATGAAATAACTCTAGTTGATTTCAAGCGACATCCAATCTCACTCGTGATGAAACCGTTAATTAACCCTTTCACTTAGCTATAGTATTTTGACCCCTTTCCATGGAAATTGAACCCTGCTCTCAAAAGACGTCAAATTTACAAATCATATAGTTAGTAAACAAACTTTATGTTGTAATAATGTACGGATAGATAGAAAAGATATTTAAACAATTCTACTTAGCCATGGTATTCCCCAACCTTGTTAAATGTATCCCTTTCTACAGAACTCTGATTTTCAAATCAAAAAGTTATATATAAATTTTATATCAAACATATTTGAAATGAAAGTTGGACAAAATATTATAGACATCCTGTTTTCAAATCATTATAGTTATCCAAACTACTGTATATAGTAATAATGTGCCAATAAGTATTTTATAAAATGAAACGTGTGCAAAAGGATTATTTAACACATTTGATTAGCCATGGTATTTGGATCCCCTACCATGGAAAATTGACCACCCTCCAACAGCCGCAAAATTGTTCATCATCATAGTTATATAAACTACTTTATTAAGTTATAATGCCTCAAGAAGTAGAAAGTCGAACCCCTGTATAGATGCCAGATATGCCAGATTTTCAAATCATCGTTGCTATGCAAACTACTTGAGTAATAATGTCCCAATAAGCATCTAGATAAAATAAAAATGTTAGAAAATGTTTTTTTTTTTAAACATTTACTTCGCCTTGGTATTTTTACCTCCCTACCATGGAATATTAATCCCCAACAAATTGTACATTTTATATTCTGCAATACTTTGCATCAAATACTGGGGGTTATGTTTTTTCATGGGTTTTCAAATTTTAATGGGAACAAATTGCAGTGGGTTCAAAATACCACAGAACACCGGGATTAATGTAAAGTACATATGTACGACTCTAAAACGCGATGGTCACGCTAAAGTGCGATGGTCTACGCTAAAGTGCGATGGTTCGTTTCGCTAAAGTGCGATGGTCTGTGTTATTTAATGGAACACGCTAAAGTCCGATGCCTCAATACGGTAAGGTGTGTTTTGCGCAAAGATGCGTTTTTCTGCGAAAGTGCGATTGTTTGCGAAAATAAGGAAGTTAGCAAAGTTAAACAGCATTCTGACATTTCAAGCCGATTGTACAAACAAAATCATTCACATGCCGAAAACTAAAAAGAAAAAAGAAAAAAAAGATTCCCATCCAGAATATTTTTGATCGGTTCAGGAAGAGGTTAGTGTAAATAATATTTTATTATGAATTATATAATTACAATATATATTCAAATTCACAAATAGGATTCAGAAACAAGCAACAAGTGCTTATGTTAATCTGTCTCCTTGTTAAATTGGATACAATATACACAAATAAATCAAAAATGCATGCTCTAGCTGTTACATAATAAAAATACGGATAATGTCTGTTGAGTTACATAATGAACTGAAAACGAAAAGAAAAATGAAACTAATAAGATGAAATGCTTACAGGTATATTGTGTGAATTATTAGTTTGTAAACCTTTTAGATTTAATAATGAACCTTTGTACCATGAGAAATAAACTAATGTTTGCTTCATTTGAAATCATATTTGAGCCGTTTAATAGTAATTCGGTGTCCATTGGTACTGTTAATTGTAGGCTTCCAAATGATATTATCATTTCTTGTCTTATGTCCGAATATAATGGGCAAAATAATAAAAAATGTGAATTAGTTTCCAAGTCACCACAGCGACAGTGAGGAGAAGAAACTAAGTTTCTTGGAAACAAGTGACAGTTTAAAGAACTACTATTCATTCTTAGTCGCGCATGAAGAATTTTGCCTTTTCGACATATAGCATAAAAGTATAAAGAGACTCGATCGTTCTGATTACAAATATGTTTCTTAAATACAGAGAGAGATACACAATTTCTTTCACTTAATGGTAAATGATTCCATAATTTGATGGATGACGATAGATAATAATCTGAATAAAGTGGAAATGGAAGTGGTTAACTTGATTTGGCTAATTTTTGTTTACAGGGCTTCAAAACGACCAACGTAAAACAATTCAAACGAGAAAAATAACGGCCTGATTCTAATCAAAACAATTAAAGAAAACAAATATCAAATACAGCAACAATTAACGAAACGACTACCACTGAATTACAGCTGTAGGTTCATGGCTTAAAACAGGTTCATATGCGGTATGGGATTTGCTCATTGTTGAAGGCCGTACGGTGACCTATAGTTGTTAATTTCTGTGTCATTTGGTCTATTGTGGAGAGTTGTCTCATTGGCAATCATACCAAATCTTCTTTTAAATCATAAAGTTAATAATAGCTACTGCAATGTAAATCATTTCACTTTTTAACTACTATCGTACATTAAGTGAAAATAAGAAGATGTGGTATAACTGTCAATGAGACAACTATCCACCCAACACCAAATGTTGTTGATGTTGCAACTAATAACCGCACGGCCTTCAACGTGGAGTTAAAACAACCATCGCACTTTAGCGTCTGACACCATCGCACTTTAGCGTAGACCATCGCGCTTTAGCGTGACCATCGCATTTTAGAGTACCATCGTACTTTAAAGTCCTACACATATAACAAGTTTTTGAAAAGTATAGCCGTTTGTAAGTGGAGTGCATTTAAAGTTCTTATATAAGAGTCCTCTTCAAAATGTCATTGGACTATTTAGGTGGAAATTTGCTGAAGGAACTATATAAATTGGTGCAAAATATATGTTATTATTTCAAATATTTACAATGCAAAATGAAAACGTATTTGTTTTTAAATATGATTTGTATTACTTACGTGAACGTCATCATTCATACAAATACATTTAATTTACATAGAAGTAACTTCCTCATAAGAAAAACGCTCCTTTATTTGGTGTCAATTTTATATATGTTTAAAACCCAGAAAATTATATTTAATTGATATTTAATCTAGGAAATCCTGTCGATGTATTCTGAGAATCACGAATCACTCGATATCATAGAGGAGGAGAATAGATAACTCTAAAAGGAATATAGATATCAATTAATGGAAAGGAAGGATATGACAAAACCAAAAGTAAAGGAACAGCACTTTTATTGCTGTTCAGGTCTGCCTTTTACACTTTTAACATTTTGCTTTTCTTTTTTTGTTTTTTTTTTTTTTCTTTCTGAAAATGACTCTCCCCACCCCTAGGCATTAGTTTTAAACCTAAACCAAATTCATCCGACATATAATCATTAGAAACATCTTCATAATTTTTTATATTTGACTAGTACTGGTACGTAAACAGGTTGTCGAACTTTTACTTTAGTATTAGTACTTTTATGATGTGTCATTTATTGAACATTCGACAAGTTTTATCAAAGAAGAAGCAGTGATACTGAAAATGTCAGATAGATCCTAGGTCTTTATGTGTGTATCTATGAAGTTGGAATACAGGAAAATGTTCATGAAAACCCTCTTTTCACTCGATCATTTGTGAAACTCGACTCCTCGTGGTTTTAGAATTGACACTCCATACCGTGTAAGTCTCCGATCTAAGGTTCTACACGGATAAATTTTAACGTGATTGTTCTTTGAAATGTTTAGAAACAATAGAAACTCCAAGTCTCATATTCCATGGTAATTTATTTATTTTTGAGTATAATACCATTTTCAATTCTTGACTGTATTTTCTAAAATTTTATCTACATGTACATGAATGTGTCGTTGAATATTTGTTATCACAAGCAGCTGATGCATTAAAAAACATGCGAAAGACCAAAACACGTGAACAATTTGATACGAGTCATTCCTATTGTAAGGACTGGTATTGGTTTGTTGCACTGAAGGACTGAGATGAAAAGTAAATAGATTAAAAAGAGTTTTTTATATCTAAAGATGAGAACTCTTTAAACAAAATATATGAAAAATCATGAAAACTCCAGTTTCTCATCAGATTTGTAAATGTTTCTATCTCAAAAATAGCATACGACCCTATATTTGTTTTGCCTTAACTGATATGATAGGATAGGTGACCATAGATATAAGTACCTATATATCCGTCCTTAGTCCTGTATTCACATAAACCTATAAGGTGAGTTATTACAGATATAATAACAATGTCAGTCCTTATCCTGTTTTGACATAAACATAATTTTTGATAATATAAGTTATTAGAAATATAAGCATCTAAATACCAGTTTACTTTTTCTAATTTCATATTTTCACATATTCGTACTTGGCATGTTTATTGGTTAAAAAAATTACACTAGATCGATCATCGACAATGTCATAGATTTAGAGAATTAGTATGATTAATTGTGTTATATTTATTTGGTAGTTCATACAAAAGGAAGATAAGTTTATTTCCAAATCTTATACATAGGCAACACCTGGTTACCAATATAGGAAAGACATTTCATTTCAATCGCTTATAAAGCCCCTTCTTTTAAACTGGTCGTGCCCGTTTAGATTAAAATACTATTCTGATAACTTTTTCTATCGCATGTATGTATATATTCATATGTGACTTACTTTAATATTATATATAATTGTATTTTACAAGACGTTCAAAATAAAAGACTGATATATAATATCAATACTTATATCTCAATAGACACATAATAATATGAAAAAGCGGCAAACCCGGAGGCTGGTCATGTAAGGAGACATAGATATGTACAATGAGCTTGGTTAAAGTAGTTTTATGATTACTCAGCCGCTCCTATTATTTCGATCAGTGGAGGAAAATCAATGCAGAACCTACGAAATAATGAAATAACTAAACTCGAATTATCACTTTATACGAATTAAAGGGGAAGAAACTTTGACTCGTGCATCGAGTTAGTCAGTATTTTCATCGAGATTAAAGTTATTGGTGTAGATATTCAAAGCACATGCACTTGTATCATGCGATGGTAAAACCCCTTCCATCTTTCTTCTAACAGGGTAACTAACTCATATGTTCATATCTCCGCTTCAAAACAAAATTTTGCTGTCATTTCTGGTCAAAGCAGGAGGTATGATAAGAGTCATGATTTGGTCCCTAAAATTGCAAAACACAGAAAACTTATTCAAGTTTTTCAAAATAATGTTAATTTTTATTAATAAATGAACAGTTTGATATAATCTGGATACTTAAGTGCAGAAAGTACCCTTGTGATGTCAATGAGACGTCATAAATATGTCAAAATTTACGTATTTAACCAAATACATGTATCATATGTACATATTAATGTCAAAATCTTAAAATGCGACCATTTGAGTTTTTTGCTGTTTTGTACTAAATATAAGAAGTTTGAAGCCCTAATACTAATGTTGAAGACAAACAAATAATTACTAACGACTTATGTCTCGTGAACATCCTACAGGATAATTTTTTGGTAAATCATAATACTTTTTCATTTTCAAATTGAAGAGGCCAAAAAAGTGGCCTTATTATACCATCCCTCGTTATGTTCAATACGTCATTTTATTCGTTATTTTTTTTTTTTTTTCCGGTTGTTTGTATTGTATATACATTTAGGATACTTCTTACCTGCAATACACAATATTTATTTATAGATCTTCCGTTGATCTGCTTTAAGACCGTCTCCGAAATACATAACTTCCGGTTTCTCAGCTTCTATTGGTACATGAATAGGTTCATTCTAAAAATATTAAAACAAAGTAAAACAAAATGTTCTTGACTTTAACGCAAATGGAAGCCCTCCGAAACGCACCGAGTGCCCATTCCATGACTATTTTAGGTCAAATTTTGAGGGAGGAAAAAGATTTCTTTTAAAAGAAATCGCAAAAACAATTCAAAAGATGGTGAATATGTGAGAATAACAGCATCAACAGGGACGGCCTCATTGACCATAGATGGACAGACCATACACTCATGGTCTGGAATCAAAAATAGGAGATTTTAAAATGATGAATAAACAAGAATGAAATTACCAAACACACAGGCAAAATATAATGACAACTGATTAGTTACTCATAGCCTGCAATTTCGATGCTTTCCCAGAAATTATTGTAACACATTGAATACCTCTGTTGGAACATTTTGAAAAGAGACAATATCTTTGGAGGCATTCAGATTATTGCTTTGGGGGACTTTGTTCAACTGTCTCTTGTACCAGATCCTTTTAGAAATGTAATTACTGTTTAAATCAAACAATTTTCAAGAATATATTACCACAATCTTATTCTGTCTGAATTAAGTTACTCGTCAACATCAGATTTTATAGAAGCTATAAATGGTATTACCAGGGGGCTCCGAATTAAAACAGACCATTTATTGAAAAAGTTTAAGCCGGCCATTGCCCCCTGGTCCAAAACCTATCAGAAAATGTGCAAGAAATGTTTCACTGTTTTGAAAATAGTTAACAGATCTACCAGCGGATTATACTGTATATAATTCTATTGATGAAGGACACATTTCAAAACTTGCATACAGTCCGCTTCTAAACAGCTGCACTTAAAAACAGGATGCCCAGTTATGAGTTGAAAAATCTCAGTGAAGAGCTAAAAAATGGTTTACGTCTCAGCTTTTTCATCCAACTGTCTAACTGTAAATTACACAGTAATAAATAGGAAACCTTGATGGCTTATCTGAAAACTGAAACATTTTTTTGGTATTTAGCTATTATGAGAATAGTGTTACGAATTTACAGTTTAAGATGGTCATAATATTTCTACAGTTATATATTTTCCGATACCTCTATGAATCATCGAAAACGGCATCAAAATCATCCCTTTATCCTTGGTTGCTATAAGACGCTTTACCTGTACAGTTGTTGCTAGGGTGCTCTCTTCGAGGTCCGCGTTCGAACTATAAATACCGGGTAGCTATTCAGTTAAAGTTGTCATTTTGTACCGAAAACAGCAGACAGTGAACATCGGAAAGGTTGGAAAGGAAGTAGTTTAAAGCAGGCAGAAGGTTTAGTTTAAGTGAAGTAAAGTGCTTGGAATCTGCGGACAGAATATAGAAAGGCTGAGACTGTTGGTTCGGTACAGATTGTCCAAACGGCTGGTGCTAAGGTTTTGCGTCTCACATCTCTCACTATTGCAGTGAGTGTTTGCTGACATACCATGCCTTGGTGCCACCATGTTGTTCTGACAGTTATAGACATATTTGTTTAATAAAGTTTCATACGAAAGTTTACATATACATTCGTTTTAAAAGGTTCCATACATTTAGGTTTCAGACCAGTTCCATACATGACCCTCCCCATTCATTTAGGTTTCAGACCAGTTTCATACCTTTTAGGTTTCAGCCTAGTTTGATACATTTAGGTTCAGCCTGTTTCATACATTAAGGTTTCAGACCAGTTCCATACATTGAGGTTTCAGACTATAGTTCCAAACAGTTGGTTTAAACAAGTATCGGACTGAAACGGTTTTAAACAGTTTTAGTTTATCAGTTTCGGGTTAGGTTGATATGTGTTGAAATTTGTTATATGAAACTCATGTTATGTAGTGTTTGTTTTATATTTGGTAGTAAAGCGTAAACTGTTCGACTTCAGAAATTTTGCATTGCTCTTCAGATCCCAGGAAACTGGTACGAACCCGAGGATAAAACATACTAAAACGTCCCGCCCGGTTACACGTTACAAATGGTGGCTTAGCGGTGGGATTTGTCGAGCATTTCTGTTGAGTATTTTGTGATTGTCTATGACTGTCCGTCCGTCGGATGGGGACGTTATATCCGAGGTCCCGTGTTCAAGGAGTACCACGCCTTATGCACGTTAAAGAACCCTTTACAACAACTCTTTTGAGGGGTCCATAAGTGGCCTGTTGTGAGGCAAAATTGTTTAAAACCGATATTTTGGCAACATATTTTTCAAGTGGTTTTCAAAATAGAATATTTGAAATGGTTATATCTGATCAAAATTTAATTGAAGTTCAGTATTCAGTTGCTTGTACAAATGTTAATGAAAGTATGATATTTGGAAATAGAAACACTAACAAAACAGAAAGAACTTGCTAGAAAGAAAGAGGCTGACAGGAACCCCAGAATTGTAAGTAGGCTAAGGCACCCCTAGGTCTGACGCTTGTCGACAGATTGTTGTAGGAAAGCCATTAGTTGGTTATCATGGTATAACCCTCGGTGTACAAACAGTTGCTGGGAGATGTATTCTGCGGAATTAGTGGAAAAATTGAGGTTAAAAGTAGGACCTTGGTATGGTGTCAGCTTGAGTTAACGAGAACGGTTTTGATTGTGTTTTGATTTAGTGAGTACAAATTGTAAACTCATGCGAGGACGCATGAAATCGGAGGCAGGGGTAGTGTTACGAATTTACAGTTTAAGATGGTCATAATAATAATGTTTGCACCTGTCCTAAGTGAGGAATCTGATGTACAGTAGTTGTCGTTTGTTTATGTAATTTATACGTGTTTCTCGTTTCTCGTTTTTATATAGACTAGACCGTTGGTTTTACCGTTTGAATGGTTTTACACTAGTACTTTTGGGGCCCTTTATAGCTTGTTGTTCGGTGTGAGCCAAGGCTCCGTGTTGAAGGCCGTACATTGACCTATAATGGTTTACTTTTATAAATTGTTCTTTGGATGGAGAGTTGTCTCAATGGCACTCACACCACATCTTCCTATATCTATAATATTTCTACAGTTAAATATTTTCCGATACCTCTATGAATCATCGAAAACGGCATCAAAATCATCCCTTTATCCTTGGTTGCTATAAGACGCTTTACCTGTACAGTTGTTGCTAGGGTGCTCTCTTCGAGGTCCGCGTTCGAACTATAAATATCGGGTAGCTATTCAGTTAAAGTTGTCATTTTGTACCGAAGACAGCAGACAGTGAACATCGGAAAGGTTGGAAAGGAAGTAGTTTAAAGCAGGCAGAAGGTTTAGTTTAAGTGAAGTAAAGTGCTTGGAACCTGCGGACAGAATATAGAAAGGCTGAGACTGTTGGTTCGGTACAGATTGTCCAAACAGGGCTGGTGCTAAGGTTTTGCGTCTCACATCTCTCACTATTGCAGTGAGTGTTTGCTGACATACCATGCCTTGGCGCTACCCTGTTATTCTGACAGTTATAGACATATTTGTTTAATAAAGTTTCATACGAAAGTTTACATATACATTCGTTTTAAAGGTTCCATACATTTAGGTTTCAGACCAGTTCCATACATGACCCTCCCCCATTCATTTAGGTTTCAGACCAGTTTCATACCTTTTAGGTTTCAGCCTAGTTTGATACATTTAGGTTCAGCCTGTTTCATACATTAAGGTTTCAGACCAGTTCCATACATTGAGGTTTCAGACTATAGTTCCAAACAGTTGGTTTAAACAAGTATCGGACTGAAACGGTTTTAAACAGTTTTAGTTTATCAGTTTCGGGTTAGGTTGATATGTGTTGAAATTCGTTATATGAAACTCATGTTATGTAGTGTTTGTTTTATATTTGGTAGTAAAGCGTAAACTGTTCGACTTCAGAAATTTTGCATTGCTCTTCAGATCCCAGGAAACTGGTACGAACCCGAGGATAAAACATACTAAAACGTCCCGCCAGGTTACACGTTACAATAGTATCATTGCTTCAATACAACAAATTCCCATTTGTCTGGATTATAGCACAACTATTCATTAGGGTATGGTTTAACATTAGATAGGGTGGATGTTGATGCATCAAACAGTTTTGCACTCGGCCAACTTGGAGTCGAAATAAGGAGGGCTACAGAGAAGAAGGGACTGAGAGTTTTTGGTTCAATATATCACCATCAGTATTTAAGCACGAAGCTAGCTTATACCAGTTTTATAGAACAAGTCAAAATATTGAATTTGATAACTCTGGAAATCTTACTTGTTGCAAAATTCTATTTCGTGATACAAAAGGCAAATTATCTATTGCTACAATTGAAAATCTAGAATTGAATGGAGAACTATCAGAGTTTAACGAAGGGAAAATTGAGGAAATATATTGTTTATTGTCAAAAGAGATCTATATAACCGACCCAACTTCATGAGCTTAGATTGAAGACAATTCTATAGACTTAACATAAAAAGAAGTTTGTTTTTTTTTTAACTCTGGCGAATGAATAGGACAGTTAATGAACATTATAAAAACACTTTCGAAAATGTCTTAAGTAAATTGGAGACATTTGTTAACAATTAATGTTTGAAAATAGGCAAAATCTTTGATTAGACTTGTGGTGATGTATCTGAGAAATCAATTGAACCTAAAATTTGAACAAAAACATAATAAATTCTATCAATATTCAGTTTAATCTGCATATGTTTGTCTTATTACTTAAAGTAAGTCACTTTTTCAAAATGAGCCATCTTCGCTTGATGTTTAGCTGTGTAGTAAAAATTTTGATAACGTACAATCCTCTGTTTTTTTAAACATACAGATACAATAACGTCACAGAAAAAAAACGTCTTGTTTCTTCAAGTGACATGTTTGATTCTGGTAAAGGAAAATTACGGTAGATTTTTGGACGGTGCATTGATAAATGTCATTATCACTTTATGAAATAAGCCAGGAAGAACATCTACAAAAAGAAACATACCAAATAAAACAAATTAAGTGCGAGACTTTTTAACTGCAACATACTAGTATTCGGAATTGTAAACTTTGTCAACTACAAGGAAACGATATACCAAACAGAAAGAAAAACATATATCAGGGTTTGACAAACACTGACATTGGAGATTAAACACTTGAATTTGCCATTGAAATGGAGAATAAGTTTTTCAGTACAAAATTGATAGACATTCAACTTGTTGTCTGCTGATGTACTAAATTATATTCATGAGTAAAAACGAACCATTGTTTGAACTGTGGAAGAACTTATTCTGTGCCTTTTTTGTTGATACTTTTTTAGGTTTTGAAGTCAGATTCAAAACATAGTTTGATTGAGCTGCATACTGATTATTAGATTATACCGATTCTCAGAGAATGAATCATGGATAGAAATACTACGCAAAGTTGGGTAAACTAAAACTGAACGACTGCGAAAAAAGTTGAAAAATAGTTATTCATCAATAGCAAGGCAAAGTTAACTCGCAGTTACAACCTAACTCATTGGTTTTAGATTACATTAAGTCAGCTTTCAGTTGCTTTATGAAGAATGTTCTCTTAAAAATGTGCCATTCCTATGACATTCAAATAGCCTCAAATTCAACAAACGACAAAATAAAACTAAAACTGTGTTCATTTCTGCAGAAGAAATAAAGTTGAAATGGAGGAAAACAAGATCAAAATTTACAACCATAACAAAAAAAAAAGAAAAGTAATAATGCGAACAGTTCGGAGGAAATGGGAACAGTTTGTCGTTGTGTATGTTGACAGCAAATAATCATGGATTGCCTGTGATATTTGTCATGTGTGGTATGACAGACAATGCCATAATATAAGTGATGGTCAGTGGCGCAAAATTGAAGGTTATGACTGATAAACAAATACAGGTCACCGTCATAGGTTGCTGTCCAATTGATTTTTCCTGAAGAACTTCTTTAAAATACACAGATATTATAGATTACGTAATGGTGTACAGTGACCTGTAATTGTGAAAAGACTGTTCTATGCTGATAGTCGTCTCATTGGCAACCATCTCCTGAATTTTATTGAGATATATTACGAATAAAAATATGTTTTTTTAAGACACAATGTACACCCAATTTCAATCATGTGTAAATTGTAAGTTGACAACATAAAGTCAACACGGAAAATTCAGAATTTTTCATACACCTGGTTTTGCACTTTCAATAAAGGACCATATAAAAACAAGTTTAATATGCATATATCATATGCCTGTATGATTATAACTGAAACACTCCCTCCTTTAACCAATGTGCTTGCCAGTGGTTAAATATATTTCAATTGTTAAAAGAAGTACATTGCATTTTTTAAGTATTGAGAGTAAAATCAGAATTGATGATATGGAACTTAGACATGTTAGAAAAGTAATCTTTGTTGGGTCAGACTTTTAAATAACTTTTTTATAATTAAAATAGCATAGACCACTTGTAAGAAAATTGGTTCAAGGGTAGATTTTGGCTATGAACACACTTATGCAAACGGTGACGATTTTTCTAAGCAATGTATTCGCTCATATTAAAAATAACCGAGATCGATAAAACAGTTTCATATTTAATGGACAAAGACAACAAAACAAATACATCGGGGTATCTCATTGTGAAATTTTAAGCGTGAATGTTCAATACCTTTTCATATTCGAACCTCACTTTACAGTACAAGACTGGGCGATGCATTTGCAGTGAAAAAAAATTATCATAAATTAACAAAGTAAAAAGTTAAATAACAAAAATACCCAACTCCAAGGAAAATTCAAAACGGAAAGTCCCTTATCAAATTCAAATGACAAAAACCAAAAGCTCAAACACGTCAAAAGAATGGAAAACAACTGTCATATTCCTGACTAAGTACAGGCATTTCCTTATGTAAAAAATGGTGGATTAAACCTGGTTTTATAGCTAGCTAAACCTCTCACCTGTATGACAGTCGTATAAAATTCCTTATATTGACAACAATGTGTGAACAAAACAAACAGACATAATAGTAAAAAAAAATCAAAAATAGGGTGAAAGTGTTTGGCCTTAGTGCTATACGTTTTTTTTTTTTTTTAAATACTAAATTCACACACTAGAAATTTAGACGTGACCGATTAATTTCAATCAACCAAGTTAATGATGTCACACATTCCTACTTCCGAGATAAAAAAAAAACGGTTTCCACTGACTATGTTAGACCGGAACACGAACCTCGTAATTTCATGTAACAGGGACAAAAGTCAGTCCATTAAAAAGAAACATCACATTAAATCAATTCCTGTTTAAATCCTGGTAAAACCAGAGCAATGTCTGAAACCTATCATCCAGAAGCACTGACTAGTTCAAGTTCTTGAAAACCATGCGATAATACAAACTTTTAATTCCAGAGTAAGGCCCGAACAATTCCGAAGATTGACGACTGTTACTCTAAAATATTCCTCTCGGATTAATCATACTTCTTTTAATGTCGCTATCAAAATATACCCCATCTCTTATTAAACCCGATACTCATAAAATAACTAGCAAGTGTACAATTCCGACTATTTTGTTGGTACGGAACGTAAACTATGAATTTAGAAATGGCTGACTCTAAAACCGAAGCATAAATCATTTGATAAGAAATCAATATTTAAGTCAAACATTGAAACTGAATAAAATAAATTTAAGTACAACTTACCAGTACGAAAATCTTCCCCAATCAAAAGAAACATTTTTTTAGACGAGGTTTAAATTATTATGGGCCGGCACTAAGCCGGTCCATTATATGATATGGGTTTGAGATTGTTACATGATTTTCTGCGGATCTATTATTATTTTCTGTATATGCAAAATTAAAGATTTTATGTTAATTGAAATAAATACATTTTTTTATTAATTTTTATAAAGAAGAAGATGCAAAAAAAAACTGAAACATATTTATAACAATGAATGTTCATTGTTTTATTATGCACAGAATGCGTGACCCATATTTGGGGAATTCCCAAACCAAGTTATTTTTAGAAATTTAAACAAGGTACCATGTTCTTACAAAAACTCGTCGTCGGAAGATGGGAAATGATTTATAGTTTGCGATTTTTTTTTTCTCAAAATATTTTATATTCTATTTTGATTATTATATATACAGTTTTCATCATTTAGAAAAATAATCATAATAAAGATATGTTTACTTTCAACGTAAACGATCTCGGGAGTTTTTATAGGTAACATGTTTCAGTAACTGAAAGTGATTTTCAAACCTCTCAAATATCCACTTGGTGTTTGTTAATACTTTGCAATTTTACTGCAACCAAACAGAAATGAAAACATTTTGTCAGGAATTTCTACGAAGAGAATAATTTGCTATACTGTCTGAAGCTTTCCGATTTTAGTTGTAATATGTAAGCAGTGTTTTAGTCTGTCGTATACCCAATGAAAATATAAAGGGATATGGAGTAAATGTACATGAGACAATATTAATATCAATACATGGTAAAACCCAAAAATGGAACGTTTTTATTGTTGTCCTTCATCTTCAAGTCACCATGAGGCATTTTCAACAATGATCAATATTTCTCACAACAGGTAGTAAGTTCAAGTTGACCCCTCGCATCGGTTTGTGCAGAATTCATTGTTTAATATCATACAAAGCTACATTCATATTTTTATGACTGTTTGTTGATACTTTTAAATTTCACCAAAACCGAATAGAAATGAAAACATTATGTCCAGGATTTATCAACCTTTACTGAGAGGAATAATTTTACATTTGTTTGCTTTAAGATTTTTATATCTTTTGTCAAACGAAGTTGGGGTAGGGATATAGTGTTTCGTCTGTCCGTCACAAAGTTATAGTTCATCTATCTGTGGAAGTATAAGTCATAGTTCATGAGATTTTGTTCATAGATGCGTCCTGATAAAAATAAGGTAATGTTGACCTACATTTCATATATGAGTGACTGATTAAAGTTTGCCTTAGAGTCCATATCTGAGATACAACTCGTGGAGAAATAATATTGTCAGTAGATGCGTCTTTAATAGTCAGGAGGGTCCTAAAAAATATGTCATCTTGACATAAAATTCATTGATGAGTAAAGAGGTGAAAGGCTGCGTTAAAGTCATATCTGAGATGAGGAATACAAATATTTTGTCAGTAGATGCAACTTTGATAGTCACGAATTTCAAAATCAAGTCTTGAAAATGAATAAAATGATATTCCATTTCATCAACTGCACTTAAAAGATATTTGATTTCATCAACTGCACAATAAAGTTATATTTTATACCATTGAACATTTCTTGCAATTGAGGATTTAAGTCAACTCAATATACGATCAGATACAGATTGTTTATATAATATTTTGCACTTTTTTTACACCAAAAACCTCCATATTTCCGGCCCAAAAATTTGGTGCGTACACCAATTAACTCTCTTGTCATGTCTAGACATGAGTTTCTAGCACGAGGAAAACGTGAAAACTTTAAGGTTTGACCCAGGTTACAAAGAAAAGTACACTGGAAATGTATTGACCGAGAAATAAATTATAGTATATTCAAAGAATGGCTATTATTTATTTTGAATTTATTGAACCATAAAATTAATTTTGACTCTTCACATTGAATAATCCGCGAAGCGGATTATTAAATGTGAAGAGTCAAAATTAATTTTATGGTTCAATAAATTCAAAATAAATTATTGTCATTCATTATAAATAAATTTCTATCAAAATAAGGCTCAAAGAGCTTTTTATATTATTTATATTAACAATAACAACGTACACACATGTTGGCGTATGAATACACAACGTCAGAGTGGGCGTGTCGCCATAAAATTGATAACATTGAAAATAAAGGTAATACTTTTAACCAATCAGAAGACAGTAAATACACCAAATTTATTTATAATTTGATAGTTCAAAATGTAAAGTCCAATGACGTGTAGAAATAAATGTCTCCATTTCATCTGGTTTTTCATCTAATTCCAAACGGTGATGATATTCTTCTTCAAATTCGATTGAAAAATATTCCAACGGTAAACGAATCCTCAAATTCCAGGAGCAGGTTTCATAAATGTTTCGGAATCTTCTATTACCCCAATAGCTTTATTGCCCCAATGCTAGAAAAAATTAACTTAAAAAGGATAGTATTAAATCACGTGATCAATTTCTATTTAATAAGGGGATACCGACAACCACATATATAACAAGAGGCTCTCAAAAGCCTGAATCGTTCACTTGTAATTTTTTGCTTAAATCATTCATCAATGATTATATTTGCTTTTCAATATATATTAATGAGTGGCATAAAAATGCCATTTAAATGTTCTTTGTATTTGTCATATTTTCTTCAAAAGCAAAGAAATACATTTTACCCTATGTTCCATTCTAGCCATAGTAGCTATGTTTCTTGACGTACAAGGAAATAAAATACAAAATTTATACTAGATACTCTGAAACTCATTCAGCCCAAGTTTGGCTGAAATTAATTCAGCAGTTTCAAAGGAGAAGATTTTTAAAGTATGCAAACTAGATGAACAAATTGTGAAAATTATCTTTAAAGGGCAATAACTCCTTAAGGGGTCAATTGACAATTTTGGTCATATAAACTTTTTGTAGATCTTACTTTGCTGAACATTTTTGCTGTTTTCAGTTTATCTTTATCTATAATAATATTCAAGATAATAACCAAAATTCCTTAAAATTACCAATTTAGTGGCAGCAGGTTGTTAGATTCATCTGAAAATTTCAGGACTGATAGAACTTGACCTAATGAACATTTAATTTTTACCAAGTCAGATTTGCTCTAAATGCTTTAGTTTTTGAGATATAAGCCAAAAACTGCATTTTACCCCTATATTCTATTTTTAGCCATGGCGGCCATGTTTTTCGACAAAACAGAAAATAAAATACAAACTTTATTTTAGCTACCCTAAGGATCATTCAGCTTAAGTTTGGTTGGAATTGGTTCAGTAGTTTCAGAGGAGAAGATGTTTGAAATAGTTTACACCGGATGGACGACGACGGACGACGACGACGGACGCCAAGCGATGGCAAAAGCTCACATTTCCTTCGGAAAGGTGAGCTAAAAATAAGGAGATGAGGTACGATTGCCAATGAGACAACAATCCACCAAAGTTCAAATAAAGTGGATGTAAGCAATTACATGTATATATTGTAAAATTTTATGTGCAGAGCACGGAGAATAGGGAAAGGAGAAATGTAAAAATAAAACAATTTAAGATACATGTAATCTTAAATAAGAATAAGACCAAGAAAATCAATACCGATTACATTATTGTGCTCCATGAACACTAAATAATGTATTTCAACAGCATCTCCAATATAATATGTACTATAAATCAATATATTTAATGCATTTAAGCATACAGTGTTTCAGCAGTACAGTAAGCAAACCAAACTGATAAAAGATCTCAATCTGGTGCAAATAGATATAAGAAGATGTGGTATGAGTGCCAATGAGACAACTCTCCATCCAAGTCACAATTTATAAAAGTAAACCATCATAGGTCAAAGTACGGTCTTCAACACGGAGCCTTGGCTCACACCGCACAGCAAGCTATAAAGGGGCCCCAAAAATTACTAGTGTAAAACCATTCAAACGGGAAAACCAACGGTCTAATGCTTGTATTTCAAATTAAGTATTAGATACAATACAAAGGTAACAAAGAAACAGGCCGGTAACAACCGTTGCCGTGTAGTTTAATTTTCTGCACCAGTAGTCAGGTGAGGGTCCGAGGCGATAGTCGAGGACCTTGACCTGACTACAAGTGCAGAAGAACTATACGGCAGTTTGTTTCCGGTCTGTTTTTTTTTTTTTTTGTTACATTTGTTTTGTATCTGACTTGTACGACGTTTCAAGAAAGAAGTAGTAAATTTTGCATTTAGAAGAGGTAGCAAAATTAAACAGATTAGAAACTTAAATGGCCATATACCAGTTAATGTAAGTTACAGTTTAAACAAACTTTTTTTTCACTTCCCTTCAGCCGAGAGTCTTTTTCTCAAGAAATTCAAGAATCTAATAATTTTATAAATAAGAACTATGTCAAGTAAAAATGAATGTCGTACACATTTGAGACTTTTAAAATGCAACTTCAAAGTAAGTAATGTATGAAAAAGATTTCAGAGGTAAGCAAGCTAACATTTTATTTTTATTTGGTGAAAAACGAAAAGGGGGGTTAAAATAAATTGAAAATAAACAGGATTGATCCTTATTTTGTTAAAAAATGCAGGATGTGCCATTCCATTCCCCCATTCCCCCTTAAAAAATAATAAAGATCGTACGTTTGCTCCCAAATATATGAATTAAATATATATGAATTCAATAACAATATAAATGTATAAAAAGAATGAATTTCCTATTTCATTTGTGAATGAAATGTTATGAAAAATGGATTTTGTCTTGTTATTAGATATATATAGGCATATATTTTGGATTTCTTAAAAAATGTTAATGCTTATAGGTTTTTATATCTCTAAAAGTGTTGATCAGGATTAAACACGTGTCACAATATGATCCAATCGCAGCTTACCGTTCAAAATTGGAGACATAAGTTGAATGATTTTCTTCAAGACTTGCTGCCTATTTGAACATGTATTACACGGACACTTTTTATTTATAGGATCAATCGTGCATTGGTGAGTTGACAGGGATTTTATCTTTTGATTAGATTTGATTTTTTATATATATATTTCCTGTCTTTTTTATTGAAATATAAACGTCGGTACCTGCATTTCTTTACTTTCAGCATTGTCCAGAATACTATTCATGTCCATATATTGGAAAAAAAATACATTTACGGACCGCCCATTTAGCTTCAAAAGGGGGGTATGTTTTTTTCTGAGTAAGAAAAATTAATTATTTAGTTTTTCAACGCTATCACCCAAATATTTTTTTTCGAAGTTAGCACTATTATATACTGTATTCGGAAAATCAGGAATCAGAACATTATTTTGTCATCTGCTTGACCACAATATTTTTTTCTTATAAAATTGGGGATCAGAATGTTTTTTCAGGAAAAAAACATAACTACCCTTTTGAAGTTAAATGGTCAATGCCTTAGTGTACTGATATGAATAGTAATATACTGGAATTGTTTGAACAAATATAGTAATTGATGCCAACGTAAATACTTTAATAAAAAAGACAGGAAATATGTCGGTGAAACAAAATGTTCAAATCTAATTGAAATTTAAAGTGCCCATGAACTCACTGATCATGCACGAGTGATTCTATTCATAAAAAGTGTCCGTGTAACAACTAAAAAGTGTCCGTGTATCATCTGAAAAGTGTAACACCCGTTAATGTACTGTTTTTCTAGAGCTCTGCTGGGGGCAAAGTCGTACAAATATCTGTCACCGATAACTATATTATATATGAATCTATATGTATACTTCCATAATGTGAATATCAATTCATCTATTAATGTGCATAGTTATGCTACTATGTTTCCAGAATGAACTGCAGCACCATCAAAGCTTAATAAAGCCATGTGTGGGCAGAGCTAAGCTAAGATATTTTAAGTATCTATATTGTCCGGGCAGCTTTACTGTTCCCCTGTTCAACTGGCCATGTGGGTGTCCCATATATATTAATCATGTATTTGAAATATGAATCGCATGAATATGAATTCTAAAATATACATATTTAACCCCCACAAAATAGCATGATAAAATAAACTATATGCAGATATGTACGCACCCACTGTGCAGAAAACACATCTACATAAAAACCAAGTCAATGCGTGGACTTCCAAAAAATCACTCATATGCAAATAACATTTACACGTATATTTACAAAATAAACCAACATTACAGATTGATATGAGCTATTGATAAAACACAATGCACAAATAGTTAATGTTGCTAACATAAAAAATAAAGTTTCGGACCCCCTTTCTGAACGAAGTATCAGTTCATGACACTAAACCATGATATATGACTGTTTAATCTCCATAATTCCGCACTATATAAAATAGTTCGTATGAAAAATGCATTCCTGCTGCAGCCAAAATAAAAACACATACGTAGGTTCTGGTAGAGGCCTTGTGTCAGAATAAAACCATTCAACATATAGAATGTCCGTAGAATAAAATCCATATAAATCGTTCGATTATAACTCATACTCCGCAGAAAAGTCAATACGACATTTTCAAACCTTTACTTTTATGAACATATTGCTTACATCCACTTTATTTGAACTTTGGTGGATTGTTGTCTCGTTGGCAATCATACCACATTTCCTTATTCTTATATAAAATGCAATAATAAAAATCTATATGTACACAGCCGGTTAAAAAATTATTTTGCCCCAAAAATGTATTTGTTTAGCCCTCCACTATCACTACAAATTTTCTCGAGAAGAAAACCTTTACATGAAACAAAATTCAAAGTACTCCAGGTGAAGTTCGAAAATGAAATGAAAAAGTCCGAATTCTAGAACCACGTTTGGGGCCATTGCAGCGTAAGCGGGTATTATATATAATCGGGTTCCGTTCATATTTTTTCTCATTCGATAATACCTCGGTAGCTCAACCGTTTACGTAACTGATAGAGAGAGTTCTACCTGTGCTTTGGATCCAGGTCTTTTGACAAAAGCTGACAATCTTCAGAACCAGCACAATACAAACAATGACAGTTGTATATTGTAGAAGTTTACACACAACTTAAAAATTCAGTAGATATGGCTTTCAAATGTTTGGCTTTGAACGATCATGACGAAGGTAAATTCAGAAAAGCCCTTCGGACGCACGAAGTTTATAAAGTGTTTAGTTTTTGAGGCCAATAATAGCAAAATGGTTTATTTATGTTGTATCGAAATAATGATGCTTCAAGGAAAGGATTTACCTTGAAAATTAAGTAATGCTTCAGGAAGTGGTTAATAGGAAAGCCCTTTTGTGCTTTTCTTCAGTACATACATCTACATACATCAAGATGAATGTTGAATCGAATTTACACTGTTATTATCTTAAATTACGAAAACTTTGATGTAAAAAGGTTCATTTTTAAATTGTCGATCTCAAATGGAATTTGCTGGTCGTTTGCCATGTCAATACACGTCAATTGTGCGAGTTCAGTGGGAATTTTGCAGCTATCAAGGACAATTAATATTAGAAAATCTGGTCTTGTCTGCAAAATATCCAATAAACAAGTCTTCAGCAATGGCCATTCTCGCTCCAGAAAAGAACCACTGAAAAAAATTAATGTCCTACGACTAGTATGAGCGGCATCAAGTGCATTCAGAATGATCGAGCTGTACAAATCATGATCAACCCGCAGAGGCCGTCCTGTAAAATAAATAAGATTATTTAATCGTTTAAACTATCATAGTAGTAGTCTACTGTTCAAATTTATGAAAAATGGTTCGAAATTAAAAAGTATACAATTATCCTAGTTTTACCATTAATTCGAAACAAATAAAAGATGAACAAAAATTCGGATTCTATTTCGAACTCATACTCATAGTATTTCGATCTAAAGCAGAATTTTAATATTGGACTAAAAGAAATGATCTCTTGTCTCGATTGTGACATTAACGAAAGCGATTTCTTACTGAACATTTTTTCATATAATTACATGATGTTGATTACACGACGGGTGTCACATATGGAACAGAAACTGCTTTCCTATACGGAGCACTCCCGGTTTTAAGTGGGATTCATGTTGCCCAGTTTTTGATTTTTGTGTGAGTTTTATTGTTGTTTGTCCATTCGTTGTTTTTAAATTGGCCATGGTGTTGTTTGTTCTTATTGAACGTTCAATTATTTATTTTCGTTCCCCTTCTCTCTCTCTCTCTCTCTCTCTCTCTCTCTCTCTCTCTCTCTCTCTTTTTAATGATTCAAAAATCCCAAACATCATACATGTTTTTTCTTTTAGAAATTTTGAATTTTATGCTGAAATATCTAAATTTGTAAAGACTGTAAGCCAAAAATAAAAATTTCAGAGACTTGCAATAATTTTATAATTTTTAATGTTCATTTTTTCTTACAAAGATATGAAATATCATAAATAAGGAATAAAGCAACTTATACACGAATAAAAATGACAAAAATACAATATTCTATAAAATTATTAGATTTTTTTTCTGCCTGCCGACTGTTGTGCGTGTTACTTTGGTGTAATCTGATGCAATGACTTTATAACCGTTGAGATATGTAAGGTGATTTTTGATATTCATATGATCGAGTGTTTAATTAGAAACAAGATAACTATTCAGTCCTATATTAACATTTACCCCTTAAAGCAACATCGTCGTCAAACAACTTTAAAGATAGCTGATCAAGTATAAAACATTTGATCCATCCAACATCATCTTTTCCAATGATTGCTGAAAAGTCGTACTGGAATGTAGTTGGTGCCTTGCATCGTTCTCCATTTTCATTTGTACATTGTTCTCTCTCTTTTATGACTTTGGCAATATCTGCTTGTGTATAAATCAAAGGAACATCATCCGTTCCTTCAAATTTACGCCTTTGGATTTTTGGATCAAGTTGCACAGATGATGGTTTCTTTCTGATAATACGTTTTGTAAGCGCTTCGGCAACACGTGCCTGATTTTCGTTAAGAGGAATGGTCTGCAGAAAAGATATGATATTACAAAGTTTTGCCCAGTTTTCCTGAATTAAACTATATGTTAAAGAATAAGTGATTGTCTCTATATTTTTGTTTTTTCTGAAAACAAATGTTAAAACATTTAGTATGTCTCCGAAATCGGATTTTCCTTCTAACATATATCGACATATATGCTGAACATTTGACAAAATATTAGTCTTGCATAATAAAAAGGCCCTTTTTGCCCATTCAGTCGCCGTTTCATATTCTCCTAAATCAAATAAAACACTTTCAATTCTACGTGCTAACGCGTATGTTTGTCCTTTGACACGAAGAGCTGTATTTAAAAGACCTAGAGCTTCGTAAATGTATTCAACATCTTGAACGAATTTTTTCCCAAACGATTGACAATGGGGAAATTTAGCAAGGTACTGACAAACCTTTGCTAAATCAAAATAATCTAATGTGATAAAGTGCTCTTTCATGAGTAAAAGCCCATCTTTCCGGGCTTTTAATAAAAGCTGACGGCCTTGTTTATCTCCCGACTTTCCGTTTAAATCAAACATTGCAATGTAAACATTGGTTCTCGTTCCATACTTAGCTAGATGTGTCTTTCGGTTTAATTCAATAGCGTTTGTTAGCAATTTCTCTGCTTTTTCTAACATGCTTAACTTATGATGTGCATTGAGTTCAGATTTGGACATTTTCAATAATGCATACCCATATCGATGTAAAATGACTTCGTCGTTCGGACATATGCGAACGGCATTCAAGAATCCTACTTCTGGGTCTTTTTGCAATGCTTCTAATTCAGCTTTTCCGTTTTCAATGCTTCTCAAATAAATGTTCAAAATGTCATGTGAGACATTCCTTCTCGTTATCAAGCTATGGGCAATATATGCATACGATCGAGCTCTGTAAAAGGCATAATCTTTTTTATCTTGTGGTAAATCTATAACAACTTCTAAAAAAGGCAACATGAATCAATGATCAGTTCAGTTTGTATACATTTCGTATTTGTGCTTCCATCTGTACATTTCTGCCTGGAGCTGTAGAGTCTATTACAAGCCATGGCATGGTAAAATTTCCAAACAGTTATATCCGTTTTAGCAGCTGTCAAAGTTTTAAGTCTCTTAATCCCCTCTTTAAAAAAATTAACACTAATTTGGCGCTTGTCAAGCAAGTGCTTATTCATAGGCTGACTAAACATAGCACTCAGTAGACTTTGAGCGTTTAATATATACTGCGTTGCATTTTGTAGACGTTTTTTTCTCTCTCCTCTGGTATTGTTTACTTCTAAAATCAACTGATGTGAGGCTTCTTTTAAATGGAACCGCGCTTTCTGTTCGTAGTTACCGAATTCTTCAAACAAGCATGCGTAGCCTTGCTCTAACAGGCAATAAGCAATTTCTTTACGACTGGCAGAATCATTGCTTGTTAAGACTCTTTGAATATCATCATCGTACATTTTTGCTTCTTCGTCAAAATGCATTTTTCTGTGCATTTCTGCAAGATCCGCAAGAGTGTTTAGATGATTCGGATTAGTTTTTAAGACCTCTTTCAATTTTTGTATATTTTTTGTAAAACAACTGCGACATGAAAACGATTGTCAATTAAATTTTCCATAAGATTAACAGCGTAATGAATTACTGAATTTTCCATGACTTTTGCTTCATTTAACATTTCTTTTCGTCTTTCAATTTGATCTGTATCTTCCATATACATTAAGTTCAGATTGAGTCTGTAGAACCCTGGACAAATTAATACTGGTTGTTCTTCTGTCATTTTGGTTGAAGGCGTATGAATAAAAAAATATATTGTTTCTGAAAATAATAATGATAAACTCAAATTATTGACAAAGAATTTGCTATATAGATACCAATTAGTCAAAATTACAATAAAGCGAATGGTATTAATAAAAAAAATCATTTAGCAGTACAGTCAAGGTCAAATATGCCAATTTGCTTTGTTATAACCACGTCTACAGATTAACCATTATTACAAAGGCTTTCGGGTGAAAGTTATTGAATTATCAAAGTGCTAGACAATATAAAGACAGCGCTTTAAAGAACTGTCTAATGAATTTAAGTATTGTAGTTGAAGAGTTGTCGGCGTCAGTTGGGGATTTGACGGTCGCTAATGTTTTTTTACTGGCTATGCGTAGCTGACCCTGAAATCCAAAACTGACGTCGGCAACTTTTCAACTACAATGCTGTTAATCATATTCAAAAGCGTAAACAAATATACTTGAAAAAACGTATCAATTTAAGAAAAACAAAATCCCCTAAATTTAATGAATGATTTTGGCAAAACATAATGTCAAACAAATGAAACTTTCAAACTGAAGGTTGATTTGCTACATGTACGACGAATCAAACATGTTAATACTAGTTGTTCTTCTGCCATTTTGGTTGAAGGCGTATAAATAAAATATTGTTTATGAGAATGATAATAATAAACTTAAATTATTGACGAAGAATTTGATATAGAAATACCAATACGTCAGAATTACAATAAAGCGAATGGTATTATAAAAAAAAATCATTCCGCAGTTCAAACAAGGTCAAATATGCCAATTCGCTTTGTTATAACCATGTTAACCATTGTTACAATGGCTCACTGGTGAATGTTATTAAATTATGAAAGTGCTAGACAGTGTTAGGACAGCGCGTTCAAGAACATTCTAATGAACTTAAGGAATAACAGTATTGTAGTTGAAGAGTTGTCGGCGAAAGTTGGAAATTTGACGGTCCCATTTTTGCGTAACGGACAGTGAAATCCGCAATTGACGGCGGCATTTTCAACTACAATGCTGTTAATCATATTCTAATGCATTAACAACAAAAATTATACTTGAAAAAAAATGTATCTATTTAAGTTAAACAAAGTTTAAAATTTGATGAATGAAAACTATCAAACTGATGGTTGATCTGATACTTGTACGATTCAAATTTGGACAATATTGCTTTAAAATGTCATGTTTTGAGATAGGAGTTGTTTGTTTTCGATTATATTGAATTTATCGAACATTTATGGAATCTAGCAATTCAGTATGGCGGCTCAAATCATGCCACTTGTGGATTTGACGAAAGCTGTAACCAATTAAAAACATTGCTGAAGAAATATGAAAATAGCAATAAGATTGCATTAGAATCCTCGTACACGACGATATTAAGTGGACAAGCTTATAAATTTTGGTTTTCTGACTTGTTAATGCGTAATTAATGTGAATTCTTCAATAATATACTAAACAGTAACATTTTTACCTGAAACTTTTATGTCAGATTTCATTCCATTCTGAAGCATACACAAAACCAAAGAACACGGTATATGCATAAAGACAGTATCTCTCAGCTTGCATCTTACCAATGATCTCAATAAGTAAATAAAATTGACAGGGAATCACGATGGAAGTTTGCCTTTTATTTTTCAATGGACTTGTATTTAAAAACATTAAATTCGTATTCAGTATATTGAACCTAGTAGGTGTGCTTGTAGGGGCCTACCGAAATAATTTCTGAGCTAAAGTAAATGAATTATTTGAGATAATTGGTTTAAATTGCCTGTGGTGTTCTATCTTAATGACCGTTCCAATAACAAAATGGAGAGCAAACTGTACAGATAAATATTAGTAAATCCTCACTAAGTAGTTTTAATCTGCCGGGACAATTAAAAATTAAACTTTTATCAATATCTTGTAATTTCACTTGGTAAAGTTTAATATGATGAAATACATGTCATGATTGTTGCCTGACCAGAAAAGCGAACAGATTTTTTAAAAATAATTTTGCTATGTTTGAGTTTATGTTATTCTCTTTTTGAATGTATCCACTTCCACGTCTTTTAGTTTTCCAATATTTGAACGCGGTATTCTCTCCACTCTTTTAAAAGATTTGTTGCAAATTTGGAAGTTTTGGTCATTGAAAAATTACTTGTGACAAGTCGCCATCGTTAGTTTTCGTCATATCTTATTTCAATCAATGTTGGCGTTAAAATTTACTCATGTGTTTTACAAGTATATGACAGGTTTTCTACAAACTTATTGTTGATGCCCTGTTGCTATTTTTTGTTGTATTTACGTCTCATATAAAAATAAGAAAATGTGGAATGATATGTCTATGAGACAGCTTTCCACCAGAGACCAAATGACGAAACGTTAGCAACCGGTCCGGTCACCGTCCGGCCTTCAACAATGAGCAAAACGTATACCACATAGAAAGCTATAATAAAAGTCCCAACATGACATATGTAAAACAATTCTAACGAAAAAAACTAACCGCCTATTTATGAACAAAACAAACGAAAAACAAAAGCGGGATTAAGCATGGTTGCGGGTGACCAGTCCTCCTCCTAACCCGAGAAAGTAGTGTATATAACAGCACCAAATAAAAACAAATTATAAAACAAAAGACAATATGTTGTCTTTCGAATTAAATCAATACATTTTGGTTAGAGACGTTCTTCGATTAAAAATTTTACAAATAAAAGTTTGATATTTTGTTTCAAAATCCCTGCAATAGCAAAATGTAGCGTTGCATAACATTTTGATTTTATGGAAATATATGTTTAACTTTTGAAAAATATTTGATGTATATAAAATATAGATTCTTTAATATTCAAATTCCAGTAGGACTTGAAATCTTTTAGGAGAATATGGAAATCTCTCGTCACGTTATGTTCCTGTTTATAGCAAATTTATTATAGAGTACTTACTTAACGAATCTTCTTTATCCTGTTTGCAACAGGAAGGACCTATAATGATCAAGTTATCTGGAACTAGTGCAATGAATAATCATTTCATATTTGTTTTTATACTCAGTGCAATCGTGTTTAGTGATAAATTGATACAGTTATCGTTATCATATATAATTCTAAAATTGAATATGATATCATTTCATATGATATGGATTGATTTGGGCTTTTTTTATTAGGGGGAGGGTAATGAGGGTCATGTTACCTTTTTTGTTGTAATAAAAAATCTTCTGTCTCTTTTTGTTGATGCAAACATTTCCTGGTTCCCCAAAAATGATGAAATGTAAGCATAAAGTGTAAGACTGCATGTATAAAAAATTGCATATCAAACTCAAAAGAAGCAATAGCCTTCCAAATGTTTATGCAACAGCTTGAAATAATGCCATGTATTCTACAATAACAACAAAATCTACATGCTTAAAATCAAATGTATAATTATTAAATACGATACTTATTTTCAACGTGGGTTATTTCAAAAGAGCAAGGCTAGTTTTTACTCTTGTTCGTTCTAAATGCATGCATGCCTTAACATTTCCAAAATACATCTTCTGCAGAATTTAAAGGCACAGAGTAATTTAAATATCATAAATTTCCTTTGACTGTTTAGCTTCTAAATTATTGCATACGTTTATATCTTTATATCTTTCGGTTTTCTTGTATTTTTTTCAATCACAAATTTACTGTTTTGTGTGCCGAATTTAATAAATTATCGACTTTTGCATACAACTGTGAATTAAAACAAACATCATAATCACTCAGAGAGTCCTTTTTTCTTAACATTTAATAGAATATTCACATGTAGCCTACAAAATCAAAAACAAAAACAGAAAAATAAACAAAATGAAGCAACAAACCATATGCTGATGAATTTTCATGGCTTGTTAGATTGGCCGCAATTAAATGCCGTCATGAATATGGTAAAGTTTCTTGAGTCAAACAGTGTAAATTGATGAAATCTCAAAATCCAAAAAAGAAACTGATTCTACTTTTAAATTTTGTTAGTTGTATTTGTCTTAGCTTGGGAGATGTCTACAGGATTTTTTATAAAGTGAAAAAGGTTGTTTTTCTTTATGTGCGGCTAAAATATTGCTTGGACATTTTTTAGCAAGCTGGGTGGTTTTATTCAAACAACTTGAATTCAGTATTTATTAGAAAAGTATTGCAAATAAGATTTCTTTTAAATTTGCACCGGCATATTGTGAATAGTTTTCAGGTTTGCAGTGATTCTTATCTGTATGCAGAATTTTGTAGCAAGCTGAAACATAATGTATAGAAACAGCGTTATTTTATTGTCAATACTGTTATTATAGAGTTTTGTTGCTACTGTTGAGCTTTTATTATCGCGTCAGGTACAACATATATATATATATATTCCAAATACCGTTTCGATCCCTAACATCACTGAAGAGACATTAATTGTCGAAATCCGGATATGGTGTACAAATTTTTGCACCTCATGTTTGTGGTATACCATCTTTTCCGCAAGTTTATTGTTTTCTGTTTGGTATTAAATTAATATTAAGATCCATTTTGTTACATCTGGTGATCAATTTATTTGGCAATCGCCAAAGGCAGTCAGCATGGTTTTAGAACATCCGTTGTTCGACCTGTTAGTCAAATGCGTTTTGTTAAAATATATTTTTTCACTTTTTTGGTGTTTTGGAAAATGTTGTTTGTGCTGTATTTAGACCCCTCTACCAAGAAATTTGTTTTACATGCACACGTATAAAATTGAGGTTTTTATCCAACGCAATCATAGGTTTGAACGTTGTTTTCAATTTAGACTTGTTTATATTTTTTCGTCTGGGCTTGTATTATACTTTCCTTCGGGTTTATATGATCCGTTCATCCTATTTCGACTCTTTAAAATTCAAGAGTCTATCCTAAATTGAGGTAAATTATATGGCCTTCCAAATACCGTTTCGATCCCTAACATCACTGAAGAGACATTAATTGTCGAAATCCGGATATGGTGTACAAATTTTGCACCTCATGTTTGTGGTATACCATCTTTTCCGCAAGTTTATTGTTTTCTGTTTGGTATTAAATTAATATTAAGATCCATTTTGTTACATCTGGTGATCAATTTATTTGGCAATCGCCAATGGCAGTCAGCAGGATTTAAGAAAATCCGTTGTTCGACCTTTTAGTCAAATTTGTTTTGTTAAAATATATTTTTCACTTTTTGGTGTTTTGGAAATTGTTGTTTGTGCTGTATTTAGACCCTCTACCAAGAAATTTGTTTTACATGCACACGTATAAAATTGAGGTTTTTATCCAATGCAATCATAGGTTTGAACATTGTTTTCAATTTAGACTTGTTTATATACAACTCGTCTAAACATCAACCCAACAATGTTAGATCTGTAAATTTGCTTTCGCAAATTTTTTGTTCTTCCCTCGCCGGGATTCGAACCCATGCAACTGAGATATCGTGACACCAAATCGCCTGCACTGTAGCCGTCCCGCTAGACCACACGACCACCTGGGCTTCATTATATATATATATATCAAAGTTATATTTTGATTGATCGCCCAATATGCACTTAAAATAACACTGGCAATAATTATCTTGTTTTAGGAACGGATAAATCTTAATCAAGATGCTTAATTTCCTGATTGGCAACATATTTGTTACGTTCGGCGGACGTGTTTTTATACCAAAGATCAGCATTTCAATGTGAACCTACTGCTATCCTCTCCTTGCGGACTTGCTCCTTTATCTATATGAGGCAGGCTTCATACAGGAGCTTCTATGATGTCCTCTCACTGAATAATGACTTTCAAATGTCAAATTTGTACTCGTTTATTGCCATTTAAGCTGAACTGTACCAACCCATAAAATCTTTATCACCACGATTGTAACTTATGAAATTGAATAAATAATCATTGTATAATTATTTGTTTTTGTGCACATTGCAATCAGACACTCTCGTTTTCAATGATAAAATTTATCAAGTTATCGTTCTAAAATTAAATATGATTGTACTTTTTTGTTGACTGACAAGATACTAATTTGATAAGATATATATTTAGATGGTTATATATGAATCTAATAGAGAAGGACAGAAGGTTATATATGAATCTAATAGAGATGGTTATATATGAATCTAATAGAGATTTACAAAGACCTACAGTCATAGTTTCCAAATAAAACAAAAATACATTAAATATAATAAAAGACAACCAATAAAGAGGTTTCGATTGGGACAGAATCCCGAACATAAGGCGGGGTTACATTAGTTTTGTTTAAGATTTCAGTCGTCCTCCAATTTTAATCTCAAATGTTGGAATAACAAAAAGTACAAAAATAATCGTACAAAAAAATCAGCAAAAATATCAACAAAAAAAGAACTTCGTGTTCGGTTTCCATAGTTTAATTTACTGTTTTCATTAAATAACATCAACCTTGAATTTAAAATGAATTTCACTACAAGGAGTAGTCATTTTGAGTATAACCTGGCCAATGGTTTCACAAAAATAAAATCAAATGATAGCAAAATATTTATGAAACAGAGGATCCCAAGAGCCTGAATCGCTCACCTTGTAAAAAAAATGCAATGTTAGTATTTTTTTTCCTTTATTGCAATCAGTTTAAATGCAAAAAATTGTATTACGCAGATCTTATTTTTCTGACCTTGTTTCCATTTTAAAGTTTCTCTCCAACTCCAATAGTTTTTGACAAAAATGCAAAAATAGATAAAACCATTACTCAGGGAAAATAATTTCTATAAGGAGACTGTTGACAGTTTCGGTCATGATGACTGATTGAAGATCTTATTGTGCTGAACAGTTAAGATTTTTGACGTTTTCTCACTATTTATTATAGTTTGTGGAAAAAACAGGAAAAATAGAAATGCAATCATCTTTCAACGGCGATAACTCATAAACTTTTCTTTTTTCTTTTTACAATTTCTCTGTATCCATAATGATTTGTGGAAAAATGAAAAAATGGATACAAACCATACTTCATGGGCAAGTAAGCGGTCAATTGACAATTTCGGTTAAGTTGACTTATTTGTAGATCTTATTTTGCTGAAAATTGTTTTTTTTTTTTTGCTTTTCTCTCTTTATATTATAGTTTCTGCAAAAACACTAAACAAATTATCAAATTATCAAAATAAATCGTTCAAGGGAAATAACTCCAATAAGGGTTAATTGACAATTCGTTCATGTTGACTTATTTGTATATCATATTTTGCTGAATACTTGTGCTTTTACAATTTCTCTCCATCTTGAATAGTTTCTGCAAAAAAAGTAAAATTAGCCTTGAAAGAGCAATAACTCCTATAAGGGTTCAATTGACAATTCATGCATGTTAAATCATATGTAGGTCTTACTGTTCTAGTCATTTCAACTGATAAAAAGTTCTCTCTATCTGTTATAATTTTCAAGATAATAACCAAAAACTGTGAAATTTTCAAAATTACATTTCAGGGGCAATAACTCAAAAGTGGGTTGTCCGATTTTTCTGAAAAAATTCTCTGGAAATAGACCTTGACCTGCTGTTAAATTTTACTCTGTCAGATTTGCTCTAACTGCTTTAGTTTTCAGCTATAAGCCAAAAAAGTTACTAAAATAAGACATTTGAGGCGGAAAATCTCCAAAATGGATTGTCCGATTTTTCTAAGATTTTCACAGGATTGATTGATTGATTGATTGATTGATTGATTGATTGATTGATTGATTGGTGTTTAACGCCACTTTCAGCATTAGTGTGTTTTTTCGTGGCGGTCAGTCTTTTATTGGTGGAGAAAGTCGGAGTGCCCGGAGAGAACCATCGAACTTCGATACGAATACTTACAGTCCTATTCAAATAAGTACATTTAGGTAAAGTTTGGTAACATATGGCTCAATAGTTTCAGAGGAGGAGATTTTTTATACGACGACGGACGACGGACGATAGACGGCGGACGACGTACGACGACGTCGGACGCAAATTGATGGCAAAACATAAAAAGGGACGTGGTGTAATCTACTATAATAACATAAATAACACAGACATCTAAAGGTCAACATATATTCTTCAACAATGGTATTTCCTTTAGTTCATATAATAGTACTTTAAAATCAATTTATGTTTTAGTTTAAAGAGAAAATTATCAATTCAAAAAGTTACAAAACTATCCATTTTTTTCTTTGAACACGGAACACTGTTTTTGATATCAAAACTAGGACTTTTCGATAAGGTTAATGCCGGACACAGGGCCAAAATGACCTGTCCCCTTTCTTCATACGCAAGTAGAAAACTGGTAGACTAGTTGTATAAGCATAGATAATTGTTAAGGTCATATATATAAAATGCTACCAAAACATATATGGAGATAGGACAAGGTATTTCACTGACAATTTTATTTTATGATAAACATTTCAAATTACTAGTAATTACTTCATGGACAAGTTACAGTAAAGCTGCAAGTCATTAAAATGTTTTATTATTTTGTTTTAAGTTAATACAAAAGTCATCTTACTATAATATCTTATGAAGACATGTTTCAATGATGACGAAAGTCGCTTCATTGAAAAACGAGAAAACTCTGATATGCAAAGTGTAAAAATCAGTTGGTGAAATGAACATTTTGTAATAGTTTATGGACTCGATTGTTTCATACTATGTATGATCATTAGAAGTAAAGATGATTTATCATATCCAAGCGATAAGTAAGCTTATGAAATCTCAAATACAACTGCTGAATAAATAGGTAACGGCAAAGACCTTTTGTCTTGTTATCAAATTACAAAAGGGGACCAAGAAACCACTCATCTTTTATTAAAACATGTATAAGGACGAGAAAAGGTGCAATGATAGAAAATGTAGAAGAATAACACATTGATAATTTTGAATTTTTCGATGGGTCAAACGTTTTTTATTTGTCAATTTAACACATGAATCCTCAGTAGATTATCTATCGAGGCTTGATGGACTCATTTGGTAAATTAGACCGTTGGTTGTCCTGTTTGAATTGTTTTACACTAGTCATTTTGGGGCCTTTATAGCTTGTTGTTCGGTGTGAGCCAAGGCCCCGTGTTGAAGGCCGTACTTTGACCTATAATTGTTAACTTTTTATACATTGTGTCTTGGATGGAGAGTTGTCTCAATGGCACTCATACCATATCTTCTTATTTATATTGATTGGTTATAGGGTAATCGTAACCCTTGTCATGTGTTCGGAACTATAAAAACAACACAATCGGATTTAAAAATAACTTCGTTTCAATAAAGCTTCCATCCACTGAATGTGTTTTGATGAAAGTCTGAATGGCTCTTTGTTGCATTTCCATTTAGGTGTACTGGATGGGTTCGATTAAACACAACCTCACCCTTATTGACTTCAAGGACAACCAAACCTGGTGTGGTTCTATAATAATTTCCTTCTTCGGCATCGCACACGGTAGCTCCAACCACAGCGGCGTTAAACCAGACTCAAGCTAGCGACCAATTCTAGCGACCAATCAAGCTAGCGACCAATTCTATCGACCACTAAAGTTAGCAGTGAGAATCAGCTTGTCAAAGAATCATATTGCGGTATGTGTGAAAACCGAAAAACCCCATTATGATAAAACGTTCTGTTAAATAGAAATTCTAGCTACCAGTATGGAATATATTTTATCGTCCACTAAAGTTAGAAATAAGAATAAGCTTGTCAAAGAATCATATTGTGGTATGAGTGAAAACCACAAAACCCCATTACGATAAAACGTTCTGTTAAATATCTATAGAAATTCTAGCTACCAGAACGGAATATGTTAATTTTTCAACGACTAAATGACAAGAGATGCCCAGCATTTGAAGTGGAATTGGAATAAACCAAAACCAGTGACGTCTGTAACTGAATGCACTAACTAGCTTGGTTGCTTAATGTCGGCATATTGATATCCATCGGAGCATAGAAAAGAAATATATATATATTAAATTAAAAAGACGTGTCAGCAATTCGAAAAATGTCTAAAAATAACATATTAAGATAAAGCCTGTGTCACATGTTTGATGATATTCTGTAAATGTCTATTTTAATACAACTTTTGTTTACGAACTATTTTTATTCCGCTGCATTTTATACATTTATATCAAATCGAGATTTTGTTTTAACTAGATATACTGTTCCCAGATTGCATATTTAAAAAAAAAACCTATATGGTCCAAATACTCATATGGTACGGCCCGTTGATAATCAAACGAGTATGAAACTCATATGGTCCGACCATACGCGGACGGTCGGACCATACGCGTATGGTCGGACCATATGAGTATACGCATATGGTCATGACCACACGCGTATGGTTCAAATATTGATATGGTCCGGAACATATACGTAAGTATTGTAAAACAGAATAAAAAAATCTAAGTACAGCAGTTCAAATGTCAACTTACGGTGAGATAAATAAAATGTTTAAGTGAACAAGGAACTAGAAAAATCATGTAAGGGTTTCTATACCCTTGGCATTGTCAAATATCGAGTATTTCCTTAAAGCCATTTAGGTGTGAGGGAGTGGTTTTGGATACAGTATATGGGGTATAGAAAAAAAACATATTCAATGCAACATTTATCAAATCAAAACATTTAAACTACGTTCAGCCAGATGCATTTTTTTTTCTTTATTCAATTGTTCAACATTTATATACAACAGATATATTACATATTACACAAAAATATCACAAGAAATGTTTTTAAGTATAATGATATAAATAATCAACACAAAAATAAGAAAATAAATGTTATAAATCCTTCGGTTTCTAGTACCACAATGTTGTTCTTTAAAAGTGTTTCTCAAAATATTTCTCATACATCTTGCATAACACAAGTATTCATGCAGAAAAGTTATATAATGTTTTATATACGGTATAAGGTCAACTTTACTGTTTAAACTCTTAAGTAAATGCCTTCTGTGAAGATATAACTGTTTTTTATCTTTATTATTTTCAGTTCACATCATGAAAACCTAAACGAAAAGATTGAAATATTATTATTATTTCATATGAATAAGTTCTTAAAAATGGTAAGCAAAAGTAAATAACATTACAAAATTATAACAAACATCAAATAAATAAATAACTTCGAATGTCAGTCTTGTTCAATTAATAAATACTGATTAGAATGAATAAAATGAAAATATAATATAATAAGCAAATAAATAAACAGTCGAAAATAATTGATAAATGAAAAGGGAAACAATCTATTCCTATTACATTGATAAATCGACCGGGTCAAAAGAACATACAACGTAGTACATATATCAAAGAAAATAGTTCCTATGCATAATGATAAATCTTTTTCAATAAGTATAATATTTAGTTCATTTTGGTATCAAATGAAAGCGTATTCACTTAGGATCACTAAAGGACCCGTGTTGAATAAAAATCAGAAAAAAAAAAAAAATAAAAAGCAGGGGATATTTTCCCCGTTGTATAGTTTGGCTTAGTACCTGTTTTTGTATTTTCGAATTTCTGGAAACCAGAAGACAGCAATACACAGTTAGGAGTTTAGTTTCGCATTTTGGCCCCGGTGGATTTTTTAAATATGAAAGTTATTGTGCAATAAAATTCATTTTCAGACAGCTGACTACTAATTTAGCCTTCAGAGATGGTTTATAAAAACATCAAGGTTATTTTTACATGTTTAATGGGCTATTTTCTGTTTGATCATGACTTTCCGTATTTTCATATCTATACCAGCCAAAGGTCCAGAAATTAATGTAATATTTAAAAACATTTCAATCTAACCACCTGCGGTCAAGAACTTTGCCGTAGGGGGATGGCAGTAAAGCGACCGCTGCCACCACCGAAATGGACAAAAATGAGAAATTGGGTATGGGGTTGTCAGCTTCGGTGCACTTTCCACCCGGGCATTTTCATGAATAAAAGGGCCTGGGACAAGCTTTCAATCCCACTAGGTGTGGATAAAAACTTTGCCGTAGGGAACTGTACAGAAAGATTGAAAAATGAGCCCATACCCATTACTGTATAGGTACCTCAGACTTTAGATGGCCAGTGAAGTCTTCAGGTGCACTTTCCCACCCAGGGATTGATAAGAGTTGAAGATATGGATAAAAGCTTTCAATCTAACCACCTGCGGTCAAGAACTTTGCCGTAGGGGGATGGCAGTAAAGCGACCGCTGCCACCACCGAAATGGACAAAATGAGAAATTGGGTATGGGGTTGTCAGCTTCGGTGCACTTTCCCACCCGGGCATTTTCATGAATAAAAGGGCCTGGGACAAGCTTTCAATCCCACTAGGTGTGGATAAAAACTTTGCCGTAGGGAACTGTACAGAAAGATTGAAAAATGAGCCCATACCCATTACTGTATAGGTACCTCAGACTTTAGATGGCCAGTGAAGTCTTCAGGTGCACTTTCCACCCAGGGATTGATAAGAGTTGAAGATATGGATAAAAGCTTTCAATCTAACCACCTGCGGTCAAGAACTTTGCCGTAGGGGATGGCAGTAAAGCGACCGCTGCCACCACCGAAATGGACAAAATGAGAAATTGGGTATGGGGTTGTCAGCTTCCGGTGCACTTTCCCACCGGGCATTTTCATGAATAAAGGGCCTGGGACAAGCTTTCAATCCCACTAGGTGTGGATAAAAACTTTGCCGTAGGAACTGTACAGAAAGATTGAAAAATGAGCCCATACCCATTACTGTATAGGTACCTCAGACTTTAGATGGCCAGTGAAGTCTTCAGGTGCACTTTCCCACCCAGGGATTGATAAGAGTTGAAGATATGGATAAAAGCTTTCAATCTAACCACCTGCGGTCAAGAACTTTGCCGTAGGGGGATGGCAGTAAAGCGACCGCTGCCACCACCGAAATGGACAAAAATGAGAAATTGGGTATGGGGTTGTCAGCTTCCGGTGCACTTTCCACCCGGCATTTTCATGAATAAAAGGGCCTGGGACAAGCTTTCAATCCCACTAGGTGTGGATAAAAACTTTGCCGTAGGGAACTGTACAGAAAGATTGAAAAATGAGCCCATACCCATTACTGTATAGGTACCTCAGACTTTAGATGGCCAGTGAAGTCTTCAGGTGCACTTTCCCACCCAGGGATTGATAAGAGTTGAAGATATGGATAAAAGCTTTCAATCTAACCACCTGCGGTCAAGAACTTTGCCGTAGGGGGATGGCAGTAAAGCGACCGCTGCCACCACCGAAATGGACAAAATGAGAAATTGGGTATGGGGTTGTCAGCTTCGGTGCACTTTCCACCCGGGCATTTTCATGAATAAAAGGGCCTGGGACAAGCTTTCAATCCCACTAGGTGTGGATAAAAACTTTGCCGTAGGGAACTGTACAGAAAGATTGAAAAATGAGCCCATACCCATTACTGTATAGGTACCTCAGACTTTAGATGGCCAGTGAAGTCTTCAGGTGCACTTTCCCACCCAGGGATTGATAAGAGTTGAAGATATGGATAAAAGCTTTCAATCTAACCACCTGCGGTCAAGAACTTTGCCGTAGGGGGATGGCAGTAAAGCGACCGCTGCCACCACCGAAATGGACAAAAATGAGAAATTGGGTATGGGGTTGTCAGCTTCGGTGCACTTTCCACCGGGCATTTTCATGAATAAAAGGGCCTGGGACAAGCTTTCAATCCCACTAGGTGTGGATAAAAACTTTGCCGTAGGGAACTGTACAGAAAGATTGAAAAATGAGCCCATACCCATTACTGTATAGGTACCTCAGACTTTAGATGGCCAGTGAAGTCTTCAGGTGCACTTTCCCACCCAGGGATTGATAAGAGTTGAAGATATGGATAAAAGCTTTCAATCTAACCACCTGCGGTCAAGAACTTTGCCGTAGGGGGATGGCAGTAAAGCGACCGCTGCCACCACCGAAATGGACAAAATGAGAAATTGGGTATGGGGTTGTCAGCTTCCGGTGCACTTTCCCACCCGGGCATTTTCATGAATAAAAGGGCCTGGGACAAGCTTTCAATCCCACTAGGTGTGGATAAAAACTTTGCCGTAGGGAACTGTACAGAAAGATTGAAAAATGAGCCCATACCCATTACTGTATAGGTACCTCAGACTTTAGATGGCCAGTGAAGTCTTCAGGTGCACTTTCCCACCCAGGGATTGATAAGAGTTGAAGATATGGATAAAAGCTTTCAATCTAACCACCTGCGGTCAAGAACTTTGCCGTAGGGGGATGGCAGTAAAGCGACCGCTGCCACCACCGAAATGGACAAAATGAGAAATTGGGTATGGGGTTGTCAGCTTCCGGTGCACTTTCCCACCCGGGCATTTTCATGAATAAAAGGGCCTGGGACAAGCTTTCAATCCCACTAGGTGTGGATAAAAACTTTGCCGTAGGGAACTGTACAGAAAGATTGAAAAATGAGCCCATACCCATTACTGTATAGGTACCTCAGACTTTAGATGGCCAGTGAAGTCTTCAGGTGCACTTTCCCACCCAGGGATTGATAAGAGTTGAAGATATGGATAAAAGCTTTCAATCTAACCACCTGCGGTCAAGAACTTTGCCGTAGGGGGATGGCAGTAAAGCGACCGCTGCCACCACCCGAAATGGACAAAAATGAGAAATTGGGTATGGGGTTGTCAGCTTCCGGTGCACTTTCCCACCCGGGCATTTTCATGAATAAAAGGGCCTGGGACAAGCTTTCAATCCCACTAGGTGTGGATAAAAACTTTGCCGTAGGGAACTGTACAGAAAGATTGAAAAATGAGCCCATACCCATTACTGTATAGGTACCTCAGACTTTAGATGGCCAGTGAAGTCTTCAGGTGCACTTTCCCACCCAGGGATTGATAAGAGTTGAAGATATGGATAAAAGCTTTCAATCTAACCACCTGCGGTCAAGAACTTTGCCGTAGGGGGATGGCAGTAAAGCGACCGCTGCCACCACCGAAATGGACAAAATGAGAAATTGGGTATGGGGTTGTCAGCTTCGGTGCACTTTCCCACCCGGGCATTTTCATGAATAAAGGGCCTGGGACAAGCTTTCAATCCCACTAGGTGTGGATAAAAACTTTGCCGTAGGAACTGTACAGAAAGATTGAAAAATGAGCCCATACCCATTACTGTATAGGTACCTCAGACTTTAGATGGCCAGTGAAGTCTTCAGGTGCACTTTCCCACCCAGGGATTGATAAGAGTTGAAGATATGGATAAAAGCTTTCAATCTAACCACCTGCGGTCAAGAACTTTGCCGTAGGGGGATGGCAGTAAAGCGACCGCTGCCACCACCGAAATGGACAAAATGAGAAATTGGGTATGGGGTTGTCAGCTTCCGGTGCACTTTCCCACCCGGGCATTTTCATGAATAAAAGGGCCTGGGACAAGCTTTCAATCCCACTAGGTGTGGATAAAAACTTTGCCGTAGGGAACTGTACAGAAAGATTGAAAAATGAGCCCATACCCATTACTGTATAGGTACCTCAGACTTTAGATGGCCAGTGAAGTCTTCAGGTGCACTTTCCCACCCAGGGATTGATAAGAGTTGAAGATATGGATAAAAGCTTTCAATCTAACCACCTGCGGTCAAGAACTTTGCCGTAGGGGGATGGCAGTAAAGCGACCGCTGCCACCACCCGAAATGGACAAAATGAGAAATTGGGTATGGGGTTGTCAGCTTCCGGTGCACTTTCCCACCCGGGCATTTTCATGAATAAAGGGCCTGGGACAAGCTTTCAATCCCACTAGGTGTGGATAAAAACTTTGCCGTAGGAACTGTACAGAAAGATTGAAAAATGAGCCCATACCCATTACTGTATAGGTACCTCAGACTTTAGATGGCCAGTGAAGTCTTCAGGTGCACTTTCCACCCAGGGATTGATAAGAGTTGAAGATATGGATAAAAGCTTTCAATCTAACCACCTGCGGTCAAGAACTTTGCCGTAGGGGATGGCAGTAAAGCGACCGCTGCCACCACCGAAATGGACAAAATGAGAAATTGGGTATGGGGTTGTCAGCTTCCGGTGCACTTTCCCACCCGGGCATTTTCATGAATAAAAGGGCCTGGGACAAGCTTTCAATCCCACTAGGTGTGGATAAAAACTTTGCCGTAGGGAACTGTACAGAAAGATTGAAAAATGAGCCCATACCCATTACTGTATAGGTACCTCAGACTTTAGATGGCCAGTGAAGTCTTCAGGTGCACTTTCCCACCCAGGGATTGATAAGAGTTGAAGATATGGATAAAAGCTTTCAATCTAACCACCTGCGGTCAAGAACTTTGCCGTAGGGGGATGGCAGTAAAGCGACCGCTGCCACCACCCGAAATGGACAAAAATGAGAAATTGGGTATGGGGTTGTCAGCTTCCGGTGCACTTTCCCACCCGGGCATTTTCATGAATAAAAGGGCCTGGGACAAGCTTTCAATCCCACTAGGTGTGGATAAAAACTTTGCCGTAGGGAACTGTACAGAAAGATTGAAAAATGAGCCCATACCCATTACTGTATAGGTACCTCAGACTTTAGATGGCCAGTGAAGTCTTCAGGTGCACTTTCCCACCCAGGGATTGATAAGAGTTGAAGATATGGATAAAGCTTTCAATCTAACCACCTGCGGTCAAGAACTTTGCCGTAGGGGATGGCAGTAAAGCGACCGCTGCCACCACCGAAATGGACAAAATGAGAAATTGGGTATGGGGTTGTCAGCTTCCGGTGCACTTTCCCACCCGGGCATTTTCATGAATAAAAGGGCCTGGGACAAGCTTTCAATCCCACTAGGTGTGGATAAAAACTTTGCCGTAGGGAACTGTACAGAAAGATTGAAAAATGAGCCCATACCCATTACTGTATAGGTACCTCAGACTTTAGATGGCCAGTGAAGTCTTCAGGTGCACTTTCCCACCCAGGGATTGATAAGAGTTGAAGATATGGATAAAAGCTTTCAATCTAACCACCTGCGGTCAAGAACTTTGCCGTAGGGGGATGGCAGTAAAGCGACCGCTGCCACCACCCGAAATGGACAAAAATGAGAAATTGGGTATGGGGTTGTCAGCTTCCGGTGCACTTTCCCACCCGGGCATTTTCATGAATAAAAGGGCCTGGGACAAGCTTTCAATCCCACTAGGTGTGGGTAAGAAATTTGCAGTAAGGAACTGTACAGAAAGAGGGAAAAATGAGCCACCCTTGTGATAACAAATAAGAAATGTGGTTTGATGTTGTGAGTTTAATAGGGACTTTCACACTCAGACGTAGACAAATAATTGTGGTTGTTGCGCCGTTTTTTGGCCCCCTATTTCTAAACAGTTTCTATAATGACCCCTTAAATAAAATCCAACCTTCCTACTGTGTTTTGTAATCTTGAACTGAAATTTAGATCGGTTACTGATTCTCAAGTAGTTGCCTGCAAAGCAGAAAAAAGTTTTGTAGGCCCCATTACAAATCTGACAAAAAAAACATTTTGTAAGACCCTTTTGGCTCTTATTCCTAAACAGATATGACAGTAGCCCCAAAATTAATCCAAAAGTTCTTATTGTGATTTGGAACATCTCTTATATTCAGTTTATTATCTTAAAACCATACACATGATTGTGTCTGGCCCCTTTGTGGTCACTGATTACAAAACAGCTAGAACAATAACCCCCAAAAACAATCCCAAACGTCTTATCTTGGTATAGATCTTTCTTCTAAAAATGTGTTTTACATCTATACACTTATACTAAAGTTCTTGTCTTTAAAGCAATTCATTTTCCATGAACCAGTTAAAGTAACCTTTTTCGACCCTTCTTACCAAACTGCTAGGATAAATCCACCAGAAACATTTCCAACCATACTTTAGTGATATGGAACCTTGTGCTTAAACTTCATATAGAGATCCATGAACTTATACTCAAGCATTTGTTTGTCTTCCAACTCAGACAGCACCATAACATAACACGAGCGCAAATAAATGTACAATGGTATAAAATATAGATAAATTATTGAAATTGAACTACATAGGTGAATGAGAGCATACATATAAGTGAACAATGACTAAGTTTGAGGAGTAGAACGATAATGTTTTAGTCAATCCGTTAGTTAAGGAAGCGATGGATTTACTGTCGATTTTTACAAATTCTTTTGGAGAGATCTTGGACCATTTGTTTATCGATCATTATTCTATGGATATAAGTCTGGACTTTTTTCAGATTTTCAATATCAAAGTGTCATTACTTGTATACCAAAAGAAGGAAAAGATAGGCGATATATTGGTAATTGGCGACCTATCAGCCTATTAAATACAGACATTAAGATAGCTTCTGCAGCTATAGCAAACAGAGTCACGTCTGTATTACCATTTATTATTAGTGACACTCTAAAGGGATTTATCAAGGGGAGGTTCATTGGAGAGAATACTAGATTATTGTATGATTTGATGCATTATCTTGAAAATCACAACATGAGCGCCTTACTTTTATTGGTTGATTTTGAAAAGGCATTTGACTCTGTTGACTGGGTCTTTTACAAAAGCATTAAAACATTTTAATTTTGGTCCTTCGATGTGCAGATGGTTCGAGACTCTCTACAAAAGTGCTAAAAGTTGTGTCATCAACAATGGCAATTTATTATTATTTTTTTTCAATTTTGAGAGAGGTTGCAGACAAGGGGACACGCTCTCCCCTTATTTGTTTGTTATTGGTGAAGAGTAATTATCTTTGAAACTTACGTCAAACCCCAAAATTCATGGTATCCTCATTAATGAAAAACAAACACTATTAAGTCAGTATGCAGATGATACTTTTCTAACTTTAGATGGTAGTGAGACATCACTACAAGAAAGCCTCAATTGTTTTCATTCTTTTTATATGTTATCTAGATTAAAAATGAACAAATCAAAGATAAGAGCTGTCTGGATTGGTAACAAGAAATATTCTGATCAAATATTGTGTCCTGATTACAATTTTATGTGGTCACACACAAATTTTAGACTTTTAGGAATAGATTTTTCGCTTGATTTAAAATGTATTCTTGATATTTATTTTAGAAAAAGATCAAAGAGGTTTCAGCTATACTAAAAAGCTGGCAACATAGAAAATTAACATTACTAGGTAAAATTACTGTAATTAAGACTCTGATTTGTTTGTTGACTGCCCTGCCGAATTTACCTCATTCACAATTAAATGAGCTGAGTGCTATGTTTTTTAATTTCATTTGTAATGGTAAGACTGATAGAGTCAAGCGTAGTACGCTTATTGCAGATTTTTCACATGGAGGATTAAATATGGTGGATTTGCAGTCTTTCTGTGCATTCTTAAATTATCTTGGGTGAAGAGATTTCTATCAAATTCAGATGGTACTTGTCAGAATTTATTACTAGCAGAACTAAAACAGTTAGGTGGTGACAGAGTCTTTACATTACAAAAAGATAAGATTAAAGAAATTTCTAATTGCTTAAAAAATCCATTTTGGAAAGACATATTTGATTGTCTACACATGGCACAGCCTTATACAAAGTTATGTGTTCCAGAAATTTTGTCATTGGATATTCTTAACTTTATACCAATATCTGAATATCCTGTATATATGAAATGGAAGTTATATGGTATACAGTTTATAAGGGACATTGTAGATAGTCAAAGTAAATCACTATTAACATTTCAAGAAGTAAGACAAAAACTTAATTTGGAAATTTTTTGAAATACTATAGTTTATTATCTAAAATTCAAAATATATCAAAAATACATCAAAGATTATTGTGATTTGAACTTAGAAAATTTTGTTCCTTTTGATGCATTTTCTAAAAGGATCTTGGAAAATAAGAAGTTAAAATTTTGATACAGAGATCTTGTAGATAAAATATGCATACTCCCATATGAGAAATTTTTGAAATGGGAGGATGTAACAAATTCTGAAATCTCAGAATGGTCTAAGCATTTTCTCTGAATTTTCAATATAAAAAAATATTACATAGAATTATACCTACAAATACATTTTTATATAGAATTAAGTAAAGGAAACAAGTCTGTGTACCTTCTGTAATGAGGAAGAAGAAACATTAGAACATTTATTTTATGATTGTAATGTTACATACAATTTTTGGTTGTCATTTTACAGAAAAATCTAATTATTTGATGAGCAATTCAGCATCAGTATGAAAGAAATTTTATTGGGATTTATTACTAAGAGTTTGTTTATAAATTTGTTAATTATTATAGCTAAAAACTACATCTTTAGATGTAAGTTAAGAAATATAGCTTTTAATTTTATAGGACTTAAATCCAGAATAAAACAATACCAAAAATCTAATGAATTTTATATTGCAAACAAAAATAATAGAGCAGCATCTTATGAAAGATTCTGGTCCCCACTACATACAATTTTTTCATGATTTGTTATCGTTTTTACTTAAAATTATATTATTGTGAGCAGTTGATATTTGATTTGTTACTTTATATATAGACATACATGCATACTAATGGTAAGATTGCAGTGACTGTGTGTAAGGAGTGAGAGAAAGTGTGAGTGTGAGCACCTATATCTATTTATTTTTTCTTTAATAACTATATTCTTGAATTATGATTATGAATATGAATTAAAAACCAAAATGGATAGTCTTGTATAAAACTTTCAATGTTTACATCAAAACCATAGTCAGGTGGTAACTATTGAAAAAAAAAAAAAAAAAAAAAAAATCCGTTCACGTACTCGAAGAGAAAGCCAAAGATCAATATTGTGAAGTAATAAAATGGAAGAATATTCTTAATTAAGTGTTTTTAATAACATCTTAAATGTAGAAGATGTGTAGAGTAGGTCTGGAATGAGCAATATTCAGTCAGTTAAAGACCGAAAGGCGGCATCTTAAATGTAGAAGAGGTGTAGAGGAGGTCTGGAATGAGCAATATTCAGTCAGCTAAATACCGAAAGGTTGAAACTTTGCACGTATTATTTTTGTACTGAAATAGTAATGTGTTACAAGGGGACATACTTTAAAGGATCATACATGAGTAACGATGGTTTAAAATTGGCTAATAACAGGAATACTTTCTTAGACACTAGTTTCAAACTGAGGATCAAAATTTCGAAAGAAAGAACAAATTTTTGTCGAACAAATTGACTTAATAATTACAATTTAACAAAAACTTATGAGATGGAGCAATATTCGAAGTGATTCTTTTAATTTTGAATTAAAAACGAAATATATTTTAAAGTACCCAAAACAAAAACATGACACCAACATTCAAAATTACAAACATCATTTAGCGAAAATGGATTAAGTAATATTTAAAAAAAATGCGTTGATAAATTAAAATAACTGGCCTTCAATTTTTACTAGATAACATTTAAGTTCGCTTTGGAGATTCTGTATATCGTCAAATTATCGGAATTCCAATTGGAACTAACTGTGCACCACTTATTGTTGACTTGTTTCTGTATTGTAATCAGTTAATATTATCGATTAAAATCAGCAAAGACCCATCGAAACAACATCTGATACAAACATTTAATAATATTTTTAGATATATTGGCTCTCTTAATGACGACTTCAGTATGTTAATTAAAGAATTTATGAATAAAGAGATGACTAGTACTTTTGGGGCCCTTTATAGCTTGTTGTTCGGTGTGAGCCAAGGCTCCGTGTTGAAGGCCGTACATTGACCTATAATGGTTTACTTTTATAAATTGTTATTTGGATGGAGAGTTGTCTCATTGGCACTCACACCACATCTTCCTATATCTATGACTGTTTTATTTCCTATAGTTAATAATCCATTTTAGATGGTGACGTTCCTTGTCACCATCTTATGGTGTTTTTATATCTAAGTATGTAACAAAGTATTAGATTTTTACCGAAAGAAATCTACGTATAACTGTAAAATGTATTACACCAGGGTTTTAATATCAAACATTTATTAAGTTTTATCATCGGTACAAGGGCATCATTCGTAAATATAAATCAACATGCAGACATTTTATACGTTCAGGTATTTCATATTCAATCTTTTATGGTAATATTCTTTACAATGCACAAAAATGTCGGCATTCACTTCAAATGCTTACCAAAACTTTTAACAGACTTATTTAGAAGGGATATAGTTACGATACTGTTGTCAGGTTATAATTTTAAGATGGCATATGTTGGCGTTAATATTGGTTCATTTATAGGGTCTTTGCATCGGATTATACACATTTATTCTTAAACCAGTTGTTGGCATGACACGGGATATGTTCTTCTTAAATATTTTAAGATAGTATGATACTAAATCCCTAACGAAAGGGATTGTGTTTGATATTCATATGATGAAGACATAATTTTTCAATCAGTTTAATTGAGGTCTAAAGCTGGCATGTCAGTAAATGCTAGTAGTCCTTTGGTAATTCATGTATCATTGTCATTTTGCTTAGTTTATTTTGTTACCTATTCTAACATCGAACTCGGAATTATCTTAAATCGGGCTTTACATTGCGTATTACTATGTGTTTGCTTTACTACATTGGCTCGAGGTATAGGGGGAGAGTTGAGATCTCACAAGCATATTCAACCCCGCTGCATTTTTTGCGCCTGTCCAAAGTCAGGTGTCTCTGGCCTTTGTTAGTCTTGTATGATTTTCAATTCTTCATTTATGTATTTCGGAGTTTAGTTTGACATCCATTATCAATTAACTAGTACATATTTTTGTTTAGGGGTCAGCTGAAGCACGCCTCCGGGTGCGGGACATCTCGTGGTGTTGAAGACCTATTGGTGGCCCTCGGCTGTTTTCTGCTCTTTGGTCCGGTTGTTGTCTCTTTGAAACTCCCCATTTCCATTTTCAATTTTAAAAGTAAAATTGCTATAAGAAAGAAAAGTGGAACAAGATGTAACGTGTATTTTTCCATGATTTTGTATTTTGATTTAGAATTGTACAACATGTGGTACTGAAACGTTGGATTTGAGAAGATACAAACTTTTATCCAAGGCAATGATCAACAGGTTTGCGAATTGAAAATAATTATATGATGGAAAAAGTCAAAGACAATATGAATCTATTTCAATTAGGGCATAGGGTAGACATTCGACCATGAGGAGAAAATTATCGCCAAAGAGATCCATTACTAATATTCATTATAAGGATACAATATTGTTAATTGGACATTGTATCCACATAAAATAGTGCTGAGGTAACTCATAACAATACAATAGTTGGTAGATGAGTTCATGTTTTGCGCATTTGCTTTTCAGATTCCTCAAAATTGATTTTAAAAGATTAAAATGGTCTCAGTATAAATCTCGTTTTTATAAGGAGGAAGATGAAGCCTATCTCTTTACAATACCACAAAGTAAAGGATTTAACGTAATAGACCTTTTATCGATAATCAATGTTAAAGATCAAAGGCTTCTCCTTTGGATCACAAGTTTCAACTCATGGACACTTTTGGTGTTGCACTATTTAAAACATTTTACTAAACAGGACAAAGACAAAAAAATGAGAATGAAGACTACTCATTATTCAAGTGTAACCTTTTATATTTGCGCTGGAGAGTAAACAAAAGGATCGCTACCGTTATCACTTTACTGACCACTTTACTGAACAATATCGCGGTACAGCTCACAAAAATGAAAATCAACTTACAAAAGTATTTGTTATTCTTTTTCACAGTGGATTGGATGCACACTTGTTTGAAAAGAGTTGAAAATTAGCAAGGGAAAGATTAATCTTATACATGTACTAAACACTATTTTTGTTCAAAGAAAATAGGAAAGATAAATAAGAGTATATACTCATTTAGATGATGCCGAATTTCTGAGACAGTCTGGCGTAAAATTGAATAAATGGCCGGTTAAAAACAATAACAACAGAAATTGATGAATATTATAATTTACTTATACAAAAGGTTGCATATCCATATGACTGTGTAGAAAAAAAAAACAGATTGAAAGAAACAAACCTACCACCAAAAGAAGATTTGCATAATGGAATTTTGATGCGACTGTCATACAAGTGAGAGGTTTAGTGCTAAAAAACCAGGTTCAGTCCACCATTTTCTACATTTGAAAATGCCTGTAACAAGTGAGGAATATGACAGTTGCTGTTCATCAGTTTGATGCGTTTTATTATTTGATTATGCCATTTGATTAGGGACTTTCCGTGTTGAATTTTCCTCGAGGTACAGTATTTTGTGATTTTACTTTTTAAATGGTAAGCATATGAGTGTTGAAGATTTTGTATATGCTCAAATGCTCAGTATTTGAAACATTTGAGCAAGACTTTATGATGTAAGTGTCAAAACTACAAAATTTTAATTGGAACTGCATTCAGATAACAGATGTGCTGCTTGTGCTTGAAAAGGCAATTAAAGCAAGAATTGCCATGATAACTCAAAAAGATGGTAAACTTATAATCCATTTGAGGTTGGCCATGAATAAATACAAACAACTAGATACTTGTTCTGTTATTAGCAATTTATATGTGGGAGGGCTATGGCACAACCTTTATCTACAAGGAGATTTTGATTGGGTAAATCTATATGAAAGGAAAAAATTTGAAAGGTCTTTAAGATTATAATTGAATGCGACCTTAAATATAAAAAAAAACTCTTGAAGCACCTAATGACTATCCACTTGAACCAGAAAATATGGGGATTAATAAGGTTAGAAAATTTACATTTAATAATCTAACCAACATAAAAAAAAAAACACAACAAGTATGTGCTCAGTTATTGGAATCTTAAACAATATGTGTCATTAGGAATGAAATGGACTAGGATTATATTATAATTATGTTTGCTCAAACCCTTTTGCTTGATAAATATATATATCAAAATGCAACTTTCAGATCAAAAGCCATGTCAGGATATGTTGAAAGACAAATTAATCTATATTTGCAAAAACTATAAATAATATATGCATGAGATCCGATTCATAAATGAAAAAAAAATTGTGACTAAACCAACGTTTTACACCACAGTTAATTATACAGAACAGTTGATAGCAGTTCATATAAAAAAAAACAAAGCCAATTTTACTTGGGGTATTGCATTTTCATGTTTCAAAAACATGAATGTAACAATTTAATTACAAAATTATACGCAAATTATATAAAAATCATGTTAAACTTTTCTTTACCGACACAGATAGTGTAGTTCGTGATATTCAAACGGGTTGAAAAATTGAAACAGGTGATGACCAAAGTGAAATTGGCATTATTTATGATAGTTTAAATAGTGACGAGTTTGTTGGGTTGAATACCAAAATGTACACCCACATAATAGATGGTAAAATATAAGTAAAGCAAAAAGGTGTTAAGAAAAATGTTATTTAAAAACTATAAGTTTTGAAGAAAAGAAACAATGTTCAGTATCACAGCAAATCAATTAATATTATTTAAAGACATTTTCACAATATTTTTATAAGATTGACAAGAATGCTTTGTCAGCTATAGATGACAAGAGATACATCTTGACCGTTCAAATTCGCACATCAGTATATGGACACTAAAAAGTGAATACAAAATATTAAATACACACAAATTATAATTCAAAATAATGATAATGAAAATGGATAGAAAATAATTGGTTTACGAAATTAGATCAGACGTCAAATATGATGAACTTGGTAATCTAAAGTTTGATCATCTCAATTCAGTAGACGTTAACTGTTTTGTAGAGGGAGTATCATGAATATCCCGAATATCTCGAAAAGATGATAAATTAATTTGTTATTTGGCTGCAGTAAATTTACGCCACCACAAGTACATACAGCTAGTAGATACGTTAAGTCTTTCAAACAATAGCACATAGATGGTGTGCAACATTATATACTCCATTTCACCACCCCTGAACAAGCCGATGAATGATTCGTGTTTCGAATAAATAAACTCATCATAGATACCAAAAGCAGTAGATTTTCGCTTTCACTGCTACATAGTAATTGTAGATACATCACGTCTACGGAGTATTAGTTTACTAACGTGTTTATTTGATTATAATTACTATGATTTTCTGATGTATTTATACCGTCCATATTTTCCAATGAATTTGTATTTTATATCCGGACTGCTATGCCCTGTTTATTCGTGGTCGATTCTTCCAACGCTATATGAGGAAGACCCCGATGATGCTTAAAATGAATATTTATTATATTTTAACTATAGAATTGTTAATATGATTGAGTTCACTGCTCAAATTCGTGTTGGTTCCAATAAGAGATTTAACAATACCTTATCTATTTTTTGCGCATAGAAGGATTGTGTTCACTTAGTATTTTTGTCACAAACATGACTTGGTACATATCCTCCTTGTGTACAGAATAACATAGCTCGTGTCAATAGGCTGCCTGATCCTTTCGGTTGTTTAGAAATTACTTTATCTTTTTTTTTAATTCTGATCCAGGCCCAGTAAAATTATGCACTTCGAAATACATTTCAATGAGTAAATTATGAATAATCAACACCGATCCCTTATTGTCGACAAAATTAAACTTGCCCGACCAATCCCACTCTTTTGATGTCAACCATTGTCGATCCGTGTTTCCTGTATGTTCGCCGTGTTTGTTTTTATTCTACATTCCATACAGTAGATCATCTTTTTATTTAAATGAATTGAAGTGAAAGATATTTCTTCACAAGAAACTACTACACAGAGTAAAGACAACGTTCTCTTGCTACAGAAATTAATCAGAGGATTTGTTTTAGGGAATGCAGCTGGAAGCAGTGAACAATTAACTCCTTTTTAGATCGAGAGTAATGGATTATTTTTGTATGTACTAGTATACGAAAATCACTGCATAAATTCTTGATGACTGGTTTGAACGAAAGGTTTTCCGAAGAAGACATTTATTATCTCATCTCTTAAATAAGCGTCTTTATTTGATATAGAATATGGTGAACAGTATACACTCATTATCTTCCACACAGCCTAAGGGTATTGGTTTTTTTTTTACAAAACAAAAAGATATCTGATCCACTGGAACTCGAATTATTTGCTCACAAAAAAAGTGTTAAGATTACTGTGTTTGTTGACGGCACAACTAAGTCAACTCCGTGTATCTGTCACCAAATTATTTCAAACAACTCATATATACCGACCAAGAATCTAGATCATATGTATCGAGAACACTGTCGTGATATCTCAAGAGCAGAGTGCATATCAGCTGTGCAATCGGTGTTGGTCAGAACCACATGGTTATGTCACCATTAATCTCACCAGTCAGAACTAAAGAAATTATTTGGCTGATTTACATAAAAGTGTAAATGAATACTCTGAATCTAAATTAGAGATAGAAGCAACATCTAGAATATTTATACATCACAGCTTGGAATGATAGGTTTAATAAGCGCTCAAAGGAATATAACTTCCAAAGGATTTGATATTTGATATTCTATATGCAACCGGCTGCTAGCAGTCGGTTCGATATTGAAATTTGGTTAAAAATCAAAACAAAATTAAAATATTCGATAACTTTAAAAGCATGATTGTCATATATAAGAGGAGTCAAAAGATATGTAAGAAATCGTTTAATGACCCTTCAGGCTGTCGCAAACTCTCGTTGTCCTCAAATATAAACCCTTATGTGAGTCGAGATTTGTATTTATGAAATATAGATCTTTATCAATAAAACGACATCAAAGATGTAACTTTATATATAATATTTCTTAAAAAACCAAAACCCGATCACGCTAGAAACATTTAGAAATATTTATGGAAAGACAAACATAAAAGACATTTTAAGCGAAAACCTACTGCAGACCTCTCAAATGACAGTGAGACCCACCTGGTCTTTCAATGGTCATAAAATTTGACTACTAGTATGTTCATATAAAGATGCAATCAAAATGAATTTCAAGAATAATGTCATCTGTAGTATTTACGGAGGGCTTAAATTGTCACCTTTGAGCTTAAAACTGTCCAAAATTCAGGTTAAAGGGCATAGGGCGATGATAAGATCCTGATCTCTCAATCTTCCCAATATTATGCAGATAATTAGTTCATATAAAGATAAAACGTGACTTAAATGAATTTGGGTAAACTTCTTGTCGTCTATGTTTACGGAGGGCTCAAAGTGTCAGTTTGATATTCAAAATATGCACGAAGGATAAAAGCCTATGCGACAGGTTACTCCAGTCACCCAACGTCAAAACCGTAGCACTACAAAAGTGTATACGCAAGTTGATGTAATGTATAGTGAAATGTCAAAGGGGGGTGGGGGTCTCACTGTTTTTTTGCGGTCACCGGTAACTATAGGCTTTCACTATACTTTTTTGATATCGAACTGGCACTTTGAGCCCTCAAAAAATATAGAAGACGAAAAGTGTAACCAAATTCCTATTTATCATAAATGTCTATATACTAACTAGCTTTGTGTATAATATTAGGAAGATTGATAGATCAGGGAGATCTAGCATACGCCCTGTGCCCTTCTTCTATCTTATTTTTTGACGATTTTTATTTGAAAAGTGACACTTCAAGCCCTTCGTATACATCGAAGATGATATTTGTCTTGGAAATCCCTTTCATAGCATCTGTATATATACAAAAAAATAGACAAGATTATCAAACTGTATGGATATTGAAAGACCAGGAGGGTCTCACTGTTTTTCAGTTGTCTCCGGTAGATTTTCACTATATGTTTTGAATATCGGACTGGTACTCTGAACCCTTCATAAGTATAGAACGAGAAGTATTTAATATTCCTTGTTATATCATGTATATCTATATATTAACCAACTCTATGTGTAATATTAAGAAGATTGATAGATCAGGAAGATTTAGCCAACGCTCTGTACCCATCTATCTGAATTTTTACGATTTTCATTTGAAAAGTAACACATGAAGCCCTCCGTACATATCGAAGATAATATTTTCTGGGAAATCCTTTTGAAAGCATCTGTTTATATACGAAATAGACAAGATTAACAATTTTTATGTATAGTGAAAGACCAGGAGGGGTCACTCCAGCGATTTTCACTATCTACTTTGAATATCAAACTAGCACTTTGAGTCTTCCAGAAATATAAAAGACAAAAAGTGTATCCAAATTCCTTTTTATTTCATTTATATCTATATATCAACTAACTTTATGTATAATTTTAGGAAGATTGAGAGATCAGGAAGATCAAGAATTAATATTTAGTCAATCAAAAATATATTTAGGTTTGGCTTTCATATTTTCTACTCTTACTAGAGCGACATTGCTGTTTGTTTTAATTTTGTCAAAATATCCTCTTTTAAATATACATCTCAGATTATATTTTGTTATTAAAATATACATGTCATACATTGTAAAGACGAAAATCCAATGTTCGTAATGGTTTTTATTTGAGGACGAAGATTTACGATAACTTGAGCTTGTCGGCAAAAGGATTTCCTACATCTCTCAATTTGAATTCCTTTTAACTATTACTATCATGCCGTTTTAAAATTTACTAATGTTTACTCATTTTCTGTGCTTAATCAACCTTTAATTTATTGAATATTCAGTGTAAATCATTTCACTAATGACATACTATCAATGAATTGTTTCTTCGATCTATGTGAATGGAGGCATAAACTTTTTATTTACTTTCATTTTAACGGTGTTATAAGACACAGCCCTTACAGAAAGTGCACAAGAAGCTGACAACAACATTCCCAATATCGAATTTTTATCCATATCTTCAACTCGTATCAATCCATGGGTGGAAAGTGCACCTGAAGACTTCACTGGCCATCCAAAGTCTGAGGTACCTATACAGTAATGGGTATGGGCTCTTTTTCAGTCTTTCTGTACAGTTCCCTACGGCAAAGTTTTTCCCACACCTAGTGGGATTGAAAGCTTGTCCCAGGCCCTTTATTCATGAAAATGCCCAGGCCCTTTTATTCATGAAAATGCCCGGGTGGGAAAGTGCACCGGAAGCTGACAACAACATACTCAATTTCTCATTTTGGTCCATTATCGGGTGGTGGCAGCAGTCGCTTTACTGCCATCCCACTACGGCACAGTTCTTGACCGCAGGTGGTTAGATTGAAAACTATTATCCATATCTTCAACTCGTATCAATTCCTGGGTGGGAAAGTGCACCTGAAGACTTCACTGGCCATCCAAAGTCTGAGGTACCTATACAGTAATGGGTATGGGCTCATTTTTAGTCTTTCTGTACAGTTCCCTACGGCAAAGTTTTTTCCCACACCTAGTGGGATTGAAAGCTTGTCCCAGGCCCTTTTATTCATGAAAATGCCCAGGTGGGAAAGTGCACCGGAAGCTGACAACAACATACTCAATTCCTCATTTTGGTCCATTACGGGTGGTGGCAGCAGTCGCTTTACTCCCATCCCCTACGGCAAAGTTCTTGACCGCAGGTGGTTAGATTGAAAGCTATTATCCATATCTCAACTCGTATCAATTCCTGGGTGGAAAGTGCACCTGAAGACCACTGGCCATCCAAAGTCTGAGGTACCTATACAGTAATGGGTATGGGCTCATTTTTCATTCTTTCTGTACAGTTCCCTACGGCAAAGTTTTTTCCCACACCTAGTGGGATTGAAAGCTTGTCCCAGGCCCTTTTATTCATGAAAATGCCCAGGTGGGAAAGTGCACCGGAAGCTGACAACAACATACTCAATTTCTCATTTTGGTCCATTACGGGTGGTGGCAGCAGTCGCTTTACTCCCGTCCCCTACGGCAAAGTTCTTGACCGCAGGTGGTTAGATTGAAAGCTATTATCCATATCTTCAACTCGTATCAATTCCTGGGTGGGAAGTGCACCTGAAGACTTCACTGGCCATCCAAAGTCTGAGGTACCTCTACAGTAATGGGTATGGGCTCATTTTCAGTCTTTCTGTACAGTTCCCTAGGGCAAAGTTTTTCCCACACCTAGTGGGATTGAAAGCTTGTCCCAGGCCCTTTATTCATGAAAATGCCCAGGTGGGAAAGTGCACCGGAAGCTGACAACAACATACTCAATTTCTCATTTTGGTCCATTACGGGTGGTGGCAGCAGTCGCTTTACTCCCGTCCCCTACGGGAAAGTTCTTGACCGCAGGTGGTTAGATTGAAAGCTATTATCCATATCTTCAACTCGTATCAATTCCTGGGTGGGAAAGTGCACCTGAAGACTTCACTGGCCATCCAAAGTCTGAGGTACCTATACAGTAATGGGTATGGGCTCATTTTTTGTCTTTCTGTACAGTTCCCTACGGCAAAGTTTTTCCCACACCTAGTGGGATTGAAAGCTTGTCCCAGGCCCTTTATTCATGAAAATGCCCAAGTGGGAAAGTGCACCGAAGCTGACAACAACATACTCAATTTCTCATTTTGGTCCATTACGGGTGGTGGCAGCAGTCGCTTTACTCCCGTCCCCTACGGCAAAGTTCTTGACCGCAGGTGGTTAGATTGAAAGCTATTATCCATATCTTCAACTCGTATCAATTCTTGGGTGGGAAAGTTCACCTGAAGACTTCACTGGCCATCCAAAGTCTGAGGTACCTATACAGTAATGGGTATGGGCTCATTTTTCAGTCTTTCTGTACAGTTCCCTACGGCAAAGTTTTTTCCCACACCTAGTGGGATTGAAAGCTTGTCCCAGGCCCTTTTATTCATGAAAATGCCCAGGTGGGAAAGTGCACCGGAAGCTGACAACATACTCAATTTCTCATTTTGGTCCATTACGGGTGGTGGCAGCAGTCGCTTTACTCTCGTCCCCTACGGCAAAGTTCTTGACCGCAGGTAGTTAGATTGAAAGCTATTATCCATATCTTCAACTCGTATCAATTCCTGGGTGGGAAAGTGCACCTGAAGACCACTGGCCATCCAAAGTCTGAGGTACCTATACAGTAATGGGTATGGGCTCATTTCTCAGTCATTCTGTACAGTTCCCTACGGCAAAGTTTTTCCCACACCTAGTGGGATTGAAAGCTTGTCCCAGGCCCTTTTATTCATGAAAATGCCCAGGTGGGAAAGTGCACCGGAAGCTGACAACAACATACTCAATTTCTCATTTTGGTCCATTACGGGTGGTGGCAGCAGTCGCTTTTCTCTCGTCCCCTACGGCAAAGTTCTTGACCGCAGGTGGTTAGATTGAAAGCTATTATCCATATCTTCATCTCGTATCAATTCCTGGGTGGGAAAGTGCACCTGAAGACTTCACTGGCCATCCAAAGTCTGAGGTACCTCTACAGTAATGGGTATGGGCTCATTTTCAGTCTTTCTGTACAGTTCCCTAGGGCAAAGTTTTTCCCACACCTAGTGGGATTGAAAGCTTGTCCCAGGCCCTTTATTCATGAAAATGCCCAGGTGGGAAAGTGCACCGAAGCTGACAACAACGGAAGCTGACATTTTGGTCGGGTGGTGGCCCCTGCAAAGTTCTTGACCGCAGGTGGTTAGATTGAAAGCTTTATCCATATCTTCAACTCGTATCCATTTCTGGGTGGGAAAGTGCACCTGAAGACTTCACTGGCCATCCAAAGTCTGAGGTACCTATACAGTAATGGGTATGGGCTCATTTTTCAGTCTTTCTGTACAGTTCCCTACGGCAAAGTTTTTCCAACACCTAGTGGGATTGAAAGCTTGTCCGAGGCTCTTTTATTCATGAAAATGCCTAGGTGGGAAAGTGCACCGAAGCTGACAACAACATACTCAATTTCTCATTTTGGTCCATTACGGGTGGTGGCAGCAGTCGCTTTACTCCCGTCCCTTACGGGAAAGTTCTTGACCGCAGGTGGTTAGATTGAAAGCTATTATCCATATCTTCAACTCGTATCAATTCCTGGGTGGGAAAGTGCACCTGAAGACTTCACTGGCCATCCAAAGTCTGAGGTACCTCTACAGTAATGGGTATGGGCTCATTTTTCAGTGTTTCTGTACAGTTTCCTACGGCAAAGTTTTTTCCCACACCTAGTGGGATTGAAAGCTTGTCCCAGGCCCTTTTATTCATGAAAATGCCCAGGTAGGAAAGTGCACCGGAAGCTGACAACAACATACTCAATTTCTCATTTTGGTCCATTACGGGTGGTGGCAGCAGTCGCTTTACTCCCATACCTCTACGGGAAAGTTCTTGACCGCAGGTGGTTAGATTGAAAGCTATTATCCATATCTTCAACTCGTATCAATTCCTGAGTGGGAAAGTGCACCTGAAGACTTCACTGGCCATCCAAAGTCTGAGGTACCTATACAGTAATGGGTATGGGCTCATTTTTCAGTCTTTCTGTACAGTTCCCTACGGCAAAGTTTTTCCCACACCTAGTGGGATTGAAAGCTTGTCCCAGGCCCTTTATTCATGAAAATGCCCAGGTGGGAAAGTGCACCGGAAGCTGACAACAACATACTCAATTTCTCATTTTGGTCCATTACGGGTGGTGGCAGCAGTCGCTTTACTCCCGTCCCCTACGGCAAAGTTCTTGACCGCAGGTGGTTAGATTGAAAGCTATTATCCATATCTTCAACTCGTATCAATTCCTGGGTGGGAAAGTGCACCTGAAGACTTCACTGGCCATCCAAAGTCTGAGGTACCTATACAGTAATGGGTATGGGCTCATTTTCAGTCTATCTGTACAGTTCCCTACGGCAAAGTTTTTCCCACACCTAGTGGGATTGAAAGCTTGTCCCAGGCCCTTTATTCATGAAAATGCCCAGGTGGGAAAGTGCACCGGAAGCTGACAACAACATACTCAATTTCCTCATTTGGTCCATTACAGGTGGTTGCAGAAGTCGCTTTACTCCCATCCCCTACGGCAAAGTTCTTGACCGCAGCTGGTTAGATTGAAAGCTATTATCCATATCTTTAAATCGTATCAATTCCTGGGTGGGAAAGTGCACCTGAAGACTTCACTGGCCATCCAAAGTCTGAGGTACCTATACAGTAATGGGTATGGGCTCATTTTTCAGTCTTTCTGTACAGTTCCTACGGCAAAGTTTTTCCCACACCTAGTGGGATTGAAAGCTTGTCCCAGGCCCTTTTATTCATGAAAATGCCCAGGTGGGAAAGTGCACCGGAAGCTGACAACAACATACTCAATTTCTCATTTTGGTCCATTACGGGTGGTGGCAGCAGTCGCTTTACTCCCGTCCCCTACGGCAAAGTTCTTGACCGCAGGTGGTTAGATTGAAAGCTATTATCCATATCTTCAACTCGTATCAATTCCTGGGTGGGAAAGTGCACCTGAAGACTTCACTGGCCATCCAAAGTCTGAGGTACCTATACAGTAATGGGTATGGGCTCATTTTCAGTCTTTCTGTACAGTTCCTTACGGCAAAGTTTTTCCCACACCTAGTGGGATTGAAAGCTTGTCCCAGGCCCTTTTATTCATGAAAATGCCCGGGTGGGAAAGTGCACCGGAAGCTGACAACAACATACTCAATTTCCTGATTTGGTCCATTACAGGTGGTTGCAGAAGTCGCTTTACTCCTATCCCCTACGGCAAAGTTCTTCACCGCAGGTGGTTAGATTGAAAGCTATTATCCATATCTTTAAATTGTATCAATTCCTGGGTGGGAAAGTGCACCGAAGACTTCACTGGCCATCCAAAGTCTGAGGTACCTATACAGTAATGGGTATGGGCTCATTTTCAGTCTTTCTGTACAGTTCCCTACGGCAAAGTTTTTCCCACACCTAGTGGGATTGAAAGCTTCTCCCAGGCCCTTTTATTCATGAAAATGCCCAGGTGGGAAAGTGCACCGGAAGCTGACAACAACATACTCAATTTCTCATTTTGGTCCATTACGGGTGGTGGCAGCAGTCGCTTTACTCCCATCCCTCTACGGCAAAGTTCTTGACCGCAGGTGGTTAGATTGAAAGCTATTATCCATATCTTCAACTCGTATCAATTCCTGGGTGGGAAAGTGCACCTGAAGACTACTGGCCATCCAAAGTCTGAGGTACCTATACAGTAATGGGTATGGGCTCATTTTTCAGTCATTCTGTACAGTTCCCTACGGCAAAGTTTTTCCCACACCTAGTGGGATTGAAAGCTTGTCCCAGGCCCTTTATTCATGAAAATGCCCAGGTGGGAAAGTGCACCGGAAGCTGACAACAACATACTCAATTTCTCATTTTGGTCCATTACGGGTGGTGGCAGCAGTCGCTTTTCTCTCGTCCCCTACGGCAAAGTTCTTGACCGCAGGTGGTTAGATTGAAAGCTATTATCCATATCTTCATCTCGTATCAATTCCTGGGTGGGAAAGTGCACCTGAAGACTTCACTGGCCATCCAAAGTCTGAGGTACCTCTACAGTAATGGGTATGGGCTCATTTTCAGTCTTTCTGTACAGTTCCCTAGGGCAAAGTTTTTCCCACACCTAGTGGGATTGAAAGCTTGTCCCAGGCCCTTTATTCATGAAAATGCCCAGGTGGGAAAGTGCACCGGAAGCTGACAACAACATACTCAATTTCTCATTTTGGTCCATTACGGGTGGTGGCAGCAGTCGCTTTACTCCCATCCCTCTACGGCAAAGTTCTTGACCGCAGGTGGTTAGATTGAAAGCTATTATCCATATCTTCAACTCGTATCAATTCCTGAGTGGGAAAGTGCACCCGAAGACCACTGGCCATCCAAAGTCTGAGGTACCTATACAGTAATGGGTATGGGCTCATTTTTCAGTCATTCTGTACAGTTCCCTACGGCAAAGTTTTTCCCACACCTAGTGGGATTGAAAGCTTGTCCCAGGCCCTTTATTCATGAAAATGCCCAGGTGGGAAAGTGCACCGGAAGCTGACAACAACATACTCAATTTCTCATTTTGGTCCATTACGGGTGGTGGCAGCAGTCGCTTTACTCCCGTCCCCTACGGGAAAGTTCTTGACCGCAGGTGGTTAGATTGAAAGCTATTATCCATATCTTCAACTCGTATCAATTCCTGGGTGGGAAAGTGCACCTGAAGAACTGGCCATCTCTGAGGTACCTACTGGCCATCAGTCTTTCTGTAAAGTCTGTGGGAGAAAGCTAGGCCCTTTTATTCATGAAAATGCAGTAATGGGTATGGGCTCATTTTACGGCAAAGTTCAGTCTATTCTGTACAGTTCCCTACGGCAAAGTTTTTCCCACACCTAGTTCCTACGGCAAAGTTTTTCCCATTGGGATTGAAGCTTGTCCCAGGCCCTTTTATTCATGAAAATGCCCAGGTGGGAAAGTGCACCGGAAGCTGACAACAACATACTCAATTTCTCATTTTGGTCCATTACGGGTGGTGGCAGCAGTCGCTTTTCTCTCGTCCCCTACGGCAAAGTTCTTGACCGCAGGTGGTTAGATTGAAAGCTATTATCCATATCTTCATCTCGTATCAATTCCTGGGTGGGAAAGTGCACCTGAACACTTCACTGGCCATCCAAAGTCTGAGGTACCTATACAGTAATGGGTATGGGCTCATTTTTCAGTCTTTCTGTACAGTTCCTACGGCAAAGTTTTTCCCACACCTAGTGGGATTGAAAGCTTGTCCCAGGCCCTTTTATTCATGAAAATGCCCAGGTGGGAAAGTGCTGACAACAACATACTCAATTTCTCATTTTGGTCCATTACGGGTGGTGGCAGCAGTCGCTTTACTCCCATCCCCTACGGCAAAGTTCTTGACCGCAGCTGGTTAGATTGAAAGCTATTATCCATATCTTCAACTCGTATCAATTCCTGGGTGGGAAAGTGCACCTGAAGACTTCACTGGCCATCCAAAGTCTGAGGTACCTATACAGTAATGGGTATGGGCTCATTTTTCAGTCTGCCCAGGTGGGAAAGTGCACCGAAGCTGACAACAACATACTCAATTTCTCATTTTGGTCCATTACGGGTGGTGGCAGCAGTCGCTTTTCTCTCGTCCCCTACGGCAAAGTTCTTGACCGCAGGTGGTTAGATTGAAAGCTATTATCCATATCTTCATCTCGTATCAATTCCTGGGTGGAAAGTGCACCTGAACACTTCACTGGCCATCCAAAGTCTGAGGTACCTATACAGTAATGGGTATGGGCTCATTTTCAGTCTTTCTGTACAGTTCCTACGGCAAAGTTTTTCCCACACCTAGTGGGATTGAAAGCTTGTCCCAGGCCTTTTATTCATGAAAATGCCCAGGTGGGAAAGTGCAGGAAGCTGACAACAACATACTCAATTTCTCATTTTGGTCCATTACGGTGGTGGCAGCAGTCGCTTTACTCCCATCCCCTACGGCAAAGTTCTTGACCGCAGCTGGTTAGATTGAAAGCTATTATCCATATCTTTTCTGTACAGTTCCTACGACAAAGTTTTTCCAACACCTGGCGATGCTTGGTTTTTTTCGTGTCTAACGTACATTCTTTCGGCAAGCCTCGCCAGCTTCATACGGCAAAGTTCGCCCCAGACATGGCTCAAATGAAAGATAATAAATCGGAGCAGGGCCCACTAAAATGATTTTTGGGGTTAGAACCTTCTGGGAATTGAACCCCACCTGCACTTTCTCAATAATATCAAAATATTATAGAAAACTTCATCGGCTCTAACTCCAAATATGAACAATTTTAAATTAAGGGGTTCTGAAATCTTTGCCAGCTTCCGAAGTGCTAATTTTAACCTTTTCTTAACCGGACCAAATCACTACTTTACTTTAAAATTCATGACCCAAATTTTTACAGTGTGCTTTCATCCCCTACTTGCTATTTGAGGCATAAAACATGAAGAAATACATTTGGAAGGGGTATAAAAAATGGGCAGTAACACACTGTCCACACTATGGACTATATTCGTGGACAACGACAGGACAACGACAAATCGAAGGACGATAACTGTGTACTCGGACCATTTGAGGTACCGAATGTATAGAAAGCCAGTATATAGTGATTCTTTCGAACATAATATATTTCTTATTTCGTTTATTTGAAAGCTTATACATTGTACAAAGGAACAAGTTTAAGTCAACTCACATTAAATAGTTATTCTATGCTCCGCCTACAACAATAAAGACCATAATGTTAACTGGTCTGTAGGTTCGTTCGTTCGTTCGTTTGTCCGTGTATCCGTCCATTTATACTGCATTAGATTGAGTGTAAGACGACGTTGTAGTCAGATCAAGTTGAAACTAGGTACACATGTTCATCAAAATATGTACTTTTTAAATTAGTTACGGTTCTCTAAATATGGAAAATAATTGTGCGAGCAAATCATCATAGACAAACACTGTAGTTTTTTTCAAATTCAATTTGTTTACTTTTTATTCTCATTTCGTATCCGTAAATTACTCGTATATAACTATTATTTGATTGGGGATATACGATCCGTTTTAATATTTTGTTTGAAATCCTTGATTTTTGTTTACGATCTCGGTTAAGAGTTTGGAAAACCGAGAAAACGTAAAGACGACTCAAAATATAGTTTACATTTTTCAACTGTTTATAGTAATACGTAGAGGGCATTAATAAATACATATATAATAACATATAGTATGTGTTTATGCAAAAAGAATGTTCCTTTGCTTTTGTGTGTTTTCGCTGTGCATTTGCTGATTTAAGATACCAATTGTAAAAGATTTTGAAATGTCTTCCTTTACTGATTTTATTGAGGACATTTAGCCGTCAGTAAATACTACCAGACTTGAACTTGTTATAATGTCCAACAGAACGTATTGATCTGTACATTACATTGTGTTCTTTAGTGGTCGCTAATTTGATTATTGAATTTGATTTAGTTTATGTAATACGTAGTGCATTAGATTTGCAAACTATTGCCCAAGTAAAAACATAAATGTCATTTTAGGGCTGATTAGAAGGCATTTATGTATAGTAAGCAATGTCCCTTTCAGTTGGATTGCCTGCTTAATATGAAGATAAAGTCAAATTCAAGGTACAATATCCTTAGTCATAAATAAATCAAATCTAAAATACATGTACCTCCTAACTTGAAAAATCAGTCTGTTCCCATCATCTAATAAGCCTATACCACAACTTCTGCGACAAACATGTTCAGCTACAAACATATGTTGCGTGATCTTAATATTGTCGACTTCAAGTCTTGCCACCTGATGACACATTTGCAAGCTCCTCATTCATATAGTTTCTTTCCTGTCTCGTATGACGAAATCAATAAGTCGAGGTTGTTGATACAAATCAAGGAAATTATGGGTCTGAATACTCATGTTACATCTATCTTGAAAGGCCTAAATGTTGCTAACCACATGTGGGTCCTCTATACAAAAAAATGTGTTGCCCACAAAAAAAAAGCCCTCAAACAATATTGTTTTTGTTTGCAAATAACATTATAGTAAATGCTTGATAAATGAAAGAGATGCGGAAGATACAAAAGGAATACTCAACTTCATAAGTTGAAGACAAAATAACAACGCTACGGCAAAAACAAAACAAAAACAACGAAAAAAAAAAACAACAGACTACAAAACACAACATAAAAACTAAAGATTATCAGCACGAACCCCATTAAAAACCGGTGGTGATCGGAGAGTTAAGCAGATCCAGGCCATATGTGGCATCAAATGTGTTGCTTATGTAGGCACAAACTCGGTAATAAATCTAATTTGGTGATGTCGTCTTCGATAGAGAGAGGACAGGATCGGGTTTAAGACAAGTAGAACATATCCGTGGTCATCTGTGACACAGATATTCCAAAAGGGTCAACCAACTCGTGATGGCGTGAAATTTTTCGAAGGGTTGACACCAGATTTACCACTTGAAACCCTTGGTTCAATATCTTGTGTAAACAGCAATTCTCTATCAAAGGAATCATGAAAAGAAACGCAAGTTCTGGAATATCTGCTCAACCAGGAGATATATACTCTATATGCAGCTGTTGCTGAAATGTTAGTACATTGAAATGGAGAGTTCACAATATGGAAGCTGAATTTTTGTTTTCAACCTTATCGTCAATTTTAGATGCAAGTCAAAATATGAGGCAGACTGAACTTTATCTGTGGTATTCATGATTTCAGTTTTGATTGGACAAATTCATTCAACATAGTCACCATACTTTGAATTATGTAACAAGATGACATCATCTTTATAGCGGAACATAAAGTTAAAAGATAAGGCTAGCTTCTTTTCATTTTTCCGGTAAAGCTGCTGTATGGAGTCTGCTTCAACCGATTAAAGCAATAAGATGCAGGAGAAAGGGCACAGCTAGTACCTATAGGAATGCTGATTGGATGTTGGAAAAGACTTTCTCCAAACGAAAAATCAGAATGTTTTTACAAAGCTTGATTTATCTCTTCCTGATAGAAGATAATTACATCTACGGTGGGCAGTCTTTTTACTGAAACGAAGTTGGAATGATTCGTTCAATCTGTTTTAGTTTAAAATGGAAAATGTGAAATACTAGTGTAAAGGTTAGAGAAGTCAAATGATTTATACTATTGCAAGAGGAAAGAAATTCAGATTGTATGTACTCTAATATATATTGGGATTTTTTTAGAATCCACATTCAATTAAGATCGCCCCTAGAGAAGGTAGTTTCACAGTAACTTTGAAACACAGCTTTAATTGCTGATAAAATTGCTGTTAATAGTTTTTTCAATAAATGTATATACAAATGTATCATTCGTTTTCATGTCCGTCCGCGTTAATTCATCAATGAAGCTAGAACACACCCGCGAAATCGCGGGCATTTAGAGCGTGGTTGAAAGTATGTATAAACTGTTGTAGGATGAATTTTTGAAAAAGATTTTATGACTGGAGAATTTCAGGAAAGGTATCAAAAGTCATAGGTACTGGGGACAGGACAATTTTTTAGCCCTCCCCCTTTTGCTCAAAAGCCGTTATTTTTTGTTTATTATTAATTTCAATTATTTTCCCGTTTTTCTGTATACTATGAACATACATATAGAGAGTCTCTTTATAATATATCAGTGACCGCCGTGGATAGTAAACTTTGGAATTGATAGTAAATAGCAAATACACTTTATTTATAGTATATGTATGTTCATAGTATACAGAAAAACGCAAACATAATTGTCCTGTCCCCATGTACCTATTTTATTATACAGTCCTAAACGGAAGTCTTGTCTATGACTTAAAAGTCCGTCCGATGACGGAAACAATATTCGGACGCCTTTATTTTCGTTTTCCTCCCCAAGTAACCCAAACAGAATAATCATAAGCGAGGATGACAATTGCGACTATGCATGGTACCCCTAGGACACAGAGGAATGATGATTAATTTATTGACTGAGAAGGAGAAGCGACACACAAAATGAGGTCTTAATACAAAAATTTATGATAAAAGAGATGATTTTTCATTTCCTATCGTTAATTAATCATTTTTAGATGGTGACGTTCCCTTGTCACCATCTTATGGTGTTTATATATCTCAACTTGTAGGATTCGCTCGTGTATGTAACAACGTATCAGATTTTAGCGAGAGAAATTTATGTATTACTGAAAAATTATTACACCAGGGTTTTCGATATCATAAACTAGTCAAAACATTTACTAAATTTTATCATCGGTATAAGGACATCATTCGTAAATATAACTCAACATGCAGACATCTTATACGTTCGGGTATTTCACATCCAATCTTTTATGGTAATATTCTTTACAAAGCACAAAAATGTCAGTATTCACCTCAAAAGCTAACAAAACCTTTAAACAGACTTATTAAGAAGGGATATAGTTACGATACTGTTGTCAGGTCATTAAAGATTGCATATTTTGGCTTTAATATTGATTAACTTATAGGGTCTTTGCATCGGAATTAAACATATTTATTCTAAAACCAGTTGTTGGCATGACACGGGTTATGTTCTTCTCATATATTTTATGATGGTATAATACTAAACCCCTAACAGGAGGGATTGTGCCTGATATTCATATGATGAAGACATAATCTTTCAATCAGTTTAATTGAGGTCTGGAGCTGGCATGTCAGTAACTGCTAGTAGTCTGTTGTTATTTATGTATTATTGTCATTTTGTTTATTTTCTTTTGTTTCCTATTCTGACATCGGACTCGGACTTCTCTTAAACTGAGTTTTACTGTGCGTACTGTTGTACGTTTGTTTTTTCTACATTGGCTAGAGGTATAGGGGAAGGGTTGAGATCTCAAAAAACATGTTTAACCCGCCGCATTTTTGCGCCTGTCCCAAGTCAGGAGCCTCTGGCCTTTGTTAGTCTTGTATCTTTTTCAATTTTAGTTTCTTGTGTATAATTTGAGTTTAGTATGACGTCCATTATCACTGAACTAGTATACATATTTGTTTAGGGGCAAGCTGAAGGACGCCTCCGGGTGCGGGAGTTTCTCGCTGCATTGAAGACCCATTGGTGGCCTTCGGCTGTTGTCTGCTCTATGGTCGGGTTGTTGTCTCTTTGACACATTCCCCATTTCCATTCTCAATTTTATTCTCATTTAATAGTATAGATACACGCGACGTCACTCATGCAATTATCGTAATGTTTTACAAGTACGCATATATATGAACAGTCTGCTTCAAAATTGGCCCAAGAAACATGTTGTTTAGACAAATTGCCGATAAAAAGAATAATGTTTTTTTTTTGTGATATTGACTTCATCAGTTCGCCCTTAGGCCTAACGGGCGCGCTTGATAATCTTGCTCATAAAGTAAGTATCATAAACAAAAATATCATGCAGAGCAGACGTGTGTAGGCAACTATTGATATGAACTCTTTCTAGAGTATGTTAAAAGGGATTTACGGTTTATATTCTGTGACATAATCATAAAAAGAAATAGTAACTTATTTATTTTGACTATTGCCTATTCTATATAGAATCGAAAAAAAACGCTTCAATAGGATGACGTTAACGTGTAACTTTGGCAAGGGCACCCCTCTTTTTCGGCCGGGTTGCACGAAGTGCAGAATCGAATTATAGTATGGTGATGTCGGAAGAATGGTCGGGCGAAGAAAAGCAGTCAGGCGGTCGGACGATGATAAAGTTATATCCTATGTTATGTTGTGCCATTAACTGCTAGTATAATCAGCGAAGGTCCCTGAAACTTCACAGAAAAAAAAACCACACACATTTAGAAGTAATGCACATTCTATGATGGAATTGTCTGAGTATTTAACCATTTTCAGACTTTATTAATTTTCAGCAATTTTCCAAAGACAGAACCAATTGTAAACCCCCACTCTAATAGTGGGTGATATATTGCAATCACTTTGTCCGTTCATTCAACACATATTTTCGTTTATTTTACTCCGAAACCACGTAACGGAATTACTTCATATTTGGTCAGCATCTTAGCAGGGTTAAGTTGAACTTAGTGAACACTCATTTGAACCTATCAGATACCTACTTCCTGTTTAACGATACTTCGATCTTTTTCAAAATGTTGAATGCAGGTCATATTTTTCTCGGAACCAGATGCAGTACAGAATGAATTCATATTTTGTCAGTATCTCAATAGTGATGAGTTGTAACGTGTGTACGCTTTTCGGATCTGTCAGACTACCTAATTCCTGTTTTCCAATACTTTAATTACGAGTAGGGATATGCTCAGCGCGACAACACTTGCATTATTGTTGTGTTATTAACTCCTCGTACAGTTTTTAACCCAGAACCTCGAAATTTTACAGAACAAAGATACACATCTTTTATTGTGCTCCTGCTATTATGAAATTGTTTTAGTATTTTTTTCTTATATAGTATTTGATGAGCAAATATACAAAACTATATAGAAATGTTAGTATATCGAATACAGCAAAGTCGGTACTTTCTTACATTCTGTCAAACAGTATTCAATTACAATTTCTAGATGAATAATTAACGGTAAATGATGTATTGCCAAGTGATCAAATTTTGTCCAATTACGAGAGGAGCCCTACGCAACCACTCATGGTTTATCAAAAAATAAAACACTGATGAGGAAAGGTACAAACAAATATGCAGAAGTTTAAAACATTGATAATTTGAAAGGTTTGGATGCTTCAAAACTTTTCGATGACAAAAATTGACGCATGAATCCTCAGCAAATTATATCTACCAAAGCTTAGTGGATTTTTTATTAAGAAAATTTAGAAGGTTATAGTGTAATTATTACCATTGTCATGTGTTCATGACTATAAAACACAACAAGACCATGCAGATATTTAATCTGAAAATAATTTAGTATCAATAAAGCTTCCATCCACTAAATGTGGTTCGATGAAAGTCTGGTGCGCTTATTATTGCCTTTCCACCAAGGTAAACCGGATGAGTCCGAATAAACACAACTTCACCCTGATTGACTTCAACGACCACTAAACCTGTTGTGGTTCTATAATAAGTTCCCCCTCCATGTGAATCGCACATGGCGGCTCCAACCACTGCAGCGTTGACAACCACTTGTGTAATACGGTCTCCTTGAGTATCGCAAACAACTGTCCATGTAAACACATAAATTCCGTTTTCAGGAACTGTAAACATTCCGGAAAATTTATTGTAATGTCCACCAACATTTGTCTGGACACTGCGGAAAACTAATATATGATTCAGGGCTGGAAGTGGTTCATTTGAAGGCATGTAGGCATAAAAGGCAATGATTCCTACAGTTTGACTGCCTGTTGAATATAAAGATAAGGTTAAATTAAATGAAAAAGTATACCTAAAACGACAAAGTTATTTTTCATTTACCTGTATATATTATGAAAACCGGTTTTTTCAAAAGTGATTATTTTCTAAGGGTTTAATATTTCGCGGTAGTGTTTTGCCATGGCTTTATTTGGACTTGTTTGTTTGCTTTTTGGCCTTGAATGTTTGTCCCTAATATTTTATTAACTATGTATTTACTTTCAGGTATCACAGATCGAATTTATTCGTTCATAGTATGTTAATTTACGTTTTGATTGAGTTAAGCCTTCCAATTGATGTTTTATCGTGTGTTTTCTATGTTGTGATGTTATACTATTGTTTCAGAAAAGGGAGAAGGTTTGGTACCATTAAAACGTTTAATCCCGCTGCAAATGTTTGCACCTGTCCTAAGTCAGGAATCTGATGTACAGTAGTTGTCGTATGTTTATGTAATTTATACGTGTTTCTCGTTTCTCGTTTTTTATATATACTAGACCGTTGGTTTTACCGTTTGAATGGTTTTACACTAGTACTTTTGGGGCCCTTTATAGCTTGTTGTTCGGTGTGAGCCAAGGCTCCGTGTTGAAGGCCGTACATTGACCTATAATGGTTTACTTTTATAAATTGTTATTTGGATGGAGAGTTGTCTCATTGGCACTCACACCACATCTTCCTATATCTAAATATCAGTCGCACTTAAATTAGTGGAATATGATGTTAAGATTAGACTACATGTATAAGGTTATGTAAGTTAAAACATAATATCCCAAACTTACTATTACTACTTATAACATCCAATCTGAACGACAATATGAATTACTTGTGGCAATGGTTGGCTGCAAAAAATGTAAGAGTTAGGTCACATTTATTTTGTACAATTTGTAATATTGGAGTGTGTTTGTTTTGATTTATTTTTATCTCAAGCTTAGCACCAGGAATGGCAAAGACTACCACAACAACCAATTGAACGTTTGATTAATGGAATGAGAAGACGGTTAACATCGGTGATTTGTGGGAATAGCGGTTTCAATCGGTATTTATCATTGTTTGTTGTGTTTGTAGCTATCACGAGTTGGTTGACCGTAATAGAATACCTGTTTCACAGATTACGACGGATATGTTCCAATTGTCGTAACCACAATCCCATCCTCTTTTCTAGAATGTGAACTACCGAATTAAACTTGTCACCGGGTTTGTACTTACATAAGCAACAAGACGGGTGCACCATGTATAGCAGGATCTGCTTATCCTTTCGAAGCTACTGAGATCACCTCCGGTTTTTGGTAGGGTTTGTGTTGCTCAGTCTTAAGTTTTCTATGTTGTGTTTTCTGTACTGTTGTTTGTCTTTTGGTCGTTTTCTTTTTTTTCATGGTGTGTCAGTAATTTTCGACTTGTGAGTTGAAATGTCCCTTTTGGTATCTTTCGCCTATCTTTTGTAACCCCTGACAAACAAAGGTAATTGTGCTATTGAACAATCTACTTGTAAGCAGCCAAAGTTGAAGGTTGTCCATTTTTAGTACCTAAGACATCCTCTTGTTTGACAAACATTGTACTTAAACAAATTCTTTATTTCCTTCAACCTTTTATTTACTATATGCATATGGTCTTTTCAATAACATAATTGCATTATTTATATACTTTTGGAGCCATACACTATATAATCTGTTACAATATTTAGGTTTGTGCGATACGTTTTTTATAGGTGTTTAGATAATGCCCTTTCGAATTCACAGAATAATTCGAAGTTTGGTGACTATGTTGATTTCAACGAACTTGTAATAAAGGATACCACAGATACAGTAAAGACTGCTAACTATATTGACTTTCACTTTAATTTTAAGAAATTGACCTTGATGGTATGTTGAGTACTACGACAAAGGGCTTATTTCAATTTTGCCAATGTTACATTTCTATTTCGGTGTAGTAACATTTCAGCAGCGGTTGCTCATGGTGTCTGTATCTCCCAATCGATATGATATTTCAAGGCTTGCATTTCCTATCATTATTTGCTTGATAGAGGGTTGCTACAATTAAGCTACTGAACCAAGGGTTCCAAATGTAAAGGTGAAGTCATCCATTCGAAAGTTTAACGGTCGCCATCATCATTTGTTTTACCGTTATAGAATATCCGTGTCCCAATTCCGTGCTCTTTTCGTCGAATGTGAAATCTTCCAATTGTTTTCCTACAATGAGTAACATTGCGGGCATGCCTCTGGTGAAGCAGGAAGTGCTAGCCCTCCAAGAGCACATGCATGCGCCCCAACTTAATTTTTTTGTGAAGTTATTTATTTGACTGTTGTATGTCATTTGATGTTTTTCCTTTTCATGTTGGTGTAGTTTGTTTTATTGGAATAACGGGTTTTGATTGCCTATTGGTATATTCTTCCTCTTTTTACACTATATTTTGAATAAGCAAGAAAACCTTGGCAATAGACCCTTTGGGTACACCTGTGAAAAAAAAACAATCTTGTCAGAGAGCGTATGACAAACTTACCACTTATACGTCGCTGCGGTTGACGAATGGGAACAGTAAGACCATCCAATGACTGTGAAACCGAAACATTATCTGTTCTGTTATTTGTTACAACAACGAATGTTTTCCTACATGCACAATCTTCTGATTCCAAGATGGCAATTCTGTTTTCAAGCTTCTTAATGACATGGATCTGATGGTCAATAGTATCTGATAACTGTTTGTTGACTTTCTTAAGTTCTGATTGATGTCGTTGAATTTCAGTGAAAATGGTTTCTACGTGTTTCCATTTTTCGCTCTCACTTAAAATTGCGCCTGCTTGGAGAATAAAACACAGGAAAAGACTGCAGACTAGTGGAAGTCTCATAATGACGATATTGTTCTAGACTTACAAGGTCAGTGATAAGGAATTTCATTCTTATCAAGTATCTTCTGTATAAATTTTATTTAAATAAATTCGAATTATATAAGACAGATTTAAGCATCATAGTTCCCGTTGTACTGCTAAATGTGCCTCCTCTGCTTATCTCTCCGCTAACCGAGAAATAAGTTATCTTTTGAAATGAAATGTATAGAATTAAGTATCAAAGTTACATGCAGTTAACTAAAAGAGTATATTTGGTGCTATACAGGGAATGAAAGACGAAAAATGGAGATTGAAATCCTTTAAAAACAAAAGAAAAACATTCAGTCGGAAAGAAGTGAAGAATTTCTAAACGAAAATTAACTTTCTATGTTACAGTTAATCTTCATTTATAAGGCAGATTAGAATTTTGTTTTTGTATAATATTTTATAGACTAGTATTTTTCACTCTGTATAATATTATGTGGACTATTATTGCTATTTTTTGTGTACATTGTGTCATTGTGTGGACTATTATTGCTATTTTTTGTGTACATTGTGTCATTGTGTGGACTATTATTGCTATTTTTTGTGTACATTGTGTCATTGTGTGGACTATTATTGCTACTTTTTGTGTACATTGTGTCATTGTGTGGACTATTATTGCTATTTTTTGTGTACATTGTGTCACTGTGTGGACTATTATTGCTATTTTTTGTGTACATTGTGTCATTGTGTTGTGTGGACTATTATTGCTACTTTTTGTGTACATTGTGTCATTGTGTGGACTATTATTGCTACTTTTTGTGTACATTGTGTCATTGTGTGGACTATTATTGCTATTTTTTTGTGTACATTGTCATTGTGTGGACTATTATTGCTACTTTTTGTGTACATTGTGTCATTGTGTGGACTATTATTGCTATTTTTTGTGTACATTGTGTCATTGTGTGGACTATTATTGCTATTTTTTGTGTACATTGTGTCATTGTGTGGACTATTATTGCTATTTTTTGTGTACATTGTGTCATTGTGTGGACTATTATTTTTTATAGTGTTGTTTTCCCTTTTCCGACTTATGAATTTTTATCGAATTGAAAAGTTGTTTATTTTTGATCTATGCAATTATTGCAATTAGGCTGTAATCAGTAATTTCTCGTTATCACGCGGCAATTGGCACATCAATCAGTGCTAATAGAGAAATTTGTAATTCATGTTGCAAATTCAAAAAATGATGGAAAAGAAATCTCGAAATGGAGAGGGGACACAAGTCTTTAAACGATTTTTTTTTCATAATTAATTTTTAATTTTCTGGAAAAAAGTAAGTGTGGCGGTGGAGTCCAGCCACCGGAACCCTTCCGCCAATCCGCCAATGCTTGATCCTTTTCCAAAATCTTTTTTACCTACAAATTTTACTGTTTCATCAATAAAAAGTCAAATGATACTGTCAATTTACTATATTGTTTTACTCATTTATAGTCTCATAGAGGTCCGGCGAATGATTAGTTTGTGGTGAAGGAAACTTTTAATCAGATTTATTTTAACCTGCAAAAATGTGCCTCCTTCTCTACCGAATAGTGAAGTATTTGTCTCGCCTGCGACGATAGTGGCGATCGAAGGAAAGACCGAATCCAGCGTCGGCGCCGTCGACAATCGTTAAAGTTTGTGATTAGGTTACATAGACATATCTCTGGGTTAACCTTATTCTAAGTGTACAGGAATGGAGATAAACATTTGGGTTAAATTGTACTTAAATTCTATACAAAACTTAGATATATCATATTCGATTAATAAGATATGTGGAACTTTTTTCATTTTTTTTTTTTTTTTTTGTAATCGGAATACAGTTAAGAAACGATTTATCAGGAAGGAAGTTATATTGTTGAATTTAGAGACAGAAATAAGTTATATATACCTTTTAACATAGTCTATTAACCCATTTCCTTATTCCTCTTTGCATGTGGAAATTAAAGACCGGACATTTTTGCAAGTGAGCAGCTTAAGAAACACTTAAACATCTACATGTAGTTTAGGCCAATTTATTATGTCGGTCATTTAGTTTACCTTTTGAATATAATATAACTAAAACTAAAATAGAAAATCGATGGAAAGTAATACTTTGATAGGTTCACATGTGCATTTCTATATTGGAATACGATCATTTGAATACCTGTGAAATTTTACTACCATTTCCTTGTATGTGTATTCAATCGGGAATTTTGATTAATCGGAGGATGTAAAACACACTGTTTTGTCTTCTTCTTAAGGTATGTTTTATTTAATCAGGTAAGTTTGTAAATCTTGTTTTAAATTTAAGAACGACATAAAACTCAACTTTTTTGAAAGATGGATAAAATTTGTATTAGTATTGCGTAAAAAATGGAACTAACGGTGATCTTTTTATCGCCTTCAAACTAACGGTGTTGTGAAACGTGTATTAATTGTTTAAGCAAGTTACGCAAATTATCATTTCACAAAAATATAATGTAATTTTTACTCTAGAATATGAAATATCCGACTTGATGTTGTCGTAGATCGGTGTGCTCCCTTGATGGTCGGACCAAAATCAGACTTTTAAAATTGGCTTGAAGTCAGAATAATCTGACCAGAATTGATCGCTTACATCATCCTGTAGTCTTCTACCTTGTAAAAAGTCATGTTCAAGGTTTCGTTCTGGTGAAAAAAATGGTCCATATTAATTTCGTATTATATGTTATCATTCCGAATATGCAATTTTTTGCCGCTGAACATCTATTAACTAATCAAGTGTTCTTAGATTTTCCATTTATATGATGCAATAGTCTATGCGCACAACAGAATTTTGTTGATGTCGATTGATAAAACTCATGGATGCTAACCGTCCAATAGCTAATATTACATGCGTGATTACGGCGATGGCATAACAATGAGAAATGAATATAACTCTGATTTGTACTAGACCAAAAGACTTAGCCGTTATGCTAACTCATAAAGGAACAGTCTACGGGAAGACATGATTGCTCACCATTAGAAAATGTTTGGTTGTTCTTACTCCTAATTGTCATGTATTTGAGTCGTACTCAAGGCACGTTTTCGAAAGAAGACCACCAACAGCTTTTTCGTTTGTTTTGTTGTTTTGTTGGTTTTTTTTTTTTTTTTTTTGGGAGAGGGGGTGTCAGTTCTTTAATGTTGTTAAGTTAGTTTGAGGAAATATGAAATTAAACATTTATCCGAATGAGGTAAGTCTATCTATAGTTATGATTGAAAAGTAAAGGTAAAGTATTGATTTAATATTAGTCAAAATAGTACTGAAAACAGTTTTTTTAAGCAATTATAGGAGTTATACTATAAGGTAAAAGGTCTAATTGTTTTCATATAAAGCAATACAAACATCTCGAAAGAAGTCTGTAGAAATCATTTGAAATAAAGTTTTTGTCGTTTTGATTGATATGGAATTAAATCATATTTTACAATGGATTTTGAATTCTTTGACTTTGTCGCGAAAAATATGTTTCAAATAATATATAATTATGTATGGTATTACATGTATTACATGTATTCGCGATTTATCCCGCCTTATTTGGTAGCCTACATGATAATAAAATAAGATTTAGTGATACGTCGGTGAGACAGCAGCCCAACGACATAAAACGCCAAAAGACACTTAGAGGTCAAAATACGGTTTTACAATATGAGGGTCTGGATGGGGTTTACAGAATAGAGAATAATGGACAAAAAGTGTAGAATAAAGGGAGACAAATAGGCAAAAGGATAAAGAAATGAAGGATCCCATCTAGACCCTCCAATATGTCAAGCTATAAATCGCCTCGCGTCTAGAAAAGCTGTGAATAAATTTAACAGAATCTATCAAAGATCTGCCATTTACATCAAATTCCATACAAAAAATTTTAAATCACAAAAAAATAACAGCATTAAAATTTTAGCAAAAGACAACCACTCAGGCTGCCAAGTTTCTGCCTAAGGACAGGCACATGAGCATGTGGCGGGGTTCGCTAAAGTCCCCATTTTAATCTCGATTCGTGGAATAAAAAAAGGTATACATAAAAGGACGATCAGTGAAAATAGTATTTAAAAAACACTTAACTCTAATATACCGGTATAACCGATTGCCAAAGCACAGGAACAAGAACAACAAAAATTAGCTAAGAAAGCTCGAATATACTGAAAGCAAGCGCAAACAGCAAACTTATTAATGTGCATTATCATCAATTCCTATCCTCATTTATGGTCATTTAAAACGAAGAAAAATGAAAGTTAGTTTGTATATATATGTTAAGAGTTAAATTCAACGTAAATTTGTTTTTTCGAATTTTTCAACCAGTAAATAAGATATGACACTTAATCAAGAATGAAGAAACCACAAAATTGTTGTTGATTAGTCTGTTCACTTAGTATACATATTATATAACAATCTAAAAAATCAAGTGCACATCATGTCATTGTTACATGTTATATCAAATGAATGTATCATAATATTACATAACCTTCTCCAATCAGAGGATTGCTATCATTTAAGAACATTAATTTATCATGTCCGGGATCTTGACATTTTATTGTGAAATGTTATCATGAACTTTTTTTGAGACACCAAATATATAGATTTGCGGAAGTGAATGTCTAAATTTTAGAACCAAAATAACACTTATTTGTAACATGCATGGTAATTTTCCCTTTGATCTTTGCGTGAGTTAAAATCGGTTATTTTTAGAGGAGTGCGTTAACTGAATGATTTTTTAGTTATTGCACTCTCCAGTCCCGCCGTGTGTCGCTTGTCATAGGAAAAGCAAAGAATGGAAGGAGCTTAGACCAGTGCTCTTACTTCCATCTCAAGTTTGTTATTTCACTGTCTAGCTCCACCTCTTTGGCTCCTTAAAGTAAATAAAAAAAATCGGGAAAAAAGGGGGGGCTTACTCTAAAACTAGCCAAACTTGCAAACCTAACCCTAAATTAAAAATGGTTTCCTGTACTTGAAACAAATGAATGCCTGAGGAAAGCTACATGATGAAAGTATCACGGCAACAATTCATTTACATGTACAGATCTATCATTAAATCAAATCCAACTAAAATGTCCAATCCATGAGATCATTTTCTGAAAACTAGAGACATTTTGTCATAGAAAGCGCAACTATTTGATTGACATATTTAATTCATGAAAAGTACAGTTAAGTTTAACCCCTGACATGTGTCATCGCCCATTAATGTTATAAATCATATATAGCCACGCCTTTCTCATTAACATATTTAATCCACCCAAAGCTACGCTTTTTGTGAATTAAATACGTTAATTCGTAAAAGGCGTGCTATATATATAACGTAGACTAACGGAAATAAAAAAAACATTTTTAATTTTCATTACAGGCACTTCATGAGCAAACTATTTGGTGTGAATAGTTTTCATCTTCCTCTTCCCATCACAGTTATACTTCCATCAATGTTTGCATCAACGGTAGAATAAATATGTGAATTAAAAACATTAATTTCTGGAATACTTTAAAGTGGAGCGATGAATTTCCCCAAAGAGGGAACACCACTAATACGAGTGGCTCAAAACGATGAGGGAAGTTCATTGTCATGGATTTTCAAATGGACTCCAGTGGAATTGCTAGTTGTTTTACATACAGTAGCCATTGTGGCACTGGCGCCAGTACAAACCTTCTACGTCATCGATGAGACGGCAAAAAAGCACGGTCAGAAACACATTATACGGCATGCCGAAAAGTCCTGTTACCCTGGCAACACCACGAACACGTCTCACATTAACGATACAAGTAGTATTATTCAAAAGGAGTCTGCTGAAATAATCATGTATTTAGGATTCTGTTCAACATTTGCTTCTGTCATTCCAATATTCTTGCTGGGTTATCTCTCAGATTTCTTTGGGCGGAGAATAATGTATATCATATCTATTTGTGGAACTATGTTTAAGGAATTAATCTTACTGTTAACAGTTTTACTACGGCTACCCATCTGGGTATTGTATATAGGGCAGATAGGTTTTGCATTTACCGGTACGTTTAGTGGCTCAATGGTTCAAATTTTTGCAACTGTTTCTGACATAACTCCACCAGGAAAGAAGCGGGCTTTCCGCATAACTGTAGTCCAGGCAACCGGAATGTTGACAGCGGCGATAACACATTATGGTATGGGATACTGGATATGGACTGAACGATTCAGTGAACCAATTACTATGACTTTAGCTATATCTTTATTGACGATATTTCTAAGTGTATTTATTCTTCGAAAATCTAGTGAACACGATTCTCAACCAAAGAGTCTTCTTGGACCATTGAAACTGTATATCAGAGACACACCACAGCACAGAAGACGAAAACTATTACTGTGTTTGCTTGTGTTTCTGTTGTCATCGTCGTGTCTACAAGGAAAACTTGAATACCAGACTTTGTTCCTGATGCACAAGCCAATCTGTTGGAATGAGTTTAACATACAAGTTATGCATGCTATTCAAACGACGGTTAATACAATATGTGTTGTCGGCATTGTCCGATTGTTCCTTAAATTTACCGAAGATGTTATGGTCCTCATAATTGCTTCAATATCTGGTATTGCATCTATGTTGATATTGAGTTTTTCTGTGAACAGTTGGATGGTTTATTTACGTAAGTATATAAGCTTATGAGTAATGCATCATACTTTGCAGAGGTTAAAATAAAAATGAGGGATGCGGTATGATTGAGAAAACTATCCACCAGAGTTTAAATTAATTTGTAGTAAGCAATAATAGGCCACCGTAAGGCCTTCAACAATGAGAAAATTCCATACCGTATAGTCGGTTTTAAAAGGCCCCAACTTGAAAAATGTGAAATAATTCAGATGAGAAAACTAACGGCCTCATTTATAACAAAACAATTTACGAAAAACAAATATGACAGACATGAACCAACGACAACCATTGCACTACAGGCTCCTGACTTGGGACGGGCACATAAAGAATGTTGTGAGGTAAAGCTTGCTTGTAAGCGCCCAATTCTCCCCTAACCTGAGACAGTGGTGTAACAGCTGATGATTTCTTTCTTTCTTTTGTAGATGTTATTTTTTTGTTTTTTGTTTATTTTATATGTGTTATTTTAGGGGTTTTCTTTCTTTTATAGATGTTATTTTTGGTTTTGTTTCCATTTCCGTGTTTCCAGTCATGCGTGCCATGATGTCAAGAGTAGTTGATCCTCAAGAGCAAGGTATGATTAAAGTAACTTGGCAATCATTGTGTACCTGCACTCTATATTGCGGGTATAAAATATGTCATTGATAGAGCAACCAAACAACAAAATAAAGCCATTGATTTTCAGGTCCATAAACAATTATGTCTACCAATTGGAATATACCAGTTGATAGACGTGTCTGTGTGTGTTTTCGGTATTAGAAGTTATAGAATATGTTTCCATAACCATCACGAATTATTGTTGTTTCGCAGTGGTTTAGATCCCAACTGACAATGACTGAGAGGAGGGAGACTATTGCTAGTTTTACATAAAATAGGATTGTAAAGGAATAATTAAACGTGTTTTGGTGCTAAAAGACTCTTCCTCACCTTGTCTACTACCAAAAGGGCACCTTTCAGGCCTAAATACTACATTGTGATCATCGTGAAATCAACGATTTCTATCTCATATTCGCTAATGTTGTAAAAATGCAACACTCTAAAAATACATTTAGTTTAAGAAAGGTTAACCAATAAACGACTTGCTTGTAGGCTGGATCTAAAAGATAAGCGAAGGACACCAAAGGGACATTCAAATATGTGAAACTTAGCAGAAACAGTATCATGGTTTCTTTGTCAATTCTCCAGAATGTCACCGAGTAATGAGAGCATGTACATCTTCTGAGTTTGTGTATTTTTCTTAACTTTCGAATTTCAAATAATTAATTTCCAGTTTCACCGATTATGGAGAGAAATGAATTTTCAAAGTGTACATATAATGCATCAAAATAGTTCTGATGGCATGTGTTTTTACATTATACACATGAAATCCTATCTTTGGTAATGTTTTTGTATTTTAGGATTTTTGTTTGCCAGTATTGCCGGTTTAGATGAGTTACAAGCCGCAGTATCCGGAGTTGTTTATGGTAAAATGTATACCGGGTCTGTTGATTGGTTTCCTGGATTCATATTTCTCATAATGGCGGCAATGTTTTCCGTAGCACTTGGTGGTTCTTTGTAAGTACTAATTAAATCTATAAATTTCAAGATAAAGATTGATCTGGTGTCTTCTGTCATCTTAGATTGTAAAATAGTAGAAAACATTCGGTCTAGATCTTTATTTAAATATATTTTTCATCTAAATTAAAAGCCTTAGACTGTCCTTTGTTTAACATAGATATAAGAAGATGTGGTATGAGTACCAATGAGACAACTCTCAATCCAAGTCAAAATTTATAAAAGTAAACCCATTATAGGTCAAAGTACGGTCTTCAACACGGAGCCTTGGCTCACACCGAACAGTAAGCTAGAAAGGGCCCCAAAAATTACTAGTGTAAAACCATTCAAACGGGAAAACCAACGGTCTAATCTATATAAAAAACGAGAAACGAGAAACACTTATGAACTACATCAACAAACGACAACTACTGAACATCAGATTCCTGACTTAGGACAGGTGCGAACAAATGCAGCGGGTTTAAACGTTTTAATGGTACCAAACCTTAACCCTTTTTCTGAAACAATAGTGTAACATCACAACATAGAAAGACACAATTTAAAATATTAACTGAAATAGCTTAACTCAATCAAAGGACATATTAACACCAGTGAACATACACTGAACAAATAAATTTGACCTATGATACAATGTAAATACAAAATAAATAAACTAAGGGAAGAATAATAAAAGTAACATGTTATATCGGTATGAAATGTTAAACAATTTAAGAAAAACAATATGCTCGAACAAAAATATCATCCATTTGCAATAACTTTAAACACAGGTAAATGAAAATAATTTTGCTGTTAGGTATACGTGTACAGTTCCAATAGAGAAAGGAAATATTTTTACAAAATAAATAATTTTGATGTTCATAGTACGAAGTGAAAATTTATAGTATTACCAAACACTTATCAAAGCTGGTATATAGACCAGATATAACCCTGAATAACATTAAATATCAAAACGCATTGCAATTAGTATAAACAGGTCAAATAAACACGAAAGTACGATTTGAGAGTACTCGCAATTACTGACAGCTAGTTAAAAGCCAAAACAATTAATAATAAAAAAACATATTGGTTCGTTCTTGGTTTATCCATTACTTTTTTTCGGCTGTAAGAGTTAAATGTCCAGCGTTTCTTTTTTCTTTGACAGTTACATAATCATAATAAACATTCTTTTCTTTTTTTTTGCAGAATACTTTATAAATGGCTGAAAGGAGATAATTCCGACAGAATCTGAAATAATGGTGGAATTATGTTGAAAAATGGCAATTTATTATCCTAATCGTTTTTTTTGTACCCTATGCTTTTGGAACATTTTATCATTGTTTATTTGTTTTAACATGAATCTTTCTTTAGTGTGTGGGTTTTTTTCCATGTGCTTTTTCAACATTTTTTCATTGTTTATTAGCTTTAACATGAATAGGTTTTTCATTTGCTTTTGTAACATTTTGTCATTGTTTATTAGTTTTAATAAGAACCTTTTTTATGTGTGTTTTTCAAATGCTTTTGTAACATTTTGTCATTGTTTATTAGTTTTAACATGAATCTTTTCTTATAGGTTTTTCATTTGCTTTTGTAACATTTTGTCATTCTTTATTAGTTTTAACAAGTATCTTTTTTATGTGTGTTTTTCATTTGCTTTTGTAACATTTTGTCATTGTTTATTAGTTTTAATAAGTATCTTTTTATGTGTGTTTTCATTCGCTTTTGTAACATTTTGTCATTGTTTATTAGTTTTAATAAGAACCTTTTTATGTGTGTTTTCATATGCTTTTGTAACATTTTGTCATTGTTTATTAGTTTTAACATGAATCTTTTATTATAGGCTTTTCATTTGCTTTTGTAACATTTTGTCATTTTATTAGTTTTAACAAGTATCTTTTTTATGTGTGTTTTTCATTTGCTTTTGTAACATTTTGTCATTGTTTATTAGTTTTAATAAGAACCTTTTTTATGTGTGTTTTTCATATGCTTTTGTAACATTTTGTCATTGTTTATTAGTTTTAACATGAATCTTTTGTTAAAGGTTTTTCATTTGCTTTTGTAACATTTTGTCATTCTTTATTAGTTTTAACAAGTATCTTTTTTATGTGTGTTTTTCATTTGCTTTTGTAACATTTTGTCATTGTTTATTAGTTTTAACAAGAACATTTTTGTGTATGTTTTTCATATGCTTATGTAACATTTTGTCATTGTTTATTAGTTTTAATAAGAACTTTTTAACGTGTTTTTCATATGCTTTTGTAACATTTTTGTTTATTAGTTTTAACAAGAATGTTTCTTTTGTGTGTGTTTTTCATATGTTTTTGTAACATTTTGTCATTGTTTATTAGTTTTAACAAGAACGTGTTTTATGTATGTTTTTCATATGCTTTTGTAACATTTTGTCATTGTGTACAAGTCATGGTAGGAAGTAGACCTAGCTATATCTGTGGTTTCCTTTATTCGAGATGCGATATTTTAGAATAAGAAATTCTTATTTTAACTCGGCTCAATCAAACCAGATTCCGCCGAAATATTCTACGCATCCAGAGACTCGATCAACATCATCGCAAACGATTTTAAATTATTCAGTAAAAGACGTCCTCCTTACATCGGAAAGAGTAGTTAAAGGATCGTGTATTAGCTTCTTTTTATTCTTCTTCAGAAAGAAGTAGACAAGAAGAAAGGCACAGATGGTCGCTATAGTAAAGAAGGCTATCTGCTGAAAAGCACCCCGAACCAAAATGAAAACTGAAAACAACTCTTTATAAATTTCATGCGTTCCGAAAATCTTTTCTGGATTTACCTTCATCAGGAACGCTCAAAGCCAAATATTTGAATGTCAAGGATTTATAAGAACCGCAACATTTGAAGAGCTATATTTATGATCAAAAGGACATACAAAACAGCCAAATCCATTTCAGATCAACTTTGCCTGAGGGAGTTGTAACCTTAGTTTCTTGATAATTTCTAACTTTATAAATGCACAATTTTAGAAAGATTTGTTATAGATCGTGTCAGATCCGAAGTTCGAACTACTGAGCTGATGTTTCCCTCGGGGATTGATAGCCCACCAACAGCGGTATCGTCCCAGTGCTGTAAAAAATGAAAACAGCACGAAATTCATGCGTCCAAAGTGCTTTTCTAGATTTACCTTCATCGGGAACGTCCAAATATTTGAAAGCCAAGGGTGTACAAGAACCGAAACAGATGACCTATGTTTTCAATCAAAATGTCATGCATCTTCATATGTCAGATTAAGAGGACCTTTTCTTAGAATCGAAGTTTTTAATCACAAAATATTGCTTGTTCCTCCCTTCAACAATACATTTGAATCTGCTTTGGTCAATCGTTTTATGATACAAAGTTGGACTAATTATTTTAATATGTACAAGTTTAGATTAAAGAATACTAGTATTTAGGAGGAGAGGATAAATGTTTAATACTATTTCTTAAAGGGGGGACTTTAATTGCATCTTCTTTAACAGATCTTTGAAATTTTGTTAAATCCAAATTTGATTCACAACACCCCAGATTCTAAAGCCTGGTGGAGGCATAAAATCTTAAAATTTTTGGAAGAGATCCAGCAATAAAATGTTGTGTGTAATTTTGGTGTCCAGGAGAGTGAAGGAAGACCAGTTCTGAACCTTTGATTGAAATTCTAAAAGATCAAACACATACATCTGTAGTAATTATAGTTCAGATATATTTCTGGTGTCCAAGTGAATTATCAATACCTTATTTCTTTTTTATCAAGCAATTAAGTAGTATACAATGCGATTCATGCACAAATACACTTTTGCTTTGGGCTTTGTCTGCGGGGACGAAAACAACGTTCTTGTCATGGAGGTAAGACAGGTGACCAACAATACAACGTTTAAAAGTTGGCACATTTTCGTCATTGAGTATCAAAATCATAAGATACTGAGTTTATTTTACGTACCTTAGGTGCATTTCGAACAGTTAGACAACCGAATCTTGTCATCTGTGATACATGAGCGACATAAATAGTCTGAAGTAGTTAACAATAAAAATTGGGAGTCCTATTCTTCGACAATTTGATAAATATTAGTGCTTCACATACTAGTATTGCACAGAGCCTTGTCTATTGCTGACTTTTGTATATTGTCCTCTAGATGTTTTGTGATTATTTTGGTCGTTGAATTGTTGTGTCACTGCCGTATCTAAGAGTCTAAGCTGGAAGTACCTGTTATACCGGTTTTGTAATTACTACTAGCGTTAAGCGAATGATTAACTTTTACAAAATACTGATGTATACAGGCAATTAATCCCGTTATTATTATGAAATGTAAATCGTCCATTGTTGAAGACCGTATGGTGACCTCTATATGTATTTTTCTGTTGCATGTCTTAGTGACAATGACGTATGCATCAGCTTTCATTTTAATCATGTTCTGGTATTTCAAATATGGGTGATAAAATGCAAAAGTGATTGCGCAATTCAAATCGCTTCAAAATCCTATCTACAAAAATGGTGTCTAACCTTGAAAATCCATTTTGTTTATTTTATCTAAGAAGATCAAAATAATTAAAAATATGGTACGATTGCCAATGGGACAAGTATACACCAGAGTCAAACGGACAGGGATATACACACTTATAGAGTACACTACGGCCTTCAACAATAAGCGAAACCCCTATAGTTAGCTCTACAGGTCCCAGCATGACAAAGCATGAAACAATTCGAAAGAGAAAACCAACGATTAATAATAAAAGCAAAAAACGAAACACAAATAACTTTGACTGCAACCAACGATAACCAATAAGTTACAAGCTCCTGTCTTGAAAACAGCTTGCACAGAATGTAGCGGGGTTATTAAACATGCTTGTGTGCGCTCAACCACGCCCCCAAACAAAACTCAAAAACATCTGGGAAAGTTGTGTAAGAGCACAACACAAGAAAACAAACTATAAAAATCAGTGAGAAAAGAGTTGATTCACCAGAACGCCACTTTTAAATCACAAAAAACCATAGCAAAACAAAAGAAACACAAGGTAACTAAGAGTAGTTCAATTAATTAACCAAGTTTTCCCAGACTCAAAACTTTTACAAATTTAACTGTACTAAGAGTCTGTGAAAACATTTGTTCATACATTTGATTACGTTATGTCTTTGAAACAACGAGTGTCCCCAGTACATTATCTCTGTTGAGTTCATGCTTATGCAGAAAATTATCTTCAAAGTCTCCAGCGCAACCATGGTATTATTGTAATAAAAAAATGATAATATTAATTTACCGTAAATGCACGAATATAAAATACATTTGTAAATAAGATAAAAAAAGAAGTTAGTAATAATTTATGTATAATTGTGTGACGGGATTGCTTCCCTTCATTAGTAGATACTTAGTCAGCCGTAAGCGGTTGGGCTAAGGAAGTACTTCTTTAGCTCAGTCGGTTATAGCGCTGCCTAGTAACACAGAGGTCCCGGGTTCGAGTCCCGGAGGAGATGGGCGATTTTGCTCTCCGGTTACATTGTACAGAAATCTAGTACAACAAACAACATTAAGACTACACACTTGGGGATTGGAGAGTTGTGTGACGCAAGACAGTGTTCCTCGTTTACTTTCTAATTTTGTAAATTTACTACACTGGTTACAGTCAAATTTTGCAAGCAATATTTCTTACTTTATTTGTGTTCCATTGGCAAAGCAAAGACTACCAATTCGGCAATATTCACCAAGACTCAAATAAATATTAAATAAGACGTGCATTTTACTCCTTTACGGCATGATGTGTGGTAAAATACAATTGACGAATATTCCGAGATCCCAGATTGTAATAAAAATATGGAATTACAGTAACCAGCTCACCATTGAACTGCATTTGATAGTTTGATTCAAGTCCATGCACCACCAATCAGTTAACGCAAATGTTGCCACATGATATCTAACGTCGAAACGTCATAAACCTCTCTGGCAACCTTGTATCAGATGAGAACGTTGCTACCTACTTGTATGCAGTATTTATGCTTCTAAAGATCTGAAATAGAATTTTACAGCTTAGGTGAAGATTGTAGGATTCTAACTGAGTGTGGTAAGACTATTTTTTTTTGTCTTAAGGGTAATACTTGTGGCAATTTGGCAAATGCAATGCAAAATTAACGAAAACTATTGGTGTATTTGATTTCTTTTAGACTTTTTATCAAATTTCTTGTTTCTCCTACCTTTATTTTACACAACTTTGAAACTTTGAACTTACATTTGTCCGACGCTAGTAGAATCTCTACATTATTCCGATCATTCAACTTGACAGCAAGGCTGCATAGTTAGAATAAGTGAACTATTTCAATATGGGTTGCTTCAGAGAACTATTTACATCAAAATAAACGTATGAAAAGGTTCTTTTATTTCAAGAAAAAAATCCAAAAAGAAGCAATTCCACCACTGCATAAAGTATCATTCATTTATTCGTTTATTTATATTTGGTTATTTTTTTTTATTTATTTTTTTTTTTTTTTGCTGGAAATATGATTTTTGAATGTAAAGTTGTGCTAGTGCATCATTAACGTGTAAAATAATTTAAAAGTTAGTTGAAGGTAGTCTATTATATAGCAGAAGTATGCATAGAATTGAAATGTAATTAGTTAACACAAGTATGCAAAGATAGTACCTGTTGAAATTTAAACAACACTTTAGAAACATCGTGCGTCCGAAGCGCTTTTCTGGATTTACCTTCACCAGTAACGCTCACGTTTGAAATACATAACCCAAAAGGACCTAAAATAATGGTAAAATTTTCTAATGTCAACTTTGATGGAAGGGAGTAGGAACCTGCTTTTGAAATGATACTTTTAGTTATTGATACACGCATAATACTCTTAGAACAGGGATCATCTACAGTTCAACCTCGACTGATACAAAATATGTCACACGACCTTTGACGGCATAACGTCATAATTATGATATTTCTTTGGCAACGTCGTCAGTTTGTTAACTTGACTGCGGCAGTGTACACGCTTTTTGGAAATTTAAAACTTAGAAAACCATTTGTCCAAGATCTAGTTATCGAGACTAACTTGGTAAGTTTGTAGAGATATTGAGTGAACGAACAATTCGATAAATGAACCAAATAACGTGTTATTTGATCACACCAGAGAGAGAGAGAGAGAGAGAGAGAGAGAGAGAGAGAGAGAGAGAGAGAGAGAGAGAGAGAGAGAGAGAGAGATTTACAACAAATAAGGAAAATAAAGAAAAACCTGATAAACCTGTTGTACTGTTATATTTCCCTTTTTTTTCAGAATGAAAATGGAGATCGATAGTAGCAGTATTGAACGGAATGTCCGTAGTTTAATGTTGTCGTTATTGCACGTTGCTTTTAGGTAGGTAATCACTACCATTACTTATTATTTTCTGGAATTTAAGAACTATTGAATATTGGCTATAATGAAATTTAAGATTTATTAATACAAAGATGTGTATAACTTCAATAAATTAAAAATGTCAGATAAACTTATTTTAACATTTCAAAAACTTTTCTAATTTAAAAAGTAAATCATTCAGTGTGCCTTTCTGCTTTTTTTGGTGATGTCCTCTTCATAGTTTCGTGCATTTTCTTAAATGGGGAATAATTTTCCTGAAAGGTGTTGCAATAATTCTGAATCAATCCTTGATGTCATTTTCAGCGAAATAGAAGCAAATATGTTGTCTGGTGCACAAATACTTAATTGTAACGAGACGGTGATACCACAGAATATTATAGGAGAAAAAGAGGTAAACGAGAATGTGCTATTCTCTTTCTTGAAAGGTGTAAGAGACCCAGAATGTAACAAGCTTACTGACACAATGAATCTGTGTGAAGGTAAAAATGAAACAACAAACGCAGAGTTAATTCTAGCAAAAGTAACAGCTGCTGAGACTGAGGTACTATCGCTGGTCAATGCTGCCAATAATGATGAGTGTAACATGTTGCATACCATTGCAAGCAGAAATACAGAAAAAGATTTCATAGAAGCACCGGAATTAGTATCATCCAAGGAAATGACAGACGATGAGGAATGTACTGCTTTTTACAAATCCGTCAGAGATGCTGAATACAATAAACTTGTTGAAGCATACTACAGAGAAAAGATAATCAAAGAAGAAAAGGAGAGAAGTAGGATAACAAGAGAACAAGAAAAGATAAAGAAACAATTTGAAGAATTCTGGAAACCAGCCAATGAACTCGATGCTCTGCGGCATGCTTTTCATGAGGTATTTACATTTTTTTAATTCTACGCTTCTACCACTTGATCGTCTGACTATTGGGTGCTTAGGAGTGTTTATATTTGTGTACACAATGATATAGTATCAGTGTTAATATTAGGAACAATCATACTCTTCTAAAAGCAAGCGTCCTATCAATCAGTAACTCATAAAGGGTTTTTAATCAAAATGCTCTGTTTTGATATTGTGCGTTGATAGCAAAACTGTCTACTTTTCGTCATTTTATTGTCTACATATATTTATTTTTAAAGAAGCCAAGTGCCAGTAACGAGAAGACTTGCACTTCACAAGAACTACATCTTAAAGAAGTACGAGAAGAGAAAGAACTGTCAGGACCCTTCCTTTCACCGGTGAAAGAAGAAAGAATAAAATCATTTGTGAGAGACCAGCATTACAATTATCAAAGCTTCCAAGGAACAGACATTAAGAATTCAGAGACCGACAGTAAGCATATACAAAAGTTATCTCCTAGTACGAAAATGTGGGATTTAAACAAGGACAAGGAACACACATGAAAATACAAACAACTTTCTTGCCCTAAAGGAAAAAATAAACAACAAATTAATCATGGTGATTGTTCTCTATAGAAAGCCTTAATAAAACAAATAGTGGGTTTTTGTTTACCCTGTTATAGTAATTTTTGCTATTAATGATAACACATAATAATTTATGATTTTCATCAACCAGTAAGTTACTCTTTATTCAATGATTAATTAATTCTTACTTCATTTTAAGAAAAAAAGATCCCCTTTTGACTGGTCTCTTTAAGCTAAAGGTTTTCATCGAGTAATATTCAAGTATACTGCACCAGATGCGCATTTCAACCATTACTGTCTCTTCAGTGTTTTTCGAGGCCAATATATTTGAAAATGCAAAACGAAAAAAGGATCTAAAGTATAGTACAGGTCATACGAAAAATACTGAAAATAACAAGTTTTCGTCAGAAGGCACCTGCTAATTGTTACTGTTTCAATAGTGTGTGTTATTTAATTTTCAAGTAAATAACTGAGGAACATTCTTATTGTGCTTTTCAGGAGAACTGGACAGAGCTGTAATTAGTGAAACTGTAACCAGTAAGATGGAATCTCTTCAACGGAAAGTCAAAAAAATATTTAAGGTAAATTAAATTGATATTAGGGAGCTACCATTTGATTTTTATGGGGGCTAGGATGAAATTTGAAAAAAATATGCAGGACAGGAGTTTTGAGTAAAAAAAAAAAAGGCAGGATGAGACACTTGCAAAAAAAAAAGTCAGGATGACAATTAAGGTAAAAGAAAGTCAGGACAAAATTTTTATCCTAGCATCCCCAGTTAAAAATCAAATGATAGCTCCCTTATAATGCACAACTATTTCTAAAAAAGAAGAAACGAAAACGAAATTTCATACATGTACTGGTGTGTGCTGTCGAGTAGCCCAAGTCATGTTGAAACAAAATGTCAAAATAACTTTAAACTGACGCATATCTTATTCTTGTTGAATTACTGAGGTGGTCTTTCAAAAAAAAAGCTCTCAATTTCCGTATCATGATTGACCTAAAAGGACATGATAACTCTTTATTTTTCTCTATTTTTCAGAGAAGCAAGTCTCCAACAAAAGATATCAATGATAACCAGCTTGCGTTAAAGGAAGAACTAAAGTTAGATCTGTCGACATTAGATGACAAAATAGAGGATCAAGGTAAACTATATCATATCACATTTTTCTTTCTAATGTAGTTACCATTTTATTTCCTTGCTGGCTTTTCAGTTCATAATGAATCTTGCCAAATGTTGGATATCATCGCGGATTGTCATCCAATTTTTGTTCACGAAAACCTTTATAAATTGAATAATGAAATTATCAATTTGAATACAAATTGTTTGTTTGAAACTATTACAAAAGAGAGGGAAAGATACCAAAGGGATATTCAAACTCATAAGTCGAAAAAACTGACAATGCCATGAAAAAAACCCCGAAAAACGACGAAAAGACAAACAACAGTAAACAAAATACAACATAGAAAACTAAAGAATGAGCAACACGAACCGAAACAAAAACTGGGGGTGATCTCAGGTGCTACGGAAGGGTAAGCAGATCCTATTCCACATGCGGCACCCGGCGTATACAAATTATGTTCTCAACCTTCACACCCAAAGTCGTTTTGTTATAATTTAAGATGAGAGATTTCAAAAGGCGAGCATTAAAAAGAAAATGTTCACTGTTCCTATATAGTATATAATAAAGTTTCATTCTCTTTTAGATATACCAGACACAACAAGGACATCAGACAGTGAATGGTTCAGTATAAGTTTAAGTGACACAGAAGAATCTCCAAGACCACACTTACGGCCATTCTTTTCACCAGTAGGGGAAGAAATACGTGGTTCAACGATTAATAGTAAAACAAAAGAATCAACAATAGATATAGAAGTTGACTTTCAATCCAAACCTAACAGTGGATTCATGGGCTTTCGGCAGTGGTTCTGTCAACTATTTTGTTGCCATAGCAAACCTGATGAAGATGTTGACAATTGAATATGATTATTTTCGTTATTTATTTAATAAAACTTTTATTTTTTGTTTCATTTTAAATTTATTCACATGGTTAATGAGTATTTCAAATTTAAACATCATATTGACCTTCACGATGTAGAAGAAAGTACAGTAAATCTATAGCTTACATTACTGCCACTAGTGTTGACAAAATGAAGTCAATTACTACCAGAACCCTTTATGTCCTAATTTTCTGCCATTTGTTTGCTTCAGCACGGTAAAGAATGTTTTTATACTACTACGAGTGACAAAAAGTTTTTTTTTCTGAATTCCTATTAAAATGATTTAAAGAACAAATATATTTATTTATTTATCATGATCTTGGCAATGAAAGACAGTGAAACCGTTTTCAAGATATTTAAACTTCCTTATCAATTGATTATTTTTTTTTAAAGGGTTCTTGCTTTATTTAATGTTATTAAATACAATTGTGAGCAATTCAAAACAGACTTTTGTTTGAAAAATCTTTGAGATGCAGCAAAATTTGATCAATGTCAAATCTTCAATTCATTCAGACCTAGCTGCAGAACCGTAGCTCTTATGGTCTTATCATTGGCACTCATATCACATCTTCTTATATCTACTTATGATATTTTTTGACAATTTGCATCCATATGTACAAATGTAATTTAGACCACAAGCATGACAAGGTAAGGAAATGCCACTTTAACAGTTGTCATACAAAATGCATTGAAAATTAACAAAAAGTAAAGATGCTTCGAAAATTTAATTCTTAAAGTATTAGTGTGATCCTTCAATTTTCCCTGAAGTCTCCCTGTTGGGGTTTCACTTCACCCTGAATTCTCCCTGTTGGGTCTTCACTGTTTGGCTGCCAGGAAGAAGACGCTTCTCCCTATAATTCCGAAGTGTGGTGACCTCTGAATGGCTCTTTATGAACACCGCTAACAAACATGCTAGACTACACGGATCGGAAGTCCTGAAAATAGACATGTCAATTATGTAAATAAAATGTATATAAAACTTATACAAAGTTGTGGTAAAAATAGTTAGTAAAAAGCAAGTAGATGTCACTACATGCACAAATAAATATATGCTGAGTGCCCCTCTCTTGAAATAAGAACAAACTTCCACCTTATCATAGTAAACAGGTGAAAAAACATTCAAAACTATCAAATGTTTTCAGTGTCTATTACCGTCACAACTGAATCAATATATGTATTAATACATGTATTTACATCAGTGTGAAATTGTGCCAAAAGTTGTAACTTTTTTACGAATATATATTCTCCAAATATTAAACACTGTTGCATGGCTGTATGCAATTTTTTCGCATCTACATCCACGGGGTTTACTTTCTATTATTGGGTATACGGGGATGTGCCAAAAATATTGGTCATAGTTTTGCGAGATTTTATATAAAAATGACCCTCCTTTTAATGACATCCTATATTAAAATGCATTTACGTTTGATAACTGTATATTGATTTGGGGTATGATCTACATATCATATATAAATATGCTATTGAGAATCTTACATTATTATGGTCAATTATCATATTGAATTAAATCAATTCATTTGAAGGTTCACCTTTCAAATTAGTTCCCAAACGAACCCCGGATGTCAATTCATATATAAAAACTAAAGGGAAGCTGTATATTTATGAATTATGAGTGATGATATAGATTTAGTGCTTATATAAGCATGGGTAATATTTCAAATATTGTATATAAGTATAGGTCATTCTTTCCTAAATATTGATATAACCATAGGTACTGAATTTCAGTGAATGTTATATTAAAATAGGTACGTTTTTTTAGGCAAAAATGGCACACCCCTACCAAAAAAGTATCGAAGTAACTCCCCTTTTTCCCCGTGCCTACATCAATATTTATAGCAGTAAAAAAGTTGGCATGTGGATATATATATATATGTGTATACACGAAGCTGGTGTGGACGAGTGGACTACATCTAGGCATTAGGTCTTTGCAATTTTGATAAATATACATGTATATACACGAGGCTGGTGTGAACGAGTGGACTACATCTAGGCATAAGGTCTTTGCAATTTTGATAAATATATACATGTATATACACGAGGCTGGTGTAAACGAGTGGACTACATCTAGGCATAAGGTCTTCGCAATTTTGATAAATATATACATGTATATACACAAGGCTGGTGTGGACGAGTGGACTACATCTAGGCATAAGGTCTATGCTATTTTGATAAATATATACATGTATATATACACGAGGCTGGTGTGGACGCACTTGCATGCACGAACAAAAAAGCAGAAAAAATAAACTAGATACATGAAGAGAGAAAGAAAGGGTACTGATAATTTTATCCCGACTTTTACGTATTTTACTTTCAGTAAAATATGCTGTTGTTTCAATAAATTTATTCTTACAATGTATTTTTCGGAAAAAGACATTCCAACGAAATGTATGTGCATCAGAAGCAGAAGCTAATCTGTTTAACTCTCCCAGTATGGAGTCAAAGTCTCGTTACAGTACTTATGAAGAAACTTAAACTATGCCTAGTGGTTCATCAGATTCAACAAAAAGTGCAAGTTCTGTGAAATGCATTCCAAACTATCCTAATATTGGAGACCTTTCAAAAGAAGACATGATGAGAGACAATAATTTTAAACTTCAATTAATTCAGAAAATATTGCAATATGTAGATGAATTTCCTTTTCCTGCTTGGTATATTTTAACTAAGAATGATTAGGGGAGGGGTGAATATACATGTAATCTGGATGAGTAAACCCGTGTGAATTACTTAGTAACTGGTCATGTGAACAATAATTGCTTAAACATTTTTTACTTAATTTAAGAAAAACATCTATGATACAATTTATTCATTATCTAAACTCATTGGAGTTTCAGAGCCAAGCAAATAAGAACAGTGCAGTCACCATTGTCACTGAAGCAAACATGTACATTTCTGTCAATACAAACATAAAAGTTTACATGCTTTTCATGCTTTTAATACCTTATTTAATGAATGATTTATTTTGGAAAAGAACGTAAAACATAGATAAAATGTAAATTATTATGAGAATATGTTTTTATAATACCTAGAGTGGGGATATATTGCATTCCCCTTGTCCGTCTGTGGGTTTGTCCGTTCCCGTTCGTTCAAAAAATATTTCCGTCACACTTTTTCATGTATGTGGATAGGTTGCATTGTTGCTTGTGTATACCAAATATCCTTTTATTAACTTTCACACATATTATTATTTTGTTTATTCTCACCAATTTGATTTGTTCAGAAAGAGTCGCATGTTCAACTGTTTTTTCAAAGGTAGAATGAAAACTGATATTGCAGAATTATTTTAAAATATCTAAAATAGAAATATAAAAACTTGATTGACAATTCATTTTTACCTGATGCTACGCATGGTTATTTTTTCTTCAGTGGATACGGTATTCATTTTCAAAATCCTCCTCCCTCAAAATCAAATGGTAATCCCCTTTCCTTTCGACTTTATACTTACATGTACTACCTCTGTACGTTTGCCTTTTCGACTTAAACACGTGAAAAAGCATTCAAAGACCTTGCCGTCACAGGTCACTCTTAAATCTGACAGCCAGACAGCTAATTCCACTGGTCCACTGAGACCCAATTTTACTGACGGCTAAAAATGTTTGAATATAAACTAATTGTCTTTGATGCAAAATACATCCAAATGAAAATGATAAAATGTCAAGCTGAGATATACAATGACCCAATTTTGGGAGAAAATGAAAACGAATTTACGGAGCTGAATTTCCGGATTATATAAATCGAACGTTCCGGAAATTTTCTCAGGTGTCCAACACAAAACAAAGGTGTAAAGTATAGAATTTTGAAACAAAAACATCAGTTCACCGATACAGGCCTAAAATTATATGTATGATAATGTGTTTCGTGTCAACCCCTATAACAAATCAAGTTTTCAAATAAAACACTTCCGCCGGGGGCCACCATGAGCCAGTAAATATTCTTTTTGTTATAAATGTAGTCAATTAATTCTAACATGGATATTTCTTTAAAGTTGTTTTTTTTTTTGGTATGCTTTTGCAAAATTTCAACATTGTGTTTTCGTTTTCAAATGAATGTGTGTTCTTTCATATGCTATTGCCACATTTCACCATTGCTTATTTGTTTTGAAATGAATCTTTCTTTTATGTGTGTGGGTTTTTTAAATAACAACATTTGCAACAAATTTTGTTACATTTTAGTGTGAATAAACTGTCAATCTAATTTTTTTCCAAAGTGGTTATTTACTTATGTGTGTAGTATAAGAACATGATTGTTCTTCTGTGCCAACTGGAGATCTAAGTGGCGTGACGCCTTGGGATTAATTCGATTAAAAAAGAATGAATAGTTTATCATGGGTTTAATGTCGGATATTGTCATTATGGTAAAATAACTCTTGCTTTAAGGGAAATGTAGCACTGCTTTGCTTAGTACGAAATGAAACGTGTTTTCAGTTCTTTTTTTCGTCTTCTTTGTATAAATGGCCTGATCCTTTCGATCAAATAAATGTATTAGACAATTTGTAATTGTTTCCTTAAAATGAACAATTAAAGAAAATCCTTTGCACCGTTGTAATACGGTGACTGTATTTTGTTCTTGTTTGTTTTTTTTTTTTTTTTCTGAATAAAAGTAATCAAATATTCTCGAGAAAAAGTCTTGTATGCAAAATATATAAATAGTTTTGGATCGCACGAAGAAAGCGGGCTTGAGTAAGACAGCCAACAATCATCTTAGCTTGAGAGATTAAAGTAGAGTTACATAAACGGCAATCTCGAAACTAATACCATTTGAACAATGTAAGTACTGAAACATCCTAGGAAATGATAGTCTTAAAGCCGGAATTTCTGATCCAGTGTTTGTAAACCATACATAACACATGTTTCTGGAAAAATCTTCCTTTGGTAGCTCGTAAAAAAATAGCTTGGATGCTATATACATAAAAGTTTACGAGCTTAAACGAAAAAGGGCTTAACAATACTAAGCAAAAGGTTGAAGGTCAACTTTACTAAGTGACTTGCAATCTTAATTTTAATTTGCATTATTGCATTATTCATAGATTCAAAAAAAGTTAACCAGTATCATCTTTATTGTACTAGTACCAAATACCTAGCTTTTGTCTTAATGTCAATCGGCAGTGATACAAATGGAAAAAAAAAACTGAAATACATTTTGTAAATTCTCAGACAAGAAAAAAAAACTCGACCTTTCAACTGAAATAACATCACATTAAGGCAAAGAAACAATTTCTTCTGGTAATCATTACACAAAATTAAGGAGAAGTGTATATTTAGAAAGATGGCGTTTTATTCCTTTTCAATACTTAATGTGTTTCGAATTGAAGTGGATTCACCAAAACACTACATTTTCAATTACACGTCCTTTTACAGGGTTGACACCAATGTACATCTCCTTTAAATATTATTCATTTTCAAACAAAATATGCAATGCAGAAAGTTATTTAAAACGTTATTTTGTTAACCAGTTTGATGTGAAATCTTTGATAGGGAATATTTGTCTGACCCTCCCCTTCACCATCTCCAGTTTTTTTTCATATTAATAAAAGGAAGTGCAGCTTGTACTGGTTATATCATATCAAATCGGTGCCCAGTACAGACTAATTCAATATATCCCGCTCATGACATATCTTATTTAATGAACAAAAAATCAAATGATATGTTATCCTGTAATTAACATTTTGCTTGGTGTGTCAGTGGCGGATCCAGAGGGGAGGGTGGTTCCGGGGGTTGGAACCCCCCTTTTTTTGGACGATCAATGCATTTGAATAGGGACATATAGTTGGAACCCCCCCCCCTTTTATCCTGGGTTGGGACCCCCTTTTAAAAAATGCTGGATCCGCCCCTGTGTGTCTTATAATGTTAATATATATATATATATATAGTCGTAGAAGTATGAAGTGAAAAGTACAGGTTCCAGCCCCGGTCGGGGAGGAAGTAAATAATCAGAACTTTAACATTGTTAGGTTGATTTCTAGGCACTTTTGATTTCTAGGCACTTCTGATTTCTAGGCACTTTTCGAGGAAGAACAAAAATTTGCGAAAGCAAATTTACAGATCTAACATTGTTGGGTTGATGTTTAGACGAGTTGTATATACATAATGTACACAGCCATGTATCACCATCACTGCTGGTGATCCGATGGATAAATCTGTTGTAGAGGACGTACTTATAAATGTAATTATTTTCTGTGACTGTATCTTACATTAATTTGTAGGATCCTTTACTATAGATAATTTAGCTGATCTGTAAAATAACATCTCCATGCCTTATATATCATGTACTGTAGTACGACGCTAGATTAAAACTGACGTGGAAAGGTAACACCCGGCCACCGAAATCTTCATTTTAGGTGGTCGTGTGGTCTAGCGGGACGGCTACAGTGCAGGCGATTTGGTGTCACGATATCTCAGTAGCATGGGTTCGAATCCCGGCGAGGTAAGAACAAAAATTTGCGAAAGCAAATTTACAGATCTAACATTGTTGGGTTGATGTTTAGACGAGTTGAATATATATATATATATATATATATATATATATATATATATATAAAAACAAGTCTAAATTGAAACCAACGTTCAAACCTATAATTGCGTTGGATAAAACCGCAATTTTATACGTGTGCATGCAAAACAAATTTCTTGTTAGAGGGTCTAAATACAGCACAAACAACATTTTCCAAAAGACCAAAAAAGTGAAAAAGTATATTTTAACAAAACGCATTTGACTAACAGGTCGAACAACAAATGTTCTTAAACCCTGCCGACTGCCATTGGCGATTGCCAAATAAACGGATCACCAGGTGTAATAAATGGATCTTATATATATATATATTATATATAAAATATATAAAAGCACAACAATGTTAAATCTGCAAATTTGCGGAAGCAAATTTTTGTTCTTCCCTCTCCGGGATTCGAACTCTCCTTTTGTAATATTTCATCATCTGTGAAGGAAATTTTCTTATAGCATTGGATTAAATATTATATAAGAAAGTTCCCAATGGAACTTTGTTATATGCTAAAAGTTCTTTGGAACAAATATTATGGGGAATTTATATTCTGTCACATCTACACTAGAAGTAGTAAATCTATTCAATCATTTTTTTTTATTTTGAAGTTCTTTTTTTTTTTTAATAAATACTTTTATCCTGCAATCAGCCTTGTATTGTACAAATAACAGGTACACAAATAAAGTTTTGCTTTATTTGTACTTGTACAAATAAAGTCTCTTCTGTTACCCCACTTCCATGTTGAGCAAGCAGTAATGTGGATATTTCTTTTTACGTACCAGTTCATTTTGGGGCCTTCTTCGCGGTCCGCGTTTACACTTTGTCGATTTCTTTGAAAAGTTAGAGACCATGATTTAGATTTTAACAACTAAAGCCTCAAGTGTTTGGAGTAAATTTCAGGATAAAAACAATATATGTACATTGTCGGAAAATATAAAATTTATTTGTACTCGCTGCGAAACAGGAGAAAAGCTCAGCAAGCCTCGCTTTTCGTCCTGTTTCTAAAGCTCATACAAATAAATTTTATATTTTCCGACAATGTAATATATTGTATATTTATTATTCAGTGAAAACCATTCGTTGTTCCCAAAGAATATATACCATTTGAAATAAGGGAATCCGGAAACTAAAGTCCCAACTTAGGTGTACTTTCACTTTCTGTTTGTTGGTATCACGTGATTGTCGGCGGCATTCGTCCAAAATGGCTGAACACTCTTGAAGTTGTTGGAACTTGTTTAGAATTCAAAATATCAACATTTTCCAGCTATGGCATCAAAAACTGCACCGAAAAGTCAATTGCGCCTTGAATGGGTGTATGGATACAGAGGGCACCAGTGCAGAAATAATTTATTTTACAATGTTGGCAAAGATATCGTCTATTTTGTTGCTGGTGTTGGCATAGTATACAACCAAACAGAACACAAGCAAAGGTTTTATTTAGGTCACGATGATGATATCTTATGGTAAGCATATAACAACAAATGCAGTATCTCCACATAATATAACCGTTTAGCATTGCTTATCAATTAAAATAAATATGTGAAAAATTATAATTATCAAACAAGTTTGGACTTGTCTCTTCATACCTCATATGTTATTTTTTAAATTAGTGTATTAAAACTTTTTAATTAGTGTTGACAGTACTCTAAACAATCATAAATTTGGTTCATATTGAAGAGAAATAAAAAAAAATTTAGATAGCTTTTGTCCATTCAGTTGCATCAGCATAAAGCTAAGAAGTTTAATTCAAACAAATTCTAGCAGTCGATAGCAGGACTTTTCTGTAATTAATAGGCAATTCCAGTTTTTAGGCAATTCAGGTCCATATTATTTATCAGACTTTTCCATTCCTGGAAAATTTAAGACAGTCTTGTTCATTGCAACAGACACATTTTACATGTTGTACATGTATACCCAACAATTCTTCAGTAAAGAGTGAAGAATCATAGTCCCCATATGCATTACAATATTGTTTTGCTTGTAATTAAGCTTCTTTTGGAGAAAGACAATTACCTCGGGCTCCTTTTCAACAGACAAGGAATACATTACATACATGTATTTTTGACTAGGATTGGGAATAATTTGAGTAACTCTGTGTTTATTTTTTAACTCCATAAACTATTTAGGCAATTAGACAACCTTCAAGTTTATAGTAAAGACAACTCATTAAACATTAACATGATTAAGCGAGTCAATTTTTTTAAAATGATTATTTCAGTCATGTGAGTACCTAATTGTATGGCACGTCATCACTGCATCATAAGGAGAAACTACTATGACATGATGCAAATGTTGCTTACATCATGTCAAAACACTATAACATGATATGAATACTTCATTACATGATGTGTTGACTTCATTACATGATGTGGTTACTTCTTTACATGATGTGGTTACTTCTTTACATGATGTGAAAACTTGATTAACCCTTTCAACGCTATACACAGCATATACCGCAATGACGTATGCCGCCCGCCACTGTTGTTCGCGGCATATGTCGCGATGACGATGGATTTTTCATCCAGACTCATAACCATTCAGTTTTCATTCGGGTCCACTCTTATTTTTCCTCGTATGTTCGCGCTTGAAATCGCGGGTATTTTAATGGTAAAAGCATGCAGTAGAAGAAAAATTTAAAAAAAATATTTTGACAAATGCAAATGGCGGAAATCGAAAACAGACGCTGTAAATATGGAAATATTTCAGCATTTCTATGGCGAAAGTGACGAGGAATAGTTAAAAGGTTTCCCGTTATCTCAATGTGTTAATTACATTTAATTCGTGTGGGAAATATGATTTGGTCGATCTTTATGAGACGTAGAAAAAGGGTGGGAAACGGAGGTTGACTGAAAATTTTGAGGACGAAGCCACTTATTTGCGCCACGTTTACATTATACGTTGTGTATTGTGCAAATACCCTACGGAATCGAGCAACTGGTGTCTTCTTTATTTTATGGCAGATAGAACAACAAAATAAATGAAGATTAAAAGTTGTTTTTATTCAAAATTCAACACAAATACAATAATTTACACCTTTTACCTGTTAATTACCTGAAAATGCAGGTAGCTTAATGAAAATTTTACTAAAATAATTGCATAACATAACAGTTCATGCTCTCCTGAGCATTTTTCATGCACTAACTTTGTCTGTATCTCTAATAATAAAAAAGATACAGCAGTCTGAAAAGGAATATACTATTCTAATGAATGAACACAAAAAAATGCAGCAGCAGCAGCCATTTTTCTATTTTTTTGTGTAGCGTTGAAAGGGTTAAGTGATGTGGTTACTTTTTTACATGATGTGAAAACTTCGTTACGTGATGTGGTTACTTCTTTACATGGTGTGAAAACTTCATTACATGATGTGGTTATTTCTTTACATGATGTGTATTCTTTGTTACATGATGTGGTTACTTCTTTATGTGATGTGGTTTCTTCTTTACATGATATGAACATTTCATTACATGATGCAAAACTTTCCTAATGTGATGTTAAATAGTCAGTATGTCGTATTTCTATAAAATTGGTCAAAAAGATCTAAATTGTAATGTCAAATGGTATTACGTGGTAAGAAACACATATGACGTTATGTGAACACTTCATTATGTCAAAACATCTTTATAAGACCACAGAACCACTGGGATGTTATTACATTTGCATTTATAGAAAGAAAAGGCATAAGGGGAAAAGTATGCATGGCAAGTGTAAATCAAATTATTGAAAGAATAGTGAAGACTGCCATCGGAAATCATCGTTTCAAGTGATACTTGTAAAAAGTCTATGATCTCCATAAGGGGATGCTGAGGCACCTCTCCCCCTAAATCCGCCTCCTTTACTATATAAATCCTTGATGTGATAATATATGTATGCATGGACGATGTCTAACCAGAAAGTTAAATTCCTTCATAAAAAAAAAACACTGATAGTTTGGGGACAATCATTTAATATTTTAGTTGGGAGCGGGGTAGGAGGATATATTCTGACATTGCAACTATTCATAGTCCAAATTATTATGACGTCTTGAAAGTTTTTTTTTAATTTTTGCTGTGTCGCCTTCATGCATTTGTTATTGGAAGAATTAGGTGTTAAGAAAAGAAGTTACTCGGTTGTTACGGAAAGAATTGACTCAATTGTTAAGGAAAGAATTGATTTAATAGTTTTCTGTTAAATATGTTAATAATGTGATACAATTCATGATTGACAGGAAATATGAACTAAATTGAAAACATTGATTATAACATTTTAATATGCTAACCAAGTCCCTGTAGTCAGAATGTGCTCCCCTATTCTTTCAAGACTTTGATTAAAACCCTTATGCCTACTTTTCCTTTCAGATACCCTTATGTCTTTTCTTTCTATAAAATGCATGTGTACGAGAGGTCTCGTAGATCAGGTCACTTCATACAGGAAAATATTGGCGAATTAGTGTCTGGGAAGACAATATTTCAATATTGGTACATTTATGAAGATTTTGATAATATAAAGGATTTTCTTTTAAAAGAAAGTTAATGTTCACTTGTTTTATAGTAAGACTTAGCCATTCATGTATTTAAAATATATTCAACTTTTTTTTTTTAAATTTGAAGTTTCATATGACTTTAAATCTTCTTTATAAGAAAATAATTGACTTTACAAACTTTGAGGAAATTGTTCATAATGTTTTCATGCACCTAAAAGACATATTTGTCTTACACTGTCTAAATTCTTCTTTAGTCTTGCCATGCATCCTGAAAGGAGCATTGTTGCCACAGGACAGACAGGAAAGAGTCCATTCATCTGTGTATGGGACACAAACAATATGGAAACTCTATCCATGCTTAAAGATGGCCACCAGAATGGTGTTGCTGCTATTGGTTTTGATAAAGATGGTGGGGTATGTAAAATTATAGCATACATCTGGGAACAATATATCTAACGGGAAATGAATCTGATAGGCTTTTCAGTATAAAATTGATAAAATCTCGGACTCCCGTGACTTCGCGAGATTTATGGATTTTGGTAGCGTCTGGCTGAAAAACAATCGGAACTGCTCAATAAATTAACCACATAATTCTAATCGTAAATAAATACAAGTTTTATCATAAAGTAGATATATTTTGTCATATATAATGACCATAAAATGTTTGATTTATTTGATGTGAAGTGTTTTATAATGGTTTGTGAATTTGGGAATGCAATCATCGCCATTTTTTTATTACCCTGTTTGCATTCTGTACCATTCTATGATGAAATAAATGCGATTTTAACAAATTTGAAGTGACAGAATACAAGTTTGATACACTGGCATCACTATAAAACTAGTTTGAATGACATTTTATTGATATTATCAGAAATTATTAGGATAATAGCAAGTACATTTTTAACACATGTCCCTTTCCGTATCGTATCTTTATTAACTATGATCTGACGATAAAATCGGCCACAATTAGGTAGTGTCAAGTCCCGTCAATATATAGGTTCCTTCATACAGGTATGTTTTGAATTGTTTTGAATTGAACCATGTGTTATATTGATTCACAAAGTATTTTCTAATGAAAATATTTTTGTTTGTAATCAGTCTTATTTTAGCCCTGACATAATTTGAACATAATATTATGTAATCAGGCAGTGTTGTAAAAATATTATAAACAGGAAACATTTAAAATGTCACCTGATATGGTTACATGAATGTCACCTGACATGGTTACATGAAGGTCATATCTACTTGTTTTTGTTTAGGTCTTTATACTTGCTTGTTACTAATTATAGAGTTCAATAAATTATTTTTAAAAAATGTTACATAAATTTGGGTACAACACCTCTCCTTTTTCTTTTTTTCTCTCCCTTTTTTGGAAAAATGTGTATACCATTTGATATCTCATTTATATTTTGGTGATCATCAATTTTTTTGTAAATTTAAGAATTAAGTAGAATAAAGATATTGTTTTCCATTTTATTCAGCAGACTTTTATGATATTATTATGGTGACACCTTTAACTGTTCTGAATATGACTGTGAATTTTACACATACAAATGCACTAAGTGCAGTTCTAGATAAAAAAGTCAGATAATTTTTTTTTTAAATAAACATAATGAAAAATTATGACAGCACTGTGTGCATGGTATGGTATGTCTTATATAGGCCAGATCTATGTATAAATTAAAAAAAAAACAAGAAAATAATACTGAAATACATTATTATGGAATGATATAAAGATAACTTGATACCACACTGTAATAGATGAAATAGGCAGAAACATTTTACTGATGCACAATGCGTTTGTGATTTTGTATTTTATATTTTGCTAGCAGTTCTATTTGTATCATGGCATGGCCTCGACCCTCCACCAAAATTTGTAAAATTTTTTATTTGTTTCTCAGTATCATGTGTGAATATTATTCCTTTAAAAAATGTATTTCTATTTTTAGAGAGTTGTTTCTGTAGGCCTGGACACACATTCCACAATAAATGTGTGGGACTGGAGGAAAGGAAAGATTCTAGCATCAGTTAGAGGTCACTCAGATAGAGTAAGTAGCCTTCTTAAATTTATTCGAATCTTTTTAAGATTAATAGTATCAGTTAGAGGTTACTCAGATAGAGTAAGTTATCTTCTTGAATTCATTCACAGCTTGATTAGACTAAGTCATGTTAAATGTATTGTTTTGGGCACTGGTTAATTGCTGAAGATTTATGGTGGATGTTAGCAATTATATTTCACTGTACAACTTCTCCATAGTTAGCAAAACCCATGTTCAGTGTATAGCAAGCTATAGATGGCCCTGACATAACAAAATGTGAAACAAATTATGCTTGTTTTATATATATTTTTGAAGCAAAGAATTTTCTGCTATCAGAAATATTGCCCATTTATGGTCTAAATCTTATTTTATTATTTGATACACACTTTTAGTGTTTATGACATTCCATTGACTGCTGTGTTGTTGTTAAGGTATTAAAATGTAGTACACTCATACGCTTCCTTGTAAATACATATGTATTATGTCGTAAATATGAATGAGATAAGTTTTATACTTTTGACTTTTGCGCATATAGTTTTACTAATTTAACTCAAATTTGAAGTGAAATAATGTACTTAATCACTTTTAAGAAAACTTGGTCAACTTCCTAAACTGGTTTATAAATCTTGAATACTTCCTGAAAAAAAACATACTTCTAATAATTAAAATAGAAACTGATTCATTAAATTGATGACTCAGAAATAGAAGAAAAAAGCATGTAGATACATGTAATCAATGTATATTTCTACAGGGCCAAAAATAAAATTTAAATTGTTTGATGTTGCCTACCTACCCACCCAAACAGCATCCTACCCGAAACATTTTATGACACAAATAGATTCAAAGATTTTTTCCTGCTCTTCAAGTCCTTTTCTTGTCTAAAACATGTAACATATGTTAATGTTGTTGGCCAAAAAAATAAAATGAAATCCCTACCTACCTACCTACCTAATTCTACAAGGCATGGGTAGGCAACTTCAAACAAGGACTTTTTTAAGGGTTGCCCAGAATACACAAGAAATCAAGGGAGATAAGTTAGACATGATAGATACAAAAACCTGAAACAAAGGAGATATTACAAATATGTTATTTTTAGAACAGAAGTTTGTTGTAGTAATACAAAACTGATTTGTAAAATTTATACAAACTGAAAGAAATAAATGTAATAGTTAAAGAGAGATGGGTATTTACTGTTAATATGTTCTTAGCACATTTAATGCTAGGCATTTTGATTTTTTTTCCACTGATAAAATTAACAATAATACATATGTGCTAAAAGATTGGTTCAACCTTACAGAAATAAAAGCAAAGAAAAATTCATAATGGTTTATTAATTTATATGTTTTTTCTTACTTTTTTAGGTTTTTGATGTACAATTCCACCTGTTTAAAGATAATACAATAGTCAGCTGTGGTGTGAAGCACATCAAGTTCTGGTCATTGTGTGGTAATGCTCTCACTCCTAAGAAAGGTGTGTTTGGTAAAGTTGGTGAGATACAGACCATGATGTGTTTGGCCTTTGGTCCTGATGACACAACATATTCTGGTACACTGAGTGGAGATGTGTATATATGGAGAGGCAATAATCTGGATAATGTCATTGCTGGAGCTCATCAAGTAAGGGCATTAATTTATATGATTTTAATAATTTTTGAAATTTTCATAACATGCATAAAGAAAGGAATAGTTTTTTAGATGGTTTGAAAGCTGTGATTCTTTCAGCATATAGGCCTTCTTTACTTTTCTATAAGACACCATAATTTTGTATGATTTCCTGGAAAATGACACAGTAAGTCAGCATTAGTCATCACCTTAAATGTCAGACATTCATCATTAAGTTTTAATATCAAACATGCAGACTCGATATTTAGTCACTTTCCACCTTGAAGTAGTTTCCTTAAAATTATTTTAAAAATACCAAGTAAGACCTTATTGAAACTAAAAACAGAATCCTCGTCTAAAATCAAATGTTATTACTTGAGAGTTGATAATTCCTATTTTAAAACAAATATTGAACAGAGGATTGTTCACAAGGGAGATAACTGCTTGTTTTTAAGGGAGAAAACTGTTTGACATTTACCTTGATAATAGATGTTAATCAATCAAATCAAAACTAATTGTGTTATACTTTGTTTCACCTAATTTTTATATTATGTTTGGAAATTATGATTGTAATTATTCTGATCATTTTGGGCGCCGTGATTGGCAAATAAAGTATTTGTTGTTGTTTGTTTGACCAGTTTTTTTAATATTATTTACTTTTTTTTTACAGGGAGCAATATATACTCTTGACATAGGAGAGAGTGGATATGCTACAGGAGGAAAAGATGGGTGTGTTAAACTGTGGGATCCTGATTTCAAAAGTATCACTTCAATCAATATTGGTAACAGTCCAGAGGGCTATAAAGGTAAAATGTCTAACTGTGGTATCCTGACTTCAAACAACTTTTATTTATACAAATATCAGTAACAATCTATAGGGATTTAAAGGTAATATGACAAAAAATTGAATCCTTATTTTAAAAGTTTTGCCAACCAGAATTAAGAAACATGTAGATTTAAAAGTTTTGCCTCAAAGGACATAAGTTAATCCTTGAAACTTAAGTGTCAATAAAACATACATTTACACATGAATTTTTTTATGTTCTCAGGATTGTGTGTAAGAAGTGTATGCTGGAGAGGAGACAAAGTCTTAGTAGGGACACAGGACAGTGAGATATTTGAAATTGGTGTCAGAGATCGAGATAAACCTATCTGTTTGGTACAAGGACATGCTGAGGGAGAGTTATGGGCCTTGGCAGTACATCCAAAGAAACCAATATTTGCCACAGGAAGTGATGATCAGACAGTCAGGTAGGAATCAACATTATTTCATGAATGTGTTATGTGTCAATCTTACTTCTGTGTTATCGAAACTTTTGATTAATAAGACTCGAGTTTCATTAAGCATTAAGCATGAATGTGTGATGTGTCAATTTTACTTCTGACTTATAAAAACTTTTGAATTGATTAAACAGATTCAAGATTAAACTTGTTTTTAATATTCAACCAGTTCCATTTATATCTATATGGAAAAACAGAAGGTACAAGGATCCTATGAATTTGTTCAGAAAAGCAACTAAAATTAATATGAAAAGGCTTAAAGCGAAAGAAAATACTCCATGAACATAATCTGGTTAACAGTTGTATTCTGTCAATGATCATATGGCAGGATTTCGGGTATGCCTTAATGTTTACTTTTTATTTACATTTATTTTATAGGTTGTGGAACTTAAACAAATTTGAAATTTTGTCAAAAACAACACTTGAACAAAAGATCCGATCTTGTGCATTTGACAATGAAGGGAACCATCTAGCTGTGGGGTTTACAGATGGCTCTTTCATGGTCTTGAAAACAAGGTAAGTAAAATTATCAATTAACTGGTATTTTTTTTTAATTTAATTGTGTAAGGGAATAGGTGCAAGTCTACAAAATTTATTCCTTGTTAATAAATGAGCATGGAATTACCTGATTCCCCTAATAAGTGATTTTTCAGAAAATAGAACTTAAGATTTAGCCTTGAATATTCACTAGTAATTTCCCTTTTGGTAACATATGTTGATAATGAAAATGTTTACCTTCCATTTTTTGTCTGTTTTGATTTTCAGTTTTTGATGTATATCCACATGAATTAGTACATTTATTTTTTCTATTATTCCTATTCATACCATCGTGTATGCTTTTTCTGGCTGTGGTTGATGCAACAGGTAAAACTATGTTTTGTTTATTTTCTTACAGAGATTTATCAGAAGTATTTCAAACAAAAGACAGAAAAGAAGTCTTACATGAAATGAAATATTCTCCTTGTGGAAAATTTTTAGCAGTGGCATCTAATGACAATTTTGTGGACATTTATGCCGCAGATCAGAGATACAAGCATGTTGGGACATGCAGTGGTAGTTCAAGTTTTATAACACATATTGATTGGTCAGAGGATAGTAAATATTTACAAACAAATAGTGGCGCTGCAGAAAGACTCATTCATAAGATGCCTAGTAAGTGAGATTTGTATTGATTGGTTGAAAAAAACAGTTGATAAGTTTTTGGTAACAATGAAATTGGTACACTTAGTTTTTACAAAATTGCTGGGACCAATAGATAAATGTATTAGTCCTAGAAAATGCCTAGATATAAGATTTACAATTTAAAGACACTCAAGACTGGAAAAATTGCTAATAAGAATCTCTGGTCTAACAACTGGAAAACTAGAGAAAACTACAGCAGATATCTGGATTAAAATTTAGGATATGTTTTAGATAAATTGACATCTCAGAAAGGAGTTAAAGGATAATGTATAACTTTTGCTTGAGATGAACATTTGAATACTTTTTTTTATTTGCATTTTTGCTAGGTTGCTGTATTATTGACATTACTTAACATAATAGAAAAAACAAAGGATATGGGGTATCCATCCATGACACAAAATCAGTACATGCACAGCAAAAAAAAACACAAAAAGCAAAGGAACAGCGCTTTTATTGCTGTTCTTCATCTCAAAGTCACAGTGAGGCTTTCAACACGGAGCAAAAAAAGTATCACCTCACTGCAAGTTTAAGACGGCCCCTAGCATCGGCTTGAGCGGAATTCTTTGCAAAAATAATTTGGATAGACTTTGTAAGATGTAACACCACCTAATCGGGCCCGGTCAAAAAAGAACATACTGGTAAGTAGTAATGTTCTTTTATTCAGTTCAGTTTATAGTTGTGTGAGGCAATCCATTCATGAATCCATTCCTATAATGGCAAAAATGATCAGAAAATATTTTCCAAAATACTTGGTATTGTAACGTCTCTGGTATAGCATAACGAAGCTTGATATTTTGTCTGTGTGTATATTTATTTATTTTACATGAGATAAAAATCAACCTTGGTAGCAGGCCTTTCAATAACTTTCACTGGTAATTGTGAAACTGCAATGGTAACTTGCAAAACTTGGTAGCTGGACTGAGCAGTCTAAGACACTGGTTTCTTATTCTTAATAAGATAAAATATAACAAAAACAGTTATAAGTTTAACAATGACAAATATAACAAAACAGTTATAAGTTTAACAATGACTATTTAATCAGTCATAATTCAATATATATATGTGTATAAATAAATAATCCCAGAGCGAAAACAGTACAGAGACCTCCTTGGACATTATTCGTCGATGTAAACATGGGAAAAGTTGTAGTATTATAGTAAATAATCTAGGTCACTTGGTCAGGTCATAAATATATATATATAATCGGGTAAAATTAACCTGGTAATGGTTTGAAGATGATGGTTCACAGGTGGTTTTGCTCTGGTTATATGGTATGTGGAACAAAAATAGTCAAGGTTCCTTGAGCTGTGAACTAACTGGAATCGTCTGCTACAACTGTTTATATAGTACCGGAAGTCCGCGGACACAGAAAGTGTGTCCGTTACTATAGGGATAAGTGTGTCCGGCGAAATAACGTAGTGATTGGTTATTAAATCACATATACATAGTAAAGGGCTCTGGAAACTAGGCCATCTCTGTCAATTCCAATTGGTCTTTAAAACCGGAAGTTCCCACGGCAATAATATAGAAGATGGCGCAAAATCAAATAGGAATGTACAACTGTCTAGGGAAAAAGGGAGATATGGGCTTATCAAAGATAACCCTTAGTGGGAACGTACCCTGGTTACAATATAGACCCTTTACGTGATCGAATAAAACAGGTGAGCAAATGGGACAAGCGATATACAGGTCAAACTAAAGCTGGGAACATGTCAAGGTACCCCCCTGGTCAAACAGTGAGAACGAACCCTGTCCTAACTATATTTCCCATAAACAATAATATAATACATACAATACAATATAATACGGCCGCGATACCTGAAATATAAAGTGTTATCTCCATAGTCCTTCCGTTCATAATATAAACAACAGTGCAGCTCAGAGTAGCGGAACACGAAAATAAAAGTGAAAGTAGAAATGAAATCTCTGAGCAACACTAGAAAAGAATAAAACATGATACATATAAACCTATCATCTTTATCTCCTACCCTTAGGCATAACAGTATTATTATCAATATTTACATGTATATTTTATATTATAGGTGGAAAACAGGTAACAAATAAAGAAGAGAAAGCCAACATTCGATGGTGCACCTTTACTGGAGTTTTAGGTGCTGAAGTTAATGGTATATGGGAAAAGTATACAGACACAAACGACATCAATGCTTCAGATGCTAACTATAATTCAGAAGTTATTGTCACTGGTGATGACTTCGGTCTTGTCAAATTGTTTAAGTTTCCTTCGCTCAAAAAAGGTAATAGTATTATTGTAAGGCCACAGAAAGTTAATTGTTAGATTCTCACCCTCCTTTGACTTAAAAAAAAAGGCATTTTTTCTGGAAATAAAATAATATACTGTACATAGGGAAACTTAGTTCAGCTTTAATTTGTGACCTTTGAGTATAAAGGCATAGTTAATTTTCTCTCACTTTTATAATTCATGTTGTTTAGACTTGCCCAATGCATTTTATGGGAAGTTGAATATTTGCATTTATTTTTGTGCTATTGAGCTGCGACCATTAGCAGCACTGTTTTTTTGTGTTACTAAGCTGCGGTTATAATCACACAAAATCTTTCAAGAAAAATACTTGTAATTCGTGAATCTTTCAGGATGACTTACGATCAATTTACTTTAAAGATTTTTTGTGAAAAGAGCCACTGAGTGCCAATATAACTGGAAATTGAATGTGTAAGTAAAGCAGATATATGGTGTATATTAGAAATAATTGCTAAGCTTAAGTAATGATATGTTAATCCACATTTTTTTCTACTCAGGTGCCAAATTCAGGAAGTATATAGGACATTCTGCCCATGTGACCAATGTCAGATTTTCTCATGACAAACATCGTGTGATATCAACAGGAGGAGCAGATCATGCTGTGTTTCAGTGGAGATTTCTTCCAGACGGATCATCAGACTCTAGTGATTTACCAGATCCTCAATCAGGTATAAAATTTATGACGAGAGCTGTATGCGTTTGAGTGATGTAGATATGAACTTTAAATTCCAACTTATATCTGGTAGAATATGTTGAGTCAAGCCATTTCCAACCTTTACAGTTTTGTTCTTTTGTTGTACTGTTTCACCATTGTCCCAGGTTAGGGAAGGGTTAAGCGCTTACATGACAAAATGACTTTAATGGTCCAGTATGTGGTCTGCTGATGTGAACTTTAATTGTCTAGCAAAAAGTTCACAATATGCAAATGTTGCTTTATATTTAATTACGTTGCTTGCATAGTCAATTATGCATATAGAAATCACTGTTTGTTGTCCTGCATTGTCTGTTGTCTGCATTGTCCTTAGTTATTAGAGTTAATACATTAATCCATGTATCTTTAAATATTAGACAGATGGCAACCAAACTTGCATTAACTCTTTTATAGTATGTGGGTGTTCCAATAGCCTTACCTAGATATTCAGCTTGGTCATTTCTTGCACTAAAATGTGCTATTAATATGTGAATGTCTAATCTCATTGAAGACTTATATTCATGTTTTTCTGTCCCCGTGCAACGCCCTTGGGTAGATAAAATGTGCAACATGGGGGACATTGGAACTCTTTTATTAATATTTCATAAACCAAATTGTCCTTTTCACAGATTAATTTGTGTTCGACAAAGAACTTTGCTTATTATTTGGCCATAGCTACATTCAGGCCAAAATTATATTTTTGATTGTAGGTTTCTTAGACTCTAACAGTGAAGACAGTGATACAGATATATCTGATGTCGGTGACCTTGATTCTGACCTGGAACAGGAGAAACAGGTTAGATATGATCGGGAAGTTTACAGAGAGGATGCAGCTAAATTACAGAAGCTAGAGAAGGGTGTAACAGGAGGGAAGAAAAGAAAACATGGCCCAACATCCAGTCTTAAATTGGAATATGTTCATGGGTAAGCATTCTCTATAATAGCTTTTATTTTTCGATATAATACAACTTTATGCATTTCATTCAATTTTTGGGTTTTTATACATTTTAAAGATTGTTTAAAAATCCTGTTGAAAGACAATAATCTGATAAAAATCAAGCTAATAATATTGTATTGTTTGCTTCTCAAGTTTAAGGTAAAAATGAATGAGTTTTTAATTGTCCTTAAAAAGTTGCAAATGATATAAAGTTTTTGACCTGGCCATCATCACTTTGTTTGCCAAGATATTGCTGAATCCACTTCAAATTTGGTTGATGGTTCAAGCTTGCTTACTAAAGGTTATTCCATGGACTTTTGGAACAAGTGAGATAGAAAAAAAATAATGACTTTCAATGGTGAATTCTATCTGTAAAGATAAATCTAGAATATTTTCTTTTTCCATACATTCTGTTAAGTCTGTTAACATTAATTTCTGAGTGTTGAAATAAAAAATGAAATGTTAGCTAATTATATTTCAGGTACAGAGGCTATGATTGTAGAAACAACTTATTTTACCTCCAGAATGGAGACATTGTTTACCATGTAGCCGCCACGGGTATAGTTTTTGACAGACTGAAAACACAGAAGTTTTATTTGGGACATACTGATGATATACTATGTCTTTGTCTGCATCCTATCAAGGATATAGTAGCCACTGGACAGGTCAGTGTAATAGATTTACTGTCTGTGTTTGAGTGCAGTAGACAATATTTTAAGAGTTTCTAATAATTGCTTTTATAAGCTAATTTTACCCTGATTCGAAGGAGGAGGGGGAAAAAAAAATTAGTTTTACGTCCTCTCGTCTGTCCCAGATATATTTTGTTTAATTTTTCTCAGAATCTACAAATCAGAAAATCCTAAAATTTAGTATCAAGCTTCATGTGAGCATGCTTTACTGTGTGATGCATTTTTAGATTCATCATTGTGCAACTTCCTGTGTCTGTATACTTATAGGAGGGGATTAATTAGTGAGCACAAGCTCACAGTTCAACTTGTTGCATTTGTCTTTTTTAGAATTTTTAATTGAAAGATCTGTTTATCTGTAAATTTAAAAATTTTATGTTGAAAAGTGATGTTGTCATATCTTTTTACAGAAATTGTGACTCTCGGTCAATCAGAAAGTCAGACTTGAAAGTCACATGTCTGGCAGCTTGTTCTCATGTCTCCCGTTCTATAACATTATTGACATGGGGAAATAATATCATGTTACATCATATACTTAGCTCTGAGTTTTAAAATTTTAGTATTGTAAATGTCAATTGAAATTTTTGTATTGTGTAGGTTTAAATCTAATTGTCCTGCAATACTTAAAATATGATGATTTCTACAGAAAGTGAATTGAAGATCAACTCATTGTCTTGGAATAATTGTGTTCGTTTGACAATGATTTTGAAACATGCCAATTTCAGCAATTTTTATAAAAAGATTTGTTGAAGAAGTACTATAATTTGTTTGTTACAAATTTGAATGCCCTGCAAAAGGTATCTTATTAATAGATTTGATTTGCAACACACTCAATTTTCTCAAAGATCAATATATTTTTTTAAACCAGGAATAAGGGAATGCATGTACAAAAGTACCTTTTAAGCCATATAGATTGTTGAATTTTTCTATACAACAGGTCGGTAGAGATGGAACTATACATATCTGGGATACTGAATCCATGAAAACATTGTCAGTACTTAAAGGTCAACATCAGAGAGGTGTCTGTGCTGTAGATTTCTCAGGTAAATATTTATTCTTTTACTTGAATAAAATAATAGATGTCAGTGTAAAAAAAAAACTTTTGTATTTTGGGATAAGAATTTAACTGGGGAAGAAATAGTTTTTGTCAGTGTATATGCATTTTTTATTAAGGTAAAATTTCAAACATAAAAGAATAGGCTGTTATATGTAAATAGCCTAAAAGTTTGATATTTTTATTTAGGTGACGGTAAAAAGTTGGCGTCAGTTGGTTTGGATGACAACCATCTTATTGTAGTTTGGGACTGGAGAAAGGGAGAGAAATTAGCTTCTACAAGGTAAAAGTCAGATTACAATATATTTGGGTAATTCATAGGATCGCCAGGGGCCTCTGTGGCCGAGTGGTCTAAGTAGTTACTACTGTAATCACTAGCCAGTCAACACTTAGGTTGTGAGTTCGAACCCCGCTCATGCAGGTGCACTCGACTCCAATCTTAATTGACTAGGATTGTCAGTTTTCCTATCGAAGGTCGTTGGTTTTCTCCGGCACTCCGGCTTCCTCCACCTATAAAAACTGGCCGCCACAAAATAGCCCAAAAGCGGTGCTTAAAAGTGGCGTTAAAACACCAAAAATTTTTTAAAAATCAATTATAGGATCGCCAACCTGTAGAAGTTCTCTGTCAGGTCATGATTTAACGGCAATGGCTCAAATGTTAGATCAAAGGACATAAAAATAATTTTGAACTTTACAAAATAAAAATTTACTATTTCCAATTACCTTGTTTTAGGCTCCACTTTTGAAATTATCTGTGACAAGGCAGGAATATGAAAGTTGTTATCCTCTTAAGGATGTACTTGGGTGAAATTTTAAAAATCTAAAATTTAAAGTTGATACTATAAGTCAGAAGAGCATTAGTTAAGGAACAAAAAAAGCTAAAAATATTGATAGGTTATTGAGCTCCTTTTCGAGATATTTAATTTTTAAAAAATGGCAGGAAAAGGCTGACTCAGACTTTTACCTTATATTTGCATTGGTATTATTTGGGTCTTAAATCAAAAGAAAGGAAATCTAGAATCTGCTTAAATTTTGGTAAATGACCTTTTATGAGCTTTTGAAGTTTTATATGAAAAGAAAAATGAGTGTTATGGGGCAATATTTTACCCTGTATTGAAGGAAAAAAACCAAGGAGTCCGAACATTTGACAACAAAGTCTTAAACCTGACCTAAGTACATCCTTAATTATAAAGATAAAAGGAAAAGTTGAATAAACATTATTGAATACTTCAATTTGTAGCTCAGCTTTACCAAAAAATTATTATCCAAGAAACAATAACCAAACCCACAGTGATACAAATAGAAAAGTCATTGTTATTTTTTTTCAATTACCAGACGATGCACACTTTGATTATTGAAATATTTTGCATTTGGTACTTTGTTGTGGTTAAAATTTATTTGGAAGGAAATTTCTCAAGAAAAAAAAAGTTGATTTAAATCTGCATTTATATGTTTTATTTTTCAGAGGTCATAAAGACAAAATATTTGTGATAAAGTGGAATCCATCTGATAATACCAAGCTTGTTACAGTTGGAGTGAAACACATTAAATTCTGGACACAAACAGGTAGTAACAGATGTGGAATAGGAGGGAAATTACGTTTTCAAGAAAACATATGACTGATAGAATAATTGATGCTAAATATCCAGCACAAATGTTGGATGCGATTTAGACAATAAATTATATAGTACTGTTATAAGATTACCATACTGACATGCCATGTTTGGTCTCTGTTTTCCTTAAATGTTTTCTGCTTTGTATAGATCTGAAGACTTAAGCCCTTTTCGACCTTTTTTTATAGTTTGTTCTTATGTTGTACTGATACACCACTGTCCCAGGTTAAGGGGGGGGTTTAGCACCAGCAAACTAGCTATAATATATAGTTTTAACCCTGCCAAATTCTATATGTGCCTGTCCTGAGTCAGGAGCCTGTGGTTCAGTGGTTGTCGTTGGTTTATGTCTGTCAAATTTGTTTTTCATAAATTGTTTTGTTTTAAATTAGGCCATTAGTTTTCTCAATTGAATTGTTTCATATTTTTTTATCTCTGGGCCTTTTATTGTTGAAGGCCTCAGGGTTGCCTATAATTGCTTACATCCACTTCATTTGAACTTTGGTGGCTAGTTGTCTAATTGGCAATCATACCACATCTCCGTATTTTTATATGCCTGTTTATGGGATGTTTTATGGTATACCATTGTCTGTCTGTCTGTCTGTCAGTCCATCAGTCTGTCCATCCATACGTCGGTCTTCAACATGTCCGACAATAAATCAAAAAACGCTTTAACCAATTTTCATGAAACTTTGGTGAACTGTTTATATCCATTGACGTAAGCTCCCTTTTGTTTTTTTTTTTTAATTTTACATTTTACATTTCCGAGTTATGTCAAATGTATGTGATTTTATTCAAAAAAGGGGGGATTTTCCAGTTTTCGGACAATAACTCAAAAATGCTTTTAGCAGTTTCCATGAAACTTTGGTGACAGTTTTATATCTATTACAATAACCTCCCTTTAGTTTTTTTTTATAAATTTCTGATATAACATTGAGGAGTTATGGAACTTTATTCGTTGAAAAAGTGATGGGTGTATCATGCACTCTTTATTATATTAGTCAGATTTATAAAATACTAGCTTACAAGATGTCAGTCCAGAGGACATATGTTGCCTAGCCTGTCCATATTATTCCCAATCTTAGCCAACAAGCCAGCTCTTACTCCCAAAAGCTGCATTATTCATGGATTTTGAAGTCAGCAATTTGACCCAGCATTTTAGAAATTGGTAATACAATTTGATTAATTTGTGTTGTCAGAATGCATTTAATTAAAATTAAATGTATCCATATGAAATAAATGAATCCTTCAGTACCATAGTTATTTTTTAATTTACATGTCAATAATTTCTTCTGTAGGAGGTGGATTTACCTCAGTACGAGGTACATTAGGTAATATAGCCAAGCTGTGTGACATGCTGTGTATTGCTTATGGTAAAGCAGCAGACATATGTTACTCTGGTGGCAGTGATGGTAATGTGTTTGTTTGGAATGGTACTACTCTACAGAAAACTGTCAAAGCACATGAAGGTCCTCTGTTTGCCATGCATTCTCTAGATAAGGTATTTGAATTATATTTAGAACATATTTCTCTATATTTTTAGTTTATTTCTCTAATGGTTGTGGCCTGTTATCTATTTCTTGCACAAAGATATATATCTCTTATTACATTGCACGGAGTGTGATACTAAAATGTGATGCAAAAACTGCGTTAATTTGATTGGCTAATCCAGCATCATGAGACAATATTACTACATTTCCATTGGCTATTCGTTAGGTCATTGACAACTTTCAAAGGTTAAGATGATGTACATTTCGTCCATGGCAACGAACATATGTGATTTCTTCAATAATATACAAAACACTCACACTTTTCACCTGGAAATCTTCTTTTTGTCAAATTTTATTAAATTTTAAAGTGTACAAAAAGTTTTAAAATGTCTTATGTTAAACTTTGAAGCCGGAAAAGGACTTATGACATCACTCATGTTATGTGCAAAAGACTAGATCAACGATTCACAGAATTTTTAATTTAACAAAAAAAGAGTCTTGACCATAAAAAGAAATAGGTTTAACAACTCATGAGAATTGGATATCACTTGATATCAACTCTCGTTATTTAATTTATAAATAGTAATAATAAACTCGTCAAGTTGCTATCAAGCGATATCCAATTTTCACTCGTTATGAAACCTATAATTAATTTGTGAGACCCTCATGGGTATTTAATCATCCCAGTAGTAGTTTAAAATGTTAAACTGTTTACTGTAAATTTCTTAGTTATTTGGGGAGTACTAATTTTCATGTATTTATTCAGGGTAGGTATTTACCATGAAGTGAAGTGTTCCACAACATGCAAATTTCCTAAAGGCTTGTATGCAAATTGTTTAATAACCACAAAATCAAGTATCCATGAAAAAACAATTTTTCCTCAATTCAGGATAATAATTACCCACGAAAATCAAAGAATCAACAGTATTTAAAGATATTGCTTTGTCTTTTTTTTTACCTGTAATGTAAAAACTAAATTTTATTATTCAAGTAAGTTCTCATGAGAGAAGGTCCAAGTCCTAAAACATTCCTCATGAAGAATACAAATGATTGGTTAATCCAGGTTTTATCCATAGAAACCTGGTTACTGTTCAATGGTTTATTTTTATGGAGTTTAAAATTCACAATTTCTAGGACATAACCTGTGTGCAAGGTTTTATTTTTGCATTTATTGTCCCTGATTTTGAATTTCTTTAAAGATCGGGGATATTTTCGTGTCAGATTTTATCTTAGTCTTGAATTAATGAATATTAAACCCCTCACTTATTCTCTCTTTACTGTACCACTATGTGACAATCATTAATTTTCTATATAGTTGATACTGAAGCATGAATTAATATTGATATTCAAACCATAAGCACCTTTAACCTTTTTATGAAGAAAAATTTATGGAAGTTTCAAGAAATTGAATAAGATCAGACATAAAAAAAGGAAAATTAGTTGATTGATTACCAGCTTTGATTGATTTCAGGGATTTGTAACAGGTGGAAAAGATGGCGTGGTTGGTTTATGGAATGACCAGTTTGAACAATGTCTCAAGACCTACTCAATTAAGAAAGACTCTGTGTCACCAGAATCCAGAGGCATGCTAATGGCTGATTCTCCAACTGTCAGGGCTATAGTGCTGGGACATGGAAAAATATTAGTTGGAACAAAAAATGGAGAAATTATAGAAATTGACAAAGCTGGACCTCTCAGTATACTTACACAGGTGAGCAATGGTTAGATTACAGTTTGGGGTAAGGAGAATGGTAAAACTGTTTTAAAAAACTTGAGCTCTTGAAATACTCACAAAGATAAGTTATGGTTGGGATACAGCATGAGGCATGCAGATGGTAGATTATGAAATTATATCATATTTTTTGAGATATTAGAATAATGATAAAATATAAATATTTCTACATTTGATCATACCATTAAATTTTTAGTTGAATGCTTATTTACAAAACTACCACTAAATACAATTTTTAAAATGACATTACTTATCAGGGTCATATGGAAGGTGAAATCTGGGGATTAGCATGCCACCCAACTCAGGATATATTTGCCACTGTCAGTGATGATAAAACTGTGCGCGTTTGGAATACAACAGATGAACATAAAATGTTGAGCATCAAGAAATTAAAACAAGCTGGAAGATGTATTACATTCTCGACAGATGGAAAACATTTAGCAGTTGGTCTAAAAGATGGTTAGTGTTAAATAACGTATGACAGATTATAGTTTTGAACAGTCTGGAAAAATTCTCTAACATTGTGTGCATTGAAACCGGTTCTGACCAGTTTGATAAATTTTAATACACCACACATTGTTTATGTGTAATTTCTTGCCATATCTATTCAGACCGATTTCTAGGACAGAACCTGTTTGCAATGGCCTTTGGCTGTTTTCTGTTATTTCTCTAAACTACATGGTGGATCAGTAAATTCTCACAATACATTAAGATGTTAAACATTAAGTTCCTTGGTAATATCAATATATAAATGCAATGAGAAAATTGATTGATCTACCATGTAGTTACTAGAAATAACAGAGAAACTGATACATGGCAGAGGCCAAAACCTCTTGTAAATAGTTTGTTTACTACAATGAATAACTTAGAAGTATGAAATTTTGCTGAAATGAAGTTTGAAGTGCTGGATGTTATAAAAAATGAGATTTTTCTCACGCACAGCACTCTATAGAGGTTTATATATGAAGATGGTACAAATAAAAGTAATAACTCTGTAATTATAAATATATTTGTAATGTTTTAGGAAGTTTTGTTGTGATGAAGACTGACACATTAGAAGATGTTACATCATTCCATCACAGGAAGGAGGAAATCTCAGACATTAAATGGTCACCAGGTACAAGTATAAATAATGATTATCATAGATATAATTATGGGAGAACTTGATGATAAATAAACTAAATACTCTACTTACTTTATTTGCATGAAATTTTATGTCTGTATCTGTACATTTTATTTATTTATTTTCTGATTGATCAACAAATTAATACATCAATTTTGTGAATTTATGAATTAATTGGATTTATTTGTATTTGCATATATATATATATATATATATATATATATATATATATATATATATATATAGATCATGTGCGTATTTTCATCAAGATAACACACAAAAATACACAAGTATATAAAATGAGACAAGGTTGCAGTTTCCAATTTTGACAAGATTAAATATGTCGTTTAGAAAATAAGATACATTGTGAAAATTTCATTTATAAACAAAATAGAATATTATAAAATGATTCATATTTTTTTATGAAAAATATTTTACAGATGCAGGTAAATACCTTGCAGTAGCATCACATGACAACTTTGTAGATATCTACAATGTCATAGCTCAGAAAAGAGTAGGCACATGTAAAGGAGCATCTAGTTATATCACCCATGTTGATTGGGATAAAAATGGTAAGTATTGTACTCAAGTCATATGTTTTTTGTACTTACTGTTTTATTGTCTCGCCTTGACGGAGTCAAAAAACGAGACATAGGTATGCTGGTTCCGGCGTCGGTGACGGTGGCGGCGTCAACAGTGTATTAGTTTGTGGTTAGGTCAGTTTATGGGGAACCACTTGTGGTAGGTCAATGATATTTGGTATGCAGTTGTATTAGCACTGGCATATCTCATTACAGTCCAGATTATTTTGCTCCTCCCCTCAGTTATGTTCTGACTTTGAAACTTTTGCTTACTTTTCATGTATTAGTTTGTGATTAGGTCAGTTTATGGGGAACCACTAGTGGTAGGTCAATGATATTTGGTATCCAGTTGTATTAGCATTGGTACATCTCATGACCATGAAGATTATTCGGCCCCTCCCCCTCAGTTATGGTCTGTTGACTTTGAAATTTTGTTTAGTTTACATGTATTAGTTTGTGTTTAGGTTTGTTTAAGGGGACTACTTATGATAAGTCAATGGTACTTGGTATGCAGTTGTATTAGCATAGGTACATCTCATTTCCATGGAGATTGTTTAGCCATGAACCTTCAGTAATGGTTCATTGACTTTGAGTATTTGCAAAACTTACATGTTAAAGTGTTGCTATTTTAATTTCAACATTTGCATTATCGAAATAACAAAAAGGCGAGACATATCTCTGTGTTAACAATTTATATAACAAGTAAGTGAATAAGCTGTTAAGAATACTCAATATTTAGAAACTGTTCACAATGGAAATGAAAAAAATAATGTTTAGTGTGTTGAATGAAGATGAGAGAAACATTAAATAGAATTTGTGGTCAGACGTTATATTGCATTTTGTTTTTCAGCGAAGGAAATTAAATGAAAAAAGTCATGGTTGCAGTGACAGTCTAAACTAATTGCTCTGTTTGAGATTAAATTTTTCCTGTATTTTGTATAAAAAATGTATGGCAAAGTCTGACAAAGAGGTGATTTCCTATTGTTTTGCCTGAAATTGCAATAATTATTCTCACAATTTTGTCCATTCGTCAAAAATTGCAATAATAATGGCACGCAATAATTTCTGTATTTACAGTATTTTGGAGATATCTTTTATGTGAGATGTTTGAGAGTATATTATTGTTCATTTCAGGAAAGGTATTGATGGTTAATTCAGGGGCCAAGGAACAATTATTCTATGAGGCGCCAAGAGGCAGTCGTATCACATTAAGGAAACAAGAAATAGAGAAATTTGATTGGTATTCATGGACCTCTGTCCTTGGTGACACATGTGAAGGTGTATGGCCTCCTAAAAGTGATATTACAGATGTTAATGCCACCTGTCTCACAAAGGACAGACAACTTTTAGCTACAGCAGATGACTTTGGATTTGTAAAATTATTTGTTTATCCAGTAAAGGCATGTATCATACTGACTACAAGAATGAATCTATTTAACAAAAATACCAGCTATCCAAATTTTAAGTAATGTAAAGTTAATAGAGCATTTGTTACAGACTTTTTTTCAGGAATAGATTTCTATGTAATTAACATAAAGAATATTTAAAAACTTTGACACAAAATTTAAATAAACAAAAGCTTATCTATATTAGAATTGGTTCAGTGTCAAAATTCATCCATTATTTTGTCCTCCAACAAATTCAAGAAATTATTTTATGTTTCTTATCTTTAGGGAAAATTTGCCAAACACAAAAAATATGTTGGACACAGTGCCCATGTGACAAATGTAAGATGGACAGCTAGTGACAGGAAGTTGATATCCACAGGAGGTGCTGATACTGCAGTGATGGTGTGGAATTGTTCCTCTCCAGAAGATAAACATTTTGTACATGGAGAAAGTGACGACTCTGATACAGATTCTGAAGAGGAAGGAGGTAAACTATCTTTTCATTAAGGATGTAATCATATGATACTGATCTCAGAATGCATGACACATTTCTGGAATACGAAGGTACACTTGAGACAATAAGTTTTCAGAGCACGAAAGAGGTTTTACCAGAGCATGAATATATTTAAAACACAAAATATTGTAAAACAAGAATTTGGGAAGGGAAAGCTAGCTTTTATGTATAAAGTTTAGTTTATGTTTGCTACTAGCTACTAATGTCCCAATTCAGAAGTAGATTTTGTAATAATTGATCGAGAAATCAACAACTTTCAGACGAACAAAGTCCATGAAGTACCATAGACTAGTATGAAATAATACTGCTAAGGTTGTAATAACAATTTATAGTTTAAAAATGAACCTCATGATCTGTTTAAATTATGAAGTTGTGAAAATACAATTAATGGCTGTATGGTGAAAACGTGAAAGTAACATATTGGACTGGATTAGTGAAATGCGAAAATAACACCCTGGATTGGTGGATAAAAATGTGACAACAACACCCTAGCTTGGATAATGAAAATGTGAAAATGACACCTTGGCTTGGATAATGAAAATGTGACAATAACACCCTGGCTTGGATAATGAAAATGTGACAATAACACCCTTGCTTGGATAATGAAAATGTGACAATAACACCCTGGCTTGGATAATGAAAATGTGACAATAACACCCTGGCTTGGATAATGAAAATGTGAAAATGACACCCTGGCTTGGATAATGAAAATGTGACAATAACACCCTTGCTTGGATAATGAAAATGTGACAATAACACCCTGGCTTGGATAATGAAAATGTGAAAATGACACCTTGGCTTGGATAATGAAAATGTGAAAATGACACCCTGGCTTGGATAATGAAAATGTTAAAATGACACCTTGGCTTGGATAATGAAAATGCGAAAATGACACCCTGATTGATTAAAATTCAAAAATAACACCCTGGCCTGGATGATGTATTTGTGAAAAAAACACTGGGAAATTTTTTAATTTAATATTCTTCTTAATGTAACATGCTAATATCTTTCTTCTTGTTTTATCACACAGGATATGACAGTGATGTAGAGAGAGAGAAAAATATGGACTATGGTAAAAAGATATATGCCAACACAAATAGAGAAAGAGAAGGTGTTAAACCACATCTGCAAGAAACTGTTCAAGTAGCTAAGTAAGTTCCAAAAACTTTATTGGCAATAAGTGACAAACTACACACAGTAACATATTTGTTTGTCTGTCTTTTTCATTTACAACATACTGTTTTTTAAATGGAAAAAGGGACATGGTGTATTGGTTCATGCCACACATTTGGCTGCTTGCACTTCACAAAACCTAAAGCACAGGAACAAATCTTTATATATATCTGTCATCTCAAAATCTAAGCTTGAAGAAAAAAACTCGCACCTCACTATCAACTAAATAGTTTCAAGTGAGTTGTTGATTAAAAAAATGTCAGAGAACGGCATAATAAAGAAGGTTTGTAAGCATGAAAGAGCTTCAATTTTGCCTTTAAATATTTATCAGACTTGGATATATGCCTGATCATAGTAATGGGACCAGATGGTAATGGGATCAGATGGTAATGGGATCAGATAGTAATGGGATCAGATGGTAATGGGATCAGATAGTAATGGGATCAGATAGTAATGGGATCAGATGGTAATGGGATCAGATGGTAAAAGGGATCAGATAGTAATGGGATCAGATGGTAATGGGATCAGATAGTAATGGGATCAGATGGTAAAAGGGATCAGATAGTAATGGGATCAGATGGTAATGGGATTAGATGGTAATGGGATCAGATAGTAATGGGATCAGATAGTAACGGATCAGATTGTAATGGGATCAGATGGTAATGGGATCAGATAGTAATGGGATCAGATGGTAATGGGATCAGCTAGTAATGGGATCAGATGATAATGGTTCAATTCACAAAGTACTGAGGATTCATTTATTTTGTGGGTACCAATTTTCATGGATTGAGGAAAACTTACACTTTCGTGGATATTTAATTTCGTGGTTTTGCCAAAGTCTGTTTACAAGCCAATGGAAAATCTGTAATTCAGTGAACATTTAAATCCGTGGTTCACCTGTACCCACGAAATCCACGAAAATTGTTATCCAACAAATAATAATGAATCCACAGTAACACAGAATAGAAAAGATTTTCTCAAATATTTGATTTTGATAGAGTACTCTGCCTAACAATGCTTTAGTTAATTTAATTTGTTTCTGTTCATCACGCTTTACCGGTTGATTAAAATTTCATTTGTATACATTTTTCATGTAAAACAATTGTTTTTTTTTTCAAAAACCCACAAAACTATTACTCCACAGTAAGGAATTTTACAGTTTATGCTATAATGTTGTTACTCCTTAAATTAAATTGAATGTTCATATGTACTTTGTCAGTAAAATAGGCTTTATTTCATATTGTAGACCAAGTGTGAGTAGAAATGCCCCAGAACCTCCTAAAGTGAAGAGAGCAGAACCACCAACATCTGGTTCAAAGAGAAAGAAAATGACACAAGTTACTGTAAGTTCTAAAACTTTATCTTCTATTCTGTTTAGATATACTTGGAATTCTGCTTGAATGGCACCTAGAAGTCTCATCTTTTAGAGGTTGGATTCGTAAAGATTATTTTCAAAACAAAAATGCAAGAAAAATGTTAAAATTACCCTTTTGAATGTGCTCCCAATTTTGTAGAGTGGATTTTCTTGCAACCACGAATGTCTGACTGAAATAATATACAAACAAGATTGTTTAAATTTTCTTTTTGTCGAGCCTTCGACTTTTGTCGAAAAAGCGAGACATAGCGATCCTACATTCCGTCAGTCGCCGGCTGCGGCGGCGTCCACAAATATTCACTCTGTGGTTAAAGTTTTGAAATTTTAATAACTTTCTTAAACTATCCTGGATTTCTACCAAGCTTGGACAGAAGCTTGTTTATGATCATAAGATAATATTCAAAAGTAAATTTTGTAAAAAAATTTCCATTTTTCCGTATTTTACTTATAAATGGACTTAGTTTTTCTGCCAGGAAACATTACATTCACTCCATGGTTAAAGTTTTGAAATTTTAATAACTTTCTTAAACTATCCTGAATGTCTACCAAACTTGGAAAGAAGCTTGTTTATGATCATAAGATAGTATCCAGAAGTAAATTTTGTAAAAAAATTCCATTTTTCCGTATTTTACTTATAAATGGACTTAGTTTTTCTGCCAGTTAACATTACATTCACTCTGTGGTTAAAGTTTTAAGATTTTAACAACTTTCTTAAACTATCCTGAATTTCTACCAAACTTGGAAAGAAGCTTGTTTATGATCATAAGATAGTATCCAGAAGTAAATTTTGTAAAAAAAAATTCCATTTTTCCGAATTTTACTTATAAATGGACTTAGTTTTTCTGCCAGTTAACATTACATTCACTCTGTGGTTAAAGTTTTAAGATTTTAACAACTTTCTTAAACTATCCTGGATTTGTACCAAACTTGGACAGAAGCTTGTTTATGATTAAAAGCTAGTATCTAGAAGGAAATTTTGTTAAAATTTTGTTCCATTTTTCTGTATTTTACTTATAAATGGACTTAGTTTTCTTCCAGTTAACATTACATACAGTCTGCAGTTTAAGTTTTAAAACATTTATTAGATTCATAAACTATTCTGGATTTTACCAAACTTGGACAGAAGCTACTTACAATCAAAAGATAGTATAGAGAGGAATATTTTTATTAATTTTTTCCTCATCTTTGTTGAGCCTGCGATTAACAGCAAAAGTAGCGAGACACTGGGTTCATGGAACCCTTACGAATTTTTCTTTCAATATTTTAATGAGTAGCGTAATAGTTCAGTTCAATTCTGAAGCATTATTTCTTAATGACTTTCTGAATCACATGAGCGTTGAAATGGCAAACCCACATAGGATGTCCATTTCATGCTTGGAGTCGGACAATGTCCGATTAATTTATATTTGTCTGGCAAATATGACACAATTGTGAAACCAAAAATCATCACAAGGAAACGTTAACAAACAATGATAAATGTGTTATCAGCCATTTTTTTTTAAATATAAGTAAAATTATCATTAAAATTCATCCAAACCTATCTAAATATGTTATTGTAAATAGTTTAAGCATGTCACTAGTACAGTTTGCTCTGTTCTTTTACGTCAATGTAATAATGCGTTTATTTACGGGAATGGCAAATATTTGCCTTCACGTAGTGTGCTTCGATCCAAAAGAATTGACGTATTTGTCCTATTAGAATAGAAATAATTCATGGGGGCTTGAATTTATACTGATTTACCACAGGTTTGCCCATTATGCCAATATTTTACCCCGCGCTGTCACTCCTGGTAAAATATTTAGCATAAAGGGCCAACCCATGGTAAAATCAGTATAACTTCAAGCCCCCATGAATTATTTCTTAAGTATAACACCTTGGCATGGCTGATGAAAATGTGAAAAAACCCTGGCCTGGATGATTAAAATATGAAAATAACGCCCTGGTCTGGATGATTAAAATGATGTGATAACACCCTGATCTAGATGATTAAAATGTGAAAATAACACCCTTGTCTGGATGATTAAAATGATGTGATAACACCCTGGTCTAGATGATTAAAATGTGAAAATAACTACCTGGTCTGGATGATTAAAATGATGTGATATCACCCTGGTGTAGATGATTAAAATGTGAAAATAACACCCTGGTCTGGATGATTAAAATTTGAAAATAACACCTTGGTCTGGGTGATTAAAATGTGAAAATAACACCTTGGTCTGGATGATTAAAATGTGAAAATAACACCCTGGTCTGGATGATTAAAATGTGAAAATAACACCCTGGTCTGGATGATTAAAATTTGAAAATAACACCCTGGTCTGGGTGATGAAAATATGAAAGTAAAACCCTGGTCTGGGTGATTAAATTTGAAAATAACAGCCTGGTCTGGATGATTAAAATGTGAAAATAAAACCCTGGTCTGGATGATTAAAATGTGAAAATAACACCCTGGTCTGGATGATTAAAATGTAAAATAACGCCCTGGTCTGAATGATTAAAAAGTGATGATAACACTGCCCTGGATGGTAAAAATGTGATAATAAAATACCCTGGCCTGGATGGTTGAAAATAACACCCTGGCCTGGCTGACGAAATTGTCAGAAAATAATGATATTATATATATATATATATATATATATATATAGTATTATTCAAATGAACATGCTAATAGACTTTCTTATTGTTTTTCAACACAGGATATGATAGTGACGTAGAGAGAGAGAAGAATATGGACTATGGTAAAAAGATATATGCCAACACAAATAAAGAAAGAGATGGTGTGAAACCACATCTTCAGGAAACCGTTCAAGTAGCTAAGTAAGTCCCAAATACTTTATTGCCGTTAAACCACATCTACAGGAAACCGTTCAAGTAGCTAAGTAAGTCCAAAATACTTTATTGGCATTAAACCACATCTACAGGAAACTGTTCAAGTAGCTAAGTAAGTCCAAAATACTTTATTGGCATTAAACCACATCTACAGGAAACCATTCAAGTAGCTAAGTAAGTCTCAGATACTTTATTGGCATTAAACCACATCTACAGGAAACTGTTCAAGTAGCTAAGTAAGTCTCATCTTTGTTGAGCCTCGATTAACAGCAAAAGTAAGCTCAGATACTTTATTGACACTGGGTTCCCAAATATGGAACCCATTTTGTTTGTCTGTCTATTCATAAACAGCAATCTGTTTGAAAAGTAAAAAAGGATATGGTTGTTTTTGATTCATGACACACAAATGACTGCATGAACTTCACAAAACATTTCAATATTTTAATGAGTAGCGTAATAGTTCAGTTCAATTCTGAAGCAAATCACAAAGTGAAGCAGTATAAGAAACATGTAATGTCATTTCTTTATTATTTGTGTGATAATCATTTTTGTGGATTTCTAGGGTAAAGTTGAACCAGGAATTTAAATGTTCAAAGAAGTACAAATTTTCTATAGACTTGTATGCAGACTTCTGCAAAACCACAAAATCTGATATCCTCTAAAATACAATTTTTCCTCAATCCACGAAAATTGATACCAATGAAAAAAGATGCATCCACAGTATGTTTTAATTTTGAGAGGTTAATCTACTTAACAATGCATTTTTTTATTTGTTTAGTTTCTGTGTCTCACATAAAATATAAACCAAATGTTTATATTTATGGACATAAAACGTCTGTGCCACAAATCAAAACAAAAAATTATACTCCATAAATTGTAATGGATTTTATATCACTAACATATTGTTATTTTTTAATGAATTTAATTTGTATTGCTTTGTCAGTAACAAGACTTAATTTTATATTGTAGACCAAGTGTCAGTAGAAATGCTCCAGAACCTCCTAAAGTGAAAAGAGCAGAGCCACCATCATCTGGATCAAAGAAACTTAAGGTTTAGTAATTTTTATTCTTTCTTTTCCAGGATTTAAAATTAGATTTTGTCTATGGTTACCGTGGTTTTGATTCCCGTAATAATCTATACTATGTCAATGATGGTACAGATATTGTCTTCCATGCTGCTGGTGCAGGAATTGTACAAAATTTGTCTTCAGGTAAGCAAGATGAATAGAGGGAAATACTCTGGAAAGAAACCTTAAGTACAATGAATTATATAGAGTTGAATTTGGATAGAATAAATTAAAAAAGATCCATCAAATTTTAATGTGCAAAATAAATTACACATTTTAGATTTTATTCTTTAAAGCTTTTGCATCTGATTAAACTCAGACCAAAGGAACAGATCTTTATTTATTATTTTAGTTGACAAGCTGTTGCCTAAAGTTATTAAGTCTCAAATATTTTCAGGTGTACTATATGATAATGTGTAACAGTAGAAAGAACTATAGTTTGTAAGTAGACTGCAAGTGACCAAATAAGCACAATTGATACTTGATAAGTGATGCCTGTGTGTTAAAACCTTGAATTCTAATTAAACAAAATATTAGAGAATAATAGGATAAGCATTAAAGTTTTATTTTTCAGGACAGCAAAGTTTTTACTTAAAACACACAGATGACATTTTATGTTTAACTGTTAACCAATATCCAAAACTACGCAATATAATAGCTACAGGCCAGATAGGTGAACCACCATCAATCCATGTCTGGGATGCTGTTACCAAGGAAACCAAATCTATTCTACGAGGATGTCACAGTCGTGGAGTGTGTTCCCTAGATTTCTCCTGCTCAGGGAAATTTTTGTTGTCTGTTGGATTAGATAATAATATTGCTGTTTGGAGGTGGCAAGAAGGTTAGGACTGCTACAATAAAGCCTGTGTATAGTTTCTAACATCTTGTTTTCTTGTCTTTCTTCAAATACGACGACTTTCAAAATTAATCTGGTGTTTTTTCTAAATATCAGTGATAAAGCTTTTCTAAACTTTCACCTAGTTAAAAAGATACTACACATATAATGTTTAACCAAAGTGGTATGTTTAAAATCAAAACACCAATCTAAAGTTTGTCACCCATTGAAGGAAATAAAAAAAAAAATCCTGTAATTTGTTAAGGTCACACTAAAAAATAAAGAGATTGTTTTGCAAACCTCATTAGGTTGATCTGTTAAAATAACTAGGTTAGTTGGAGTAAAATCCTGGAACTTGAAATTAGTGCATTCAATGCTGTTAATTTTTCCAAATACAATTATGTACACTAGTTCCTTAAACAGCAAAACAGCTATCACTTTAACTTTTTCTTGTTCAGAATACTTGTAAGACTATCATTGGGTGTGTCCTATAGATGAAATGTTCTCCTTCATGCATTGGTGTGTGTTTAGAAAATAACATGTCAAAATGAAAAATGACATGTAAGTGTTAAAATTTTTATGTAGTATAAACTTAAGAAAGCTGTTGACAGTTACTGAAAATTTTAAATATTTTTTTTATACAGAAAAAGAAATGTTTTGGTCATGTATATTTCAAAATTTTTTGAATTTCTGCTGAAGAATCCAATATTTCTTTTAGGTTCTAAAGTTGCCAGTGCTCAAGGCCACACACAGAGAATATTTAGTGCTGAGTTCCGTCCAGATTCTGATAGTCAATTTGTATCTGTTGGTGTGAAACATGTTAAATTTTGGACTGTTACTGGTAGTGAACTGACAGGGAAGAAAGGAATCTTAACTAGTGCGGGAACAGGAGTGGAATCTAAAAAGATGCAGACTATGTTATGTGTTGCTTTTGGTGCAGTGAGTTGTTTATCAGATGTATCTTTTAAAAGTTTTAAAACTAAACACCTAAAGAACAGAAAATTTTTTTGAATTAGACAGGTGATCACTTTACACAAGTTAAAGGTTACTAAGGAGTACATACTGTGGTTTCATTTATCTTCATGGGTACCAAATTTTGTGGATCGCGGAGAAATTGCAGTTTCATGGGTACTTGATTTCTAGGTTTTTCAAAGTTTGCATACAAGTTTGTAGGAAATGTGTACTTTGTTGAACCTTACATTTGTGGTTTACCTGTACCAGCGAAACCTGTGAAAATTGGTACCCCATTACAGCAAAATGCATTGAGTGTGTAGGTAAAGGTGATATCTTTGGTTAGCTTGCTTGCTAGCTGAACCGTGAAGTCATTATTAGGTTAACTATACTACCCTCCTATCGGAGTTGTCTATTCCTAAAAACAGATAGATTGGTTATCTGTCGGACTAGTCTACCGGTACTCTTAAAGGAGGGTATTATACCTAACCTAATAATAACTTCACGGTTCAGCTAGCAAGCAAGCTAACCAAAGATATTACCTTTACCTACACACTCAATGCATTTTGCTGTAATAATAATGAAAGCACAGTATTTTATGTCATGATACAAGATTCTGCTTAGACAAGTTTATTGTTTACACAGGGTTTGGTCTTTATTTGATAATTTATGAAACAAGTTGATTTTTGTTTTCAGAACAACTTGACCTACACTGGCGCAATGAGCGGAGATGTCTATGTATGGCAGGAGACAACATTAGTTAGAATTGTACCAAAGGCTCACACTGGTCCTGTGTTCTCTATGTTTACTACACTCAGGGATGGTTTTATTGTTACTGGTGGAAAGGATCCTCCGTAAGTATTATGGTATATTGGGTTATGTTCATGTCAGGTTTTATTCACAGTTTGTACCTTAAAAGAACCAGTTTAATTTTGCTGTGTTCATTTTTTGCCTTTCAGAAATTTGATATTCATGAAGGGTAAAATTTCAGTGTAAAATTGGACACACACATTATTTCAGATAATACAATATGACATCAAAATTATATTACAAATGGCTGTCATGTGCCATCTGATTTGTGTGTTAGGTTAGGGGTGGTCTTATTGCTACTGATAATAATGACACATTTCTACAATTGTTGCTTTTTGATGTCTTGCATTCATTTACATGCTTCTAGATATAGGAAGATGTGGTGTGAGTGCCAATGAGACAACTCTCCATCCAAATAACAATTTATAAAAGTAAACCATTATAGGTCAATGTACGGCCTTCAACACGGAGCCTTGGCTCACACGAACAACAAGCTATAAAGGGCCCCAAAATTACTAGTGTAAAACCATTCAAGCGGAAAACCAACGGTCTAGTCTATATAAAACGACAAACGTGAAACACGTATAAATTACATAAACAAACGACAACTACTGTACATCAGATTCCTGACTTAGGACAGGTGCAAACATTTGCAGCGGGATTAAACGCTTTAATGGTACCAAACCTTCTCCCTTTTTCTGAAACAATAGTATAACATCACAACATAGAAAACACAACGATAAAATATCAATTGGAAGGCTTAACTCAATCAAAAAACATAAATTAACACACTATGAACGAATAAATTCGATCTGTGATACCTGAAAGTAAATACATAGTTAATAAAATATTAGGGACAAACATTCAAGGCCAAAAAGCAAACAAACACAAGTCCAAACAAAGCCATGGCAAGACACCACCATGAAATATTTAACACTTAGAAAATAATCACTTTTGAAAAAACAGTTTTCATAATATATACAGGTAAATGAAAATAACTTTGTCGTTTTAGGTATACTACTTATGTCTATATAAAATCTTCCAATAATTAGGAATACCAAGAAAGGTCTGTCATATAAATACCTAATTTAACACTAGATACATAAGGGTGAATATCAACAATAAAACTTCCCTGTACAGATTTAAGGAGAATAATGTTGATGTTCATACAAATGTAGTATGAAGAAGTGAAAATTAGTAGATATTCCAAATAATCAAAGCTGGTATACAGACAAGATCCATATTAATATAAAATAACAAAAAGTATTAAAATAGTATCAACAGGTCGAATTAACAAGAAAGTACGATTTGAGAGTACTGCAGTTACTGACAGCTAGTTAAAAGCCAAAACAATTAATAATAAAAATCATGCATCAGAGACTAAAATTAACTAAAACACATCCCAGGGATTTAGTATTTTAACGTCATGAACAGTCAGAGAAGACATGACTTGTGCAATGCCAAAAATAAATGTATCGACAGGTAGTAGGATAGTGAGGAGCTACTTCTTTAGAGATAAAATTAACGTGTGTGTGTCTAGGCACATTAATATTTGACCATCAACACAAATGGCCAAGGACTAGTTCTTAACATTTCTAGACTTTTTCCCCAATAAAATAAATAAATAAATGTATATCATTAAAGCTCAAAATGGCAAAAACATAATGTTGAAGAATGGTAATTGTTGACCATGTAAAACGTAATGCCAAACCCTTTTCTGAAGTACATGAAATTTCATAAATGGCACAAACCTGTGTAAAGAGAAAGGCCTTAATTTTACCTGTCAACAACAACCTAGATATTCTGATCCACTTAATGTTTCAAGGTCAAAGAGTTTTCTAAAAAAAAAAGAAAAACATTTCTGAGATGGATTGGCACTTTCAACTGTTAGAATTTATTAATTTTGTTTATAGATCTAAAGACAATGGTCCAGTTAAACTTTGGGACCAGGAAATGAAGAGAAGAAGGGCCTTCCCATTACATGAGGCTGGGACAAAAACAGATGTAGTTAAATCTGTGTGTAGGACAAAGGTAATTACTCTTATCATGATTTCTTTTTTCAAGATTTATTTGCTTAAAATCAATTATGTCTTTGTAATCTTAACCAGATGAAAAAAGTAATTAAATGATTGTAAATTGTCCATCAAAATTTTGTAAGAAAATTTTAAACAATCATACAGTTCTTATAAGGGAGATCACTAAGTGAGGTAGAAAAGAAAACTTTCTCTTATTTTGCATTATAGTCTACATGATATATCTACCGTTTCATAAAAAAACCAAACTACAAATTTTGATATGTTCCAGGATATATTAATACTTTTTTGAAAGATTAGAGAAAAAAACAGTAAACAAAATTTAGTAATAAAAATTTTAAGCTTTCCAACTATTTGGTACAAACAATGTCTTAAAATGGCAAATAAGCATTGATGCTTTTAAAAACTACAAATGTTTTATAATTTTACATTTTTTGAAAAATAAGTTTACTTTTAAGCATCACCATAAATAGATTAAATAATTTTGTGTGATTAAGAAGTTAACTCATCAGATCGATACAAAGCAGAAAACAAGTAACAAAAACACAGACCGAACATGGCAGGGTATTTATACATCACTACAACAAAAAAGACACTAATTACAGATCTGAGAGTACTGGCAGTTACTGACAGCTAGTTCAAAGCCAATAACACCTAATAAAATAATAGCGTATCTAAGACTAAAATATCTATCAGTACACATCCAACATCCAATGGATTTAGTGTAAAGACGTCATTAACAGTCAGTATATATTGAAATGAAATGTTTTTGTTTTAGGGTAAAATATTAGTAGGAACAAAGATGAATTCTGTGATAGAGATAGGAGAAAAAGATGGCAACATTCAGACTTTATTATCTGCTCATGCTGAGGGAGAGTTGTGGGGTCTGGACAGTCATCCTTCTATTCCTAGATTTATTACTGCCAGTTTTGATGGAACAGTTAGACTGTGGGATCTTACAAACAAGGTTAGCATTTTATAGTATTAAATTATTACCCAATGGATTGTGTAATCATGTGGTGTTGGTGCAGGAAGTTCTGTAAAAAATTGAAGAATTTTCATTGTTAAACCTCTTCCCCTGCTAATGATTTTAATGGGTATATTGGAATCACTCACCATATAAGAATATGTAGACGAGTAATGATTGCCAGTGAGACAAGTAACCTAAAGAGAAGGGTGTAAACAACTATCGGTCATGGTCATTTTAGTATTTTAACGTCATGAACAGTCAGAGAAGACATGACTTGTGCAATGCCAAAATAAATGTATCGACAGGTAGTAGGATAGTGAGGAGCTACTTCTTTAGAGATAAAATTAACGTGTGTGTCTAGGCACATTAATATTTGACCATCAACACAAATGGCCAAGGACTAGTTCTTAACATTTCTAGACTTTTTCCCCAATAAAATAAATAAATAAATGTATATCATTAAAGCTCAAAATGGCAAAAACATAATGTTGAAGAATGGTAATTGTTGACCATGTAAAACGTAATGCCAAACCCTTTTCTGAAGTACATGAAATTTCATAAATGGCACAAACCTGTGTAAAGAGAAAGGCCTTAATTTTACCTGTCAACAACAACCTAGATATTCTGATCCACTTAATGTTTCAAGGTCAAAGAGTTTTCTAAAAAAAAAAAAGAAAAAACATTTCTGAGATGGATTGGCACTTTCAACTGTTAGAATTTATTAATTTTGTTTATAGATCTAAAGACAATGGTCCAGTTAAACTTTGGGACCAGGAAATGAAGAGAAGAAGGGCCTTCCCATTACATGAGGCAGGGACAAAAACAGATGTAGTTAAATCTGTGTGTAGGACAAAGGTAATTACTCTTATCACGATTTTTTTTTCAAGATTTATTTGTGTAAAATCATTCATGTCTTTGTAATCTTAACCAGATAAAAAAAAGTAATTAAAAGATTGTAATTTGTCCATCAAAATTTTATAAAAAAATTTTAAACAATCATACAGTTCTTATAAGGGAGATCACTAAGTGAGGTAGAAAAGAAAACTTTATCTTATTTTGTATTATAGTCTACATGATATATCTACCTTTTCATATAAAACCAAACTGCAAATTTTGATATGTTCCAGGATATATTAATATTTTTTGAAATATTAGAGAAAAAAAAACAGTAAACAAAATTTAGTAATAAAATTTTAAACTATTTGGTACAAACAATGTCTTAAAATGGCAAATAAGCATTGATGCTTTTAAAACTACAAACGTTTTATAATTTTACATTTTGAAAAATAAGTTTACTTTTAAGCATCACCATAAATAGATTAAATAATTTTGTGTGATTAAGAGTTAACTCATCAGATCGATACAAAGCAGAAAACAAGTAACAAAAACACAGACCGAACATGGCAGGGTATTATACATCACAACAAAAAAGACACTAATTACAGATCTGAGAGTACTGGCAGTTACTGACAGCTAGTTCAAAGCCAATAACACATAATAAAATAATCATGTATCTAAGACTAAAATATCAATCAGTACACATCCAACATCCAATGGATTTAGTGTAAAGACGTCATTAACAGTCAGTATATATTGAAATGAATGTTTTGTTTTAGGGTAAAATATTAGTAGGAACAAAGATGAATTCTGTGATAGAGATAGGAGAAAAGATGGCAACATTCAGACTTTATTATCTGCTCATGCTGAGGGAGAGTTGTGGGGTCTGGACAGTCATCCTTCTATTCCTAGATTTATTACTGCCAGTTTTGATGGAACAGTTAGACTGTGGGATCTTACAAACAAGGTTAGCATTTTATAGTATTAAATTATTACCCAATGGATTGTGTAATCATGTGGTGTTGGTGCAGGAAGTTCTGTAAAAAATTGAAGAATTTTCATTGTTAAACCTCTTCCCCTGCTAATGATTTTAATGGGTATATTGGAATCACTCACCATATAAGAATATGTAGACGAGTAATGATTGCCAGTGAGACAAGTAACCTAAAGAGAAGGGTGTAAACAACTATCGGTCATGGTCATTGTGGTCTGTCTTGTCCATGCATCTTGTAAGTGCAACTTCTCTTTAACCATTCGTCCTATTTCAATGAAACTTTACACAAAGGTACTACACCATATGGAGATGTGCATGAAGGGAAATAAATAGAGTCAGTTATCTTTAAAGGGAGATAATTGAACATAACATCTTGAATGGGAAACAAAGCAAGAGGTATAATTTTATGAGCTCACTGACAATATCTTCAGAAAAAAAAATTGATCATAATTAGTCCCCTACTGACTTCTTCGAAGGGGACTTTAGGTTTGCACTCCATCCGTCTGTCTGTCTGTCCGTCCATCCGTCAGTCCGGCAAATCAGTTTTCCACACTTTTTTTCTTAGTGCTTGAAGATATTGATTTGATATTTGGTGTATTGCTTTATCATGACAAGTTACAGATCAAGTTCGAATTTTGTTCCTTTCTGATGATTTTGTGCCAAGTTATGGTCCTTGGACTTAGAAAATTCTCTTAAATAATCACTTTTCAACACTTTTTTTCGTCATGCTTGAAGATATTGACTTGATATTTTTATCTTTAATATTAGTTCATTGATGGCATCTCTCCTTAAATTCAAACAGTTTATCTGATGTTAGCTGCATCCTTTTTCTTATTTGCAGACAGTTATCTTTTATAAGTGGTATTTGTGCTTAAATTCAGACAGATGTATGTTTTATTTTTCAATTTAGGCCATGGTAGGGAGGTTAGAAGTAGGAGCAGCTAAGTCAGCATCATTTAGTCGAGATGGAGAATTAGTAGCCGTAGGTTTGAAGAATGGTGAAGTGATGGTGTTAACAGTCAATGGAATGAAGATGTGGGGAAAGAGGAGAGATAGGTCTGGTGCCATTAGTGATGTCAAGTATGTATAATGTATTCTTGTAAATTTGTCACTGAACATAATGTGATATCATAAAAATAATATATTGCTACATTGTGCATTTACTTCAGTTCTGTTGGTGTAATTTTAAAAAGAAAAACTGTTAAAATTCTGCACCAGCAGTTTAAGGATGTTCGCTACTCTGTTTCAAAATAACAAGCTTTTTAAAAGACTGTTATAAATTGATATTATATAAATAAAGGAACCAAAAAAGCAGAAAAAAATTAAGGGTCCATGTGCTTGTTTTCGAGATATAAGCCATTGAAAATTTGGCGGGAAATGATTCTCTCTCGATTTTTCATACATTTAACATTGACACCTTTTTTCTTTCAAAAACTATGAAAAAATAACAAGGATTTTATAAGATTTTCAAATATGGCTTTTAAAACTATATGTAATAATATTATTAAAAGAAAAGAAGGAGTAAGCGGGCAAAATTTTTTAATGGTACTACATGGATAAAACCAGAGGATTTTGAATATCTGGCAAAAATTCTAAAACAAGAGGAGCAAACATCCTTAAATGAAAGGCTATGTGGGGTATACATCAATGAGAAAGCAACCCAACAACACAAAAACTTCACAAAAGACATTAAGAGGTCAATAATAGACGATCGTTTTATGAAATACACTGGCACGAGTATAGAAAATCTTTTGAATTAATTTAAAACAACAATCAAAAAAGAAACTGATCAATTTATATTTGGAAGTACACAGACTTTCCTTTTTCAAAGTCGGGGTTAGAATCAACTGTTTAATGTTTATCATGATAATAGTTATTTAAGAAATAATTCATGGGGCTTGAATTTATACTGATTTTACCACAGGTTGGCCCATTATGCTAATTATTTTACCACAAGCTATAGCATATTAGAATACAAATTTATGTTATTCTTTACTTATATATATTTTTAGATTTAGTTCTGATGGTAAATATTTAGCTGTTGGTTCAGAAGAAAATACAGTTGATTTCTATGATCTGTCTCAAGGACCAACACTTAATAGAGCTGGCTATTGTAAAGGAATACCAAGTTTTGTTATCCAGATGGATTTCTCGGCAGATAGCAAATACATCAGGGTAAGTTTTCAGGTCATGCTCCCAACGATGATTTAAAATTCTGCAGGAGAAAGATGGCTTTTAAATTTCTGCCCTTATATGTAAAAGCCCAGATACAGAAAAGACAGGTGACCCAGTCTAGATTTTATTGCCAGTCTTGTATTCATTTTACATAGGTTAAAGATTATGGAAAACCAGTGAAAATTTTATCAGGGGAGACAACCAACTGAATATCTTATTTATTAGTATTCATTATTATTAGTATTCATTATTAAAGTTGTTTTGAGTAACTTTCAGAAAGAAAATACTGTATACTTCTTAATCACACAAGAATAATTCATATTTAGTGAAGCAGACTTTTTGGCCATATTTTTGAAAATATGATTTTTCCTAGATTTTTAAAAAGACTTGGGATTACTTGTACGGGGATATGTGGACATCACTTTACATGACAATACATGGGGAACATTGTGCAAAACCTATATATTACACTTTTGAAAATTGTATTTTAGGTTGGTTATTAAAAGGAGTGACATTTAAACCTCCAACCCCAACATTTATCTTTTCCTAGAACAGGCCTGATATTTGTATAATTAAAGTAAACATCAAGAAATATTGTAATTTCATCTGATTTTCATTTATATTTTAAAAATTTATTGTCACACATCCTTTATGGGTAAAATTTACTGAATTGAATAAATTGTAAAATTCTAACAAAAAATGTCATTTATTCAAACAATCTACATCTGATCATATATGGTTTTACACATAAGGTTAGTTCAGGAGATTACACACACAGAGTGTTTGCTGTACCAAGTGGAGCAAGAGTAGAGAAACCTGAGATTGTAGATAAAATCACATGGGCTGATTGGACAAGGTACATAGATTAAAACAAATCTCTTCATTTTAGAAATTATGTGCTTTTTATTTATGTATAAGATGTAGTCTTCTCATATCTGAGGGCTTCAGCCAAGAAGATATGAGACGACTATCTAATTACCTAAGTAATAAATAATAATTTTATCTTTTCTCGTGTTTTTAAAAGAGCAATCAGTTTTGATAAAACAGGAATAGTGTCTTTATCTCAAATTTTCCAGATGCAGTAACACTTTCAGAAGATGGTTTATTTGGAAGTACACTGCATGGACTTTCCTTTTTCAAAGTCGAGGTTAGAATCAACTGTTTAATGTTCATCATGATAATAGTTATTCAAAAAATGATTTTTGGGGGGCTTGAATTTATACTGATTTTACCACGGGTTGGCCTTTAATGCTAAATATTTTATCACAAGCGATAGCATATTATGGTAGAATACACATTTTTGTTATTCATTACTTATATATATTTTTAGATTTAGTTCTGATGGTAGATATTTAGCTGTTGGTTCAGAAGAAAATACAGTAGATTTCTATGATCTGTCTCAAGGACCAACACTTAATAGAGCTGGTTATTGTAAAGGAATACCAAGTTTTGTTATCCAGATGGATTTCTCAGCAGATAGCAAATACATCAGGGTAAGTTTTCAGGTCATGCTCCCAATGATGATTTAAAATTCTAGAGGAGAAAGATGGCTTTTAAATTTCTGCCCTTAAATGTTAAAACCCAGATACAGAAAAGACAGGTGACCCTGTCAAGATTTTATTGCCAGTCTTGTATTCATTTTACATAATTTAAAGATTATGGAAATCCAGTTAAAATTTCATCAGGGGAGACAACCAACTGAATATTTTATTTATTAGTATTCATTATTATTAGTATTCATTATTAAAGTTGTTTTGAGTAACTTTCAGAAAGAAAATACTGTATACTTCTTAATCACACAAGAATAATTCATATTTAGTGAAGCAGACTTTTTGGCCATATTTTTGAAAATATGATTTTTCCTAGATTTTTAAAAAGACTTATCAAGTTTTTGAATACTTGGGATTACTTGTATGGGGATATGTGGACATCACTTTACATGACAATACACAATACATGGGGAACAGGGTGCAAAACCTATATATTACACTTTTGAAAATTGTATTTTAGGTTGGTTATTAAAAGGAGTGACATTTAAACCCCCAACCCCAACATTTATCTTTTCCTAGAACAGGCCTGATATTTGTATAATTAAAGTAAACATCAAGAAATATTGTAATTTCATCTGATTTTCATTTATATTTTAAAACAATTATTGTCACACATCCTTTATGGGTAAAATTTACTGAATTGAATAAATTGTAAAATTCTAACAAAAAATGTCATTTATTAAAACAATCCACATCTGATCATATATGTTTTTACATATAAGGTTAGTTCAGGAGATTACACACACAGAGTGTTTGCTGTACCAAGTGGAGCAAGAGTAGAGAAACCTGAGATTGTAGATAAAATCACATGGGCTGATTGGACAAGGTACATAGATTAAAACAAATCTCTTCATTTTAGAAATTATGTGCTTTTTATTTATGTATAAGACGTAGTCTTCTCATATCTGAGGGGCTTCAGCCCAGAAGATATGAGACGACTACATCTAATTTACCTAGAAGTAATAAATAATAATTTTATCTTTTCTCGTGTTTTTAGCTCACCTGGCCCAAAGGGCCAAGTGAGCTTTTCTCATCACTTGGCGTCCGGCGTCGTCCGTCATCGTTAACTTTTACAAAAATCTTCTCCTCTGAAACTACTTGGCCAAATTTAACCAAACTTGGCCACAATCATCATTGGGGTATCTAGTTTAAAAATTGTGTCCAATGACCAAGCCAACCAACCAAGATGGCTGCCATGGCTAAAAATAGAATTTAGGGGTAAAATGTAGATTTTGGCTTATATCTCTGAAACCAAAGCATTTAGAGCAAATCTGACTGGGGTAAAACTGTTTATCAGGTCAAGAAATATCTGCCCTGAAATTTTCAGATGAATCGGACAACCTGTTGTTGGGTTGCTGCCCCTGAATTGGTAATTTTAAGAAAATTTTGCCGTTTTTTGTTATTATCTTGAATATTATTATAGATAGAGATAAACTGTAAACAGCAATAATGTTCAGCAAAGTAAGATCTACAAATAAGTCAACTTGACCAAAATGGTCAGTTGACCCCTAAGGAGTAATTGCCCTTTATAGTCAATTTTAACCATTTTTCGTAAATTTTGTAATCTTTACAAAATCTTCTCCTCTGAAACTACTATGACAAATTTAACCAAACTTGTCCTCAATCATCATTAGGGTATCTAGTTTTAAAAATGTGTCTGATGACCCCTACATGCGAACCAAGATGGCCGACATGGCTAAAAATAGTACATAGGGTAAAATGCAGTTTTTGGTTCATATCTCTGAAACCAAAGCATTTAGAGCAAATCTGACGAGGATAAAATTGTTCATTAGGTCAAGATCTATCTGCCCTGAAATTTTCAGACCAATCAGGCAACATGTTGTTGGGTTGCTGCCCCTGAATTGGTAATTTTAAGAAAACTTTGCACCTTTTGGTTATTATCTTGAATATTATTATAGATAGAGATAAACTGTAAACAGCAATAATGTTTCACAAAGTAAGATCTACAAATAAGCCAACATGACCAAAATTGTCAATTGACCCCTTAAGGAGTTATTGCTAGTCAATTTTTTACAATTTTCATAAATTTTGTAAATTTTTGTAAATTTTTACAAAATATTTTCCACTGTAACTACTGGGCCAAGTTCATTAAAGATAGAGATAATTGTAAGCAGCAAGAATGTTCAGTAAAGTAAGATCTACAAACACATCACCATCACCAAAACACAATTTTGTCATGAATCCATGTGTGTCCTTTGTTTAATATGCACATAGACCAAGGTGAGCGACACAGGCTCTTTAGAGCCTCTAGTTAAAAGAGCAATTAGTTTTGATAAAACAGTAATAATATCTTTATCTCAAATTTTCCAGACGCAGTAACACTTTCAGAAGATGTTTTGTCAGTGATTTTCCTGCCCTTTTTCAAATGGGGCCTGGGCCCTAGGCAATTGGGAAAAATGTGTCGTATAACGTATGAATTGGGAAAAAATAAATCATTGTGTTCCAAAATATTTTAAGGATGTAGATTAAGAAGATGTGGTATGAGTGCCAATGAGATAACTCTCCATCCAAGTCACAATTTGTACATGTTATTTATTATTTCAAAATTCCAATTTTCAAACATATCACCTCAGTCATACAACCCTGAGATTTTCTTGTCAGTAAGATTTCTCGAACCGACACTTATATGGCATGGTAACATGTTTTCAGTGCTTAGTTCTGAGCTAGAGTTGACAACTGTCACCGATTATGGTCGCACTCAAGAGTGGGATTGACGGTCAGTCTCTCTTTGTACATGAGCAGAGTTCATTTCAAGTGAATTATGCTCAGATGTATGGGTAGAAACAATTTGTTTAGTGTTAGTACTTGGGTTTGTGGTGATTGCTTATGTGCCTTTATCCGCCACAACCAAGGCTTCATCCTGTTCTACATCCGTAAAAGTAGAAACATTTTCGTTCAAAATATATCAGTCCCTGTAGTATCTTCAGTACTAATTTTGGATTTTTTAAAGCTCAACAAGTTTTTTACAATCAGTGGCATCTTTGCCTTTCTTTTATTTGCGAACATAATATTTTGAATAATGAGAGGACATGTTGTCTGTTTGGGCATGCTCGATTCACATCAAAAAAAATAAACCAAACTGGCAAATCTTTGCTCAGTATGACATTGCCTGTCAAAAAACATTTATGTGTGAGAAAATAATGAAAACCTTTTAGTTTTTCATGTAGGCATGTATTTACAATGTTATTCAGATAATAACACAGCATCATCACTTCATATCATTCCATATTCTTACTGTTAACCACCAGACGTCATCCAAATGCTGAACTAAGCTTACCCATTGTTAAAACTGATTTACGGTCGAAATATGATAGTTACTTGTCTATATTCAACATGATTACATCGGGAACAGTGCAACAACCTATATTTTGAACCAAAAAATATCAAATCATACGAACAATAAAATTATCAATTACCTTTCCGCTACAACTTGATTGAACTGGGAATTTTACAGGTTCAATTGGGAAAAATTGTAGGTATTTTCTGATTGGGAACGGGGCCGATATTCGGACCTAAAATAAAGGCAGGAAAATCACTGTTTGTGATTATGGATTTGAAATGAAATCTTAATTGTGTCTATTTTTCTGTCATCAAACTGATACCTTATCACTGCTACCTTATCACTGCTTTTGAATGACAATATGAATCACTACTATCTTGTCTTTTTCTGGTTTAATTGCCAAAACCTGAACTTTTTGCTGATAAATGATAACACTTTTATGTAAATGTAAATATGTTTAGCCTTGAATATTCTTTATAATCCATAACCAATTGAGAATTTTATGTAAAGAAATTAGAGTAAATGTGTTATATAAGACTAAGTTTTATTTAAATCAAGAGGAAATAGCTAATCAGTGGTAATTTCCCAATAATTTATGAGACTGTTATCTCCCTTGACCCTTCTTCTTTCTGTAAGGAAGACAAGTTTTATCATAATGTATTGTATATATTATATGTTTTGTAGTGTGGTTGGTCCAGAGGTACTTGGAATTTGGCCAAAAGATTCTCCAAATGCTGATGTTAATTGTGCTCACCTGTCTCACCATGGTAACGCCCTAGCCACAGGCGATGACTTTGGATATGTCAAACTGTTTGAATTCCCCTGCAGAGAAAAACATGTAAGAAGCATTAATTTCTTTTGCATGACTTTCAATTGCAACTAATTCTTTTTACACACAAACTCATACATATCTTAAAACTGGCCAGTTCAGTCAGAATTTTAACCTACTGCTATATAAGCAATTGTTAGGTAATGAAAGCAATATTGCAAAAGTAAAACCTCTTACTTCAGCTTTACCTGAGTTTCAGCTGACTAATGTTTTTGAAATACATAGAAAATGTAAAACAGTTGCAGGTAGTTACATACAATTGAAATATAATAAACCACTTGTAATAAAATGCTTAACACATGATTAGTTTATCCTTTAATTGCATATGTTAGCAAAGAAATTCTTTTAATTTAATGGAGATTATTTGAAGACTTAGAAAAAAAATTTATAGATGTCCTTGTAATTTTATTGCTCTTATTCCATAAGTCATCATATTGCATCAGACATCATTCATTGAGAAATTTTCTTAAATAAGCTTATAATATGTGTATGTAGATGATCACCTTGTTACAGTTCTACATATGATTGTCATATTTCAAATGTTGATATTTTTTTTGTTTTAATATTTGGATTGAACTTGTCTCCAAAAGAAATGATTGAATAATCAACAAATTTTGAACTAAAGGTCCTTTTTAAAAAATAGTTGGACAGTATTAATTTTCACTTTATATCAAAAAGAATTTTCATAGTTCAGTTTTGGTGAGAATAGTCCCTCTTACATTAAGATATAGATTTAAATCGTAAATTGTGAATGTGATCTGTAAATTGTTAATATATCCAAACTATTCCTTATTTCACAGGCTGTGTGTAAGAAGTATGGAGGCCATTCTGCTGATGTAACCAATGTGAGATTTACATCAGATGATAAATATCTCATAAGCACTGGAGGAGATGATTGCTGGTGAGAAATCAAATTATTTTACTCCCATTTGAAAGATTAACACTGGCACAAATTTATGGCAGGAACTGTGTCATTAGTTGTCTTGTGTGATATCTTAATGAGTTTTTTTTTTTTCACTTATGAAATTTCGTGCTGATGTCAGGTCTTTGATTGTAAAATTTATTCAAATCTATACTAGCTGACAGGCAATTTAGAGCTTGACTATTGTGTAGACACTATTCTTTTGTGGAAGATCATATGGTCTTTTATGTCATTGGGTCACTGTGTCATTGATGTTTACCCCATCTCCTTTTATTTAAGAAATAATTCTTTCATGCCATGCTTTATGCTCATTTTAACATGGGTGGGCATTATATTTGTCAATATCTTTATACCGAGCATTAGCGAGGTGTAAAATATTGACAAATATAATGCCTACCCATGTTAAAATGAGCATAAAGCATGGCATGATAGAATTATTTCGATTCTGATAGGAATATTTAGAACTTTGTACTTCGAAGTGGACCTATAGTACACATTCAAAAGGCAGCCATTTCGATTTGATGAACCAAAAATGTTATAGAAAATCAACAGTTGAACGATAAAAAAAATAATATGTATTAATAAACTTACTTTCAGAATGATTTTATTTAATTTCCTAGCGAGCAACACCAACAAAACTGCCCATTTCGACCTCCGGCATTGTTCAAAAAAACAACTGACGTTGCAATTTCAATTGTGACGTCAATCAGGTGCAGCCCATGTTTTATTGTAATTAGAACATGGCTTTGTTTCCAAAGCCAAAGAAGGAAGTCATATTAGAATCGTATATTTAGCTGCTCCCATCTGTGTGTGTTTGTGATGTTGTCTTTAGTGTGGGAGATTGTTATTGGTATTGCTGACTTTCAACTAAGCATGCTGCATTTTAAAGTACATACAAAGACTAGTTGCAGTAGAATTAGAAGAATGTTGACATGTCTTCCTACAAATCACTACCTTGTTAGCTAGCACCAAAAAAAAAAATCCAGCTCAATGTCTCAGTGTATATTGGTGTTCAAATGTAGAGCAATTTACCTTCTGAGATATAGATGTGAAAGACCTTGGTATCTTTTAAAGAAAAAAGTTTTACTTTATCCTATTAACATGATTAAGTCAATGTAAAATGTCTTGCATTTTAAAACACAAGTGAAAAAATAAAAGATAGAAATCATAGTTTAGATACATTTACAAATATTTCTTATTGAAATGCATGTTTGTTTATTAATGGTAGACTGAACCACCAATGGAAATGTATATCCAAGTGCCAAAAAGACCACAAAATAACTTCTAGAACAGTCCTAGCTAAAAGAGTGTCAAAAATTCTATCTTTCTGTATTATATGTTTGAAATGTTATAATGATATTAATAGTTAATAACACAAATAGGGGGCCTCAGTGGCTGAGTGGTCTAAGTAGTTACTACTGTAATCACTAGCCAGTCAACACTGAGGTTGTGAGTTCGAACCCTGCTCGTGCGGGTGCACTCGACTGCAATCTTAATTGACTAGGATTGTCAGTTTTCCTATCGAAGGTCGGTGGTTTTCTCCGGGCACTCCGGCTTCCTCCACCAACAAAAACTGGTCGCCACGAAATAGCCCAAAAGCGGTGCTTAAAAGTGGGGTTAAAACACCAAAAATCAAAAATCAAATCAATAACACAAATAACCTTATTTTTTTCAGTATTTTTGTATGGAAATGTGTATAGACAATACAAAAAGTGTGGATAAACTGAAAAACAAGTTGCCGTCCAGATTTTATTTTCCAGAATGCATATGGTTGTGAAGAAATGGCATTTTTGATGGGATATGAAATATTCACTGCCTTGTATAGAGACTTGTATAAAAGAACTGAAATTATAGCTTTATGGCAGCATATTATTATTCTTGTTATGTTTATACATTGTTAGGATCATTTTCTTTGTATGCTCAAGTATGGTAGAACTTAAAAGACTTCAATAAGTCAAAATAAGGTTTAAACAAACTTTAACAATTTCTTTGATAAATGCTGGGATTTATTGTTTAAAAGTATGGACATTTTAAGGTTAAGAAATATGTGTAAACTGAATCAAGTTCTGAATTTTGACTGGCTTTTCATTTACACTAATAGATAATAAAAACATCCCACCATAAGTAATTATACCATACCAAATTTTTAGTCATATCTAGGAATTCAAGCTGGGACCAAATACAAGATCATCACCCATCAGGTTGTAAGCAAACTTGAGATTTCACCATATCATATATATCATTTACAGTAAAAATTTGACTATGACAAAACGTTTTGATCTGATCATGATTTTTTCTATCTCGATTGTATATAAGCCTATATTTGTCCAGAAAGGATTTTGTTTTTGTTTATTAACATACTCTTCTATACATGAAATTTTGACTGGTTGTATATATCCTACTAATTCTATGTTTTGAAATGAGCTACAATTTGTTTTTATTTCATGGGCAGTTTTGACGGGTTACATGTATGTATGTCAGTTTAAAAATAGATTTTATGTGAAATAGCCATAATTTATTTATTTCACAGTAAAATTTGACTGGTTGTATGTTTGTAGGAATCTCTTCTAGTATCTGTGATAAATTTCTATACATTTTTACAACATATACATTTATATCGCATTTTTTTCTACAAGGCCACATGAATTAAATTTTTAGATTCTTATTCCTCCTCCATGTCATTTTTCCTTCATTTTCATACATTGTATTATTTTTCAAATACATCTTTAAAATTCTTAGCAATTTTAATGATTGAAAAATCAACAACAAAATATAAGTAGACTCTACATCACATATCTTAGTAGGTGGGTGAGAATCTAAATTATTAATTTATTTTGCCTTGTTTTTGTACTGATATTTATCCTTTTATATTGTGCATTAATTGTTTACTAAGAATATCTAGATGAAAATAGTATATTAGTTGTCTGGTAATGTCTCAGTTGTATAGGATTTAGCCTTACCTATTACATATGTGTATCAGCAGACCTATATGAATGTGCCATGCAAATTCTGTAACATTTATATGTGCTTTTGTAAATCTTTGAAACATATTTACGGTAAAAAAATATGTTGTCTTTTTTTCCTAATCTTGCTGATTTGTACTTTTTATAACCAATTACTGTTTCATGAACCATTTGTGCTTCCTTTTTTCTCTAACATTAATTAAATACCGGTACTTAAATTCCATTGAAACATTGTGAATTTGGTATCATATTTTTACTTTGTCATTGTGATACAATGAAAATGAAAATGGCAACTTTGCATTTCAGAAGACCAAATGTTAAAACATCACATGTGTTTATAAAGAATTTTAGTATATGATCACATATCAAATGAAAATTATTTAATAAAGAAAGAACATCAAATAGGACTTTTTAACCAATTTTCAAATATTAAAAAAAAAGAATAGTGTAGATAAATTTCTAGTTGCAGTAAGTGTTTGCATGTTTAAAAATATTTCATTTCTTATTTAAGACATTTATGTTTTATGTCTTGAACATCCAGGAGTTCACAATTATCCTTGATAGGTTAAAAAAACTGCTATGAGGTTAGGATACAGTAGGCAACAATCATATAAAGTACTGGAAAACCGTAAATCAAAACAAAAGGGCTATTTTTATGTCCTTCAACGTGAGGAATGCTGAAAGTAGGTCACACCTTTACAGAAAAATCAAAACATTTTTTTTTGTTATTATACTTTCTGCTGACAATTTAAAAGTTAATTCTCTTCCATGTTATGTGACAAATTAAAATTTCAATTTGATAGAGCTGTAGCTACTTAAGAGGTTGTAGTAAAAATATAGTTACTTGTTATTTATCAGACATTTATTTATTAGTATGTTTATATTAAAATATAAACTTTCAAGTTGTTTCGATTTGTTTTTATGTCTTTATGTTGACAAAAGCCACTCAAAACAGTAACTGAAAAAAACACCCACTAAATTTGTCAAAAGGAAAAGTAAATAAGGGTTAATATTTGCACCTTGTACCTTGCATTTGTTTGCATCTGTCCTAAGTCAGGCACCTGATGTTCAGTGGTTGTCGTTTGTTGATGTGGTTCATAAGTGTTTCTCGTTTCTTGTTTTTTATAAAGATTAGACCGTTGGTTTTCCTGTTTGAATTGATTTTACACTAGTCATTTTTGGGGCCCTTTATAGCTTGCTGTTTGGTGTGAGCCAAGGCTCTGTGTTGAAGGCCGTACTTTGACCTATAATGGTTTACTTTTACAAATTGTGACTTGGATGGAGAGTTGTCTCATTGGCACTCATACCACATCTTCTTATAACTAATAAAAAACATACAGTACCATGGCAAAAGAATTAAAGAAGAAAAATGGACCACAAAACACTACACAGAAAAGATTGAGCAACAAGAAACCCTACTATAAACCATGGGCGAACTCACATGCTCCAGAATGGTTTTAAGCAGTTCCTGCCTCATTAGTTTCACCTGTTATGTTGCTCAAGGCAAGTATAATTCTGGTGATAAGGTATATTCAATGATATCTCAATCAAGGCTATAATAATTGAAACATAATTATATATAGTCATATGTGACATAGATTTTCAATTAAGGTCAACCAAACCCTGATTACATTTGTAAAACTTTCAAAGGGATAACTTCAAATAAACCATTAAAAACCCTGGTTCAATAACTTACTAGTAAGCAGCAGACCTCTTATCAAGAAAATCTTGATAGAGGCATTCTTGAACAAATATTAGTTACTGTTTACTCCTGCAAAGCTCATCTGAGTTTACTTTAATCGCGAAGAAGACATTTGTTTTAAGAGAGGCAAAAATACCAAAGGGATAAACAAACAGACAATGCCATGGCGAAAAAAAACAGGAAAAAACAAACAACAGTCTACAATACACAATATAGAAATTAAAAGACTAAGCAACATGAACCACTTCAAAAACCATGGATGAGCTCAAGTGCTTCGGGAGGGCAAGCAAAAATGACTAAATGGAATCCGTGTTTCAAAGATATACAATTTAGGGGCTGCCACCCTACTCTGACTCCAAACTAACCCCTATTGGCTCATACTTACCACTAAAAGAGGGACGAAATATACCAGAGGGATAGTCAAACTCATAGATTGAAAACAAACCGACAACGCCATGGCCAAAAATAAAAAGACAAACAGACAAATAATAGTACAGATGACACAACATAGAAAACTAAAGACTAAGCAACACGAACCCCACCAAAAACTTGGGGTGATCTCAGGTGCTCCGGAAGGGTAAGCAGATCCTGCTCCACATGTGGCAAATGTACAAATTTTGGGGTTGAACTCACACTCCCAGCACTTGAGAAGAACATCCTACCACGCAAACAACTAGCTGGTTTTCTGACTACAACATTGAATAAATTAGAAAGCAATTGGAAAATCTTCCAACAGTTTAATCCATTTGCTATTTGAAATTAAATATCTCTACCATAGTAGTAGGAGTTTAGAATGTATACTTCTCACAGTTTTTTATCTGATTATTTGACCGATCAATTGATTGTTAGAGGTTTAACGCTACTATCAGCACTTTTGATCTTTAATGTGGCAACCAGTTATCATTGGTGGAGGAAACCAGAGTACGCTGAGAGAACTTTGGCAGGAAAACTGGCAATCCCAGTCAATCAAGATCGTAGTCGAAAGGCACCTTCCAAGTGAGGAGTTTGAACTCAGAACCTCAGCTTTGACAGGCTAGTGATACTGTAGATGAACAACTTAGACCACTTGGCCACCGAATTTTGTTCTACTGGCAAGTGAGTAAACACCTTCAAACTAAAACAACAGTTAAGAAGTTTGTGTTATGGTGATCACAGAATTAACTTTACTTTTTTCTGGACAGTGAGACATAAACCTTGAGAATATCTATTCTAATTAAATTGATATGTGTTCTACTCCGTTGTATATAAATATTACTCATTTATAAATAAGGGTTAATGCTTTTTGTGTGGAGAAAATAAAAGGGTTATAAAGGGTTAATTCTTTTAGCCAATTGGTTTTTTTTTTCATGCATAAGAACCATTATTCTATGGTGTTTGCTGCAATAAGCCAAACATGTACCTTTAAAGTCAGAAACACCTTATAAACTGGTCCTAAAATTTCACTTTTATTTAATGCATAAAGACCCGTCTACAACACTCATGTAAGAATTAAACCACAAACTTATTGATGTATTGAAATGTATTTTTCTTCAATTTTAAAGGAAATAACTATACTATCTGTTTAAAATATCATTTTATTCTATAGATTGATGTCATTCAACAACTTTACAATAGTGTATAAATCATATTCAAATACACACAAACTATATACAATATAAAAAATAACAATTTTTACAACATTACAATATTGGCACATCTGTATGCTTAACTAAGGTTGATTATATACAAAAATAAATCAGAATTATACATAATTATTATATATTGTACTCAGCCCAATAAGCTCCTTCACTTTAATATCTTATAGTCTAAAATCAATTAAGCACCCATAAGCTCACTTATGGTCAGATTCTGACCATGCAGAGTTTCCAGGTTAATGCCTATTAAAATAGGCCTTGAATTTTGTCAATTTTCATCTCATTCAAAAACGGCTAGGATCCAACCCACTCTATCCCACCTACTGTAAGCACCACTGATATAATATTACTTAATTTTTTGAATTTGTTACATGTACAAGCATCTAATGTTTCATTTATTATTCTGATCATGTTGAGAAATCTTTTACATTGTGAAATGGATTTTAAAAATAGTACTTGAAGGTAAAAGAAAATACTGTTTCTTTTCAATTAAATTATTTCAACATATGTCTGGTTTAAGCTTAAATTTTGTAAGTGCTTGGATACTTATAAGGCTGATTATAAAAATAAAACTAATTTCTACTATATCACAGATTTCGCTTCATATAATTTAATATCAAACAAGATTTTTTTCTAATTTCCGTTTACTTGACCATCTCTTTAGGCAAGGTTTCCGTGGCATCATAAAAATAGCACAATATTTTCCACAAGATCAAATTAATTATTTCCATGAAATAAAATCATCAGTGTTGAATTGGGTCTGTAAAATATTGCTTGGAAAATTCTTCAAAATTGTAGTGCTGAAACCTCCTGTCACATGATCACATGTAAGAATGTGGGAAATGCTGTGAAAAATTATAATGATCTATAGCATCAACCTCATATTATAGATAAAGAAAAACCGTCTTTAGGGTAGAATGCAAAACAGTTTAAGAATAAATGCATGCTTATAAAAAATAAATTAGGTCAATTGCACAACTGATATGTAATTTTGACCTGTCTTGTTCATGGTATAAAATATAGCAGTCTGGTTTGTTTTAAATTTAGTTGAAAAAATAATGTAATACATGTAGTTTTAAATCAAAACACTATTAATTGAACTACTCTTAGAAATTTTACATCTAAAAATGTCACTCAGGATAATTGATTGTCAATGTATAATTAAAACTACAATCAACTCATATATACAAATTAAATAAGGCAGTAATTTTTATTTACATAATACTGTTCAATTATACATTCAATGATTATTATGCTAACAAAATGAAATATTGAACCAAAACAACAACTGAAGGACAGTGGTATAAATCTCTTGTAAAACAGATTGCACTTCACACACACAACTTCTCCATAACAGTCTGTTAACCCGATTGTTTCTTCATTGTTTCTATTTCTTTCATCATTGTCTGCAGTGGGTCATCTGGTTTGTTGTATACAATGCTAGCTGTCAAAGCCTGCAAGTACAAAAGATAGAAACACTTACAATATATGTACTTGATTGTTTAAAAATCAGTAAAATGGAAGTATGTGTTGCTTGACACAGTTGTTTCCTAAATGAATCATAAATAGATATAAGAAGATGTGGTATGAGTGCCAATGAGACAACTCTCCATCCAAGTCAAAATTTATAAATGTAAACCATTATAGGTCAAAGTACGGTCTTCAACACGGAGCCTAGGCTCACACCGACAGTAAGCTATAAAGGGCCCCAAAAATTACTAGTGTAAAACCATTCAAACGGGAAAACCAACGGTCTAATCTATATAAAACGAGAAACAAGAAACACTTATGAACCACATCAACAAACGACAACTACTGAACATCAGATTCCTGACTTAGGACAGGTGCAAACAAATGCAGCGGGTTTAAACGTTTAATGGTACCAAACCTTCACCCTTTTTCTGAAACAATAGTGTAACATCACAACATAGAACATAAAATCAATGTTACCTACTGTTTACTACATGTTCCTACATAAAGAGAAACAATTGCTTTCATGAAAGAAAATAAATATTAATCAAATTAAGTAAAATTGACATGTAACTCTGCATACATGTCTTTTTTTTAATCATAGTTGACAATATATTAGACCATGTAAAATATCGTTTTCATGTTTTGAGCATGTCTTTAGGTTCTCTACGTACCAGGTACCAGTACATGTTGATTTGATATTTGAGTCATTCTAAACTGTTGAAATTAAACATCTGTTATGTAACTAAAGAAACAAAGTCTCCTTTAAAATTCTATAAACTGGCAAACAAAATCTTTTGTTTTATGACTGGGTCACTGGAAACATATATTTCACAACAAGACCTTTAACCCCAATCACAGAATCTATTTACAAAGAAAATATCAAGAAAAATGAGGTCTCAAGGAACAAGAAATTGGCATTGTATGGCTAAGGGAGATGCAGATGATTCAGAACCATGGGCCACACAATAGGTAGCAGATATATCAACTGGTACAATCACTAGTACTACACGAGCAAAAGATGTTGCCACCATCTTATGGCGTCAGCACTCCAACACCTACAACAGTAAGAGAGCCGTACAAGTGCCATTTGAAGAAGCTAGTCATGTTGTAAAGCGTAAGAGAAAGTCCACAGAGACTGAAAACTAATACAGAAAGAGAAGGGTTTTAGAAATGCCATCTGAAGAAGAAATAGACAATACCAATGCTGATGATACAGGAGCTATAATGTCAATCAACAAATCACTAAAATATACCATGAGCCTTGGAAAGAAAGCGCTGAAAGAAAAGATAGAAGAAAATAAAGAGTTTGTTGAATTGCTGGGGCAGTATAGTTCCTTTGATAACAATTGCAGTGTACCATTTAAACATGTAATTTTATCATTTGTTACATAATTATCATACTTTCATTTTATAATAAGGGCTAAAAGGTACATTTCATATCAGTATTTATTATCCTTATGTTTATTATTATCATTTAGTGCTTGACTATCTATATGTCCAATCATTCAAATGTCTTATAAAATTGTCATGTCAAATATATTAATTGCATTATGTGACACCTTTAATAAAAGATTAATTACCTATATGTATTGTTTATTTAAAAAGACAATACTGGTACAATACTGGAATACAATACTGGTACAAAATTTTAATACCAGTATTGCGATCACCAACTACAGGAGATCCGAAATTGTAATGTATGCCTATGCTACAGCTACTGGGAGTACTGTAAAATTTTTGGGTAATCTATTTCTTTCTCTAATATAGAACTTATCTAATTACCTGAAAAAGTTGCATGACATTATGCTTCTCTAGGTATTTAATTGCTTTTCCATAAGGATCTTGGATCGGTTCAACGTAATCTTTTTCTTCTGATGGCCCCCCTGACTCTGCAGCATTATTGGGTTCCCCATCACCAGCCACGTTTTCAAAAGCTTTGTTCATGGCAGATTGTATTTCTGCCTTTGCAGCCTCAAGTATCTTTTCCTGGTCTGCCATTTTTGTTCAATAAATCTGTTAAAGTGCACCTCTTTTGCCAGAAGGATAATTTAAACCACCATATTGTTTACAATCGTCATGGCACCTGCTTGGGTACGATAAAATGCTCATGGGTTGTTCAAGTGAAAAATCGTACCGGACTAAGTTCCGGATTTGCTGTGTAATATTGACAGACAGCTCTATAAATGTTCGTTTTCTGATAAACAAATATTAAAAAGAAATCGCCTAGATTAATTTCTCTTTTTTCAAATAGGGAAGTGACATTACACTCTTAAAGCATGTATAAACTTGCTTTGAATAATTTTAAAGAGATATGATTTTGCTCCGAAACTTTATATGACTAAATCATAGTAGCAAAATTAAATATTCCTTGAAGATGAAGTTAGAACAGATATCACTCGACGTTTACACTTAAAAGGTCTTGAATACACTGATTCTATTACAGACAGTTCAAAGGCATTTATTTATGATAATTTATAGTAAAATAAAATCTGAGACAAAAACGGAAGTTTTAAAAACAGACGGCATTGTATTTATTATATGTCTCTGATATAACATACCATCGCGGGTCTCAGGGGCAATATTTTCCATTTTCTGTTTGTTTACTTGTAGCTTCTTTTTACAAGATTTGCTCTTTTTTACTATCAATATGCCGCCCAACGCATTCCCGAAACAAAATGTAAAATGAAAATATAAGCATAAAAACGCTATATTAAAAATCATGGGAATAACTTCTCTCGGAATGCAAAGTCATATATGATCGCATATACTACCACTTTTCAAGCTAAATCCTGAATTTTAACTTTTGTCAGCAGTTGGTGACTTTATAAGAAATATTTGAGTTTACGAAAATGAGGTCCATTAGTGTATTTGAAATACACTTATAGTATCATGACTATGTTTTTTGTTAAATATTCTATAATTCTTGTGTTTAATTGCTGGACTGTGTTATATATTTCGTTTTTGCTTGACCCATATGGGAATAATTTGCAAACTCAAGTTATCATACAGCCACTTTGCATGACTTTATGCATCTAGTCAATTGAGATTTTACGGCTAAAATTTTTTTTTAAAACATGCTGTTGATTATCAATGATTATGATTTACAGTAAGAAATTTCATGTGATCGTTTACACTCAAAGAAAAATGAAATTGGAATCAATTCTGTAAACCATGGGTTACCATTTGCTTTGTTACCACCTTCAAACCTTAATACTCTAGTTTCGGAAAGCTTGTTCGCGACCTAGAATTCTGAAAGTGCATAATTGAAAATCATGCGAGAATATGCGTTTTGGGGCAAAGTCATATGGTACAAATAATAATAAATCAAACGTTTTGGTGACACCCCCTGGAAAATTTCAGGATCCGCCCATGATCATAACTGTATGAATTTTAGAATTAATCATATAAAGAATCGTTTTCTGTCTTTGATGTTCTGTTTTCTAGCTCACATGACCACGAGAGAAAAACCTTATCATCTTTACCCAATGGACCAATTTATACCAAAACTCAGAATGTTCCCTGCCAACAAAACAACATGACCATCATGGCAAACAGTAGAACCATGAGGTAAAATTCAAGCCTTTTTTGATGTGTTTTAAAGCAATCATAATGGACAGAGAAAATCTGACGGAATAAAATGCTAATAATACTAAAATGTTATGACCTACCTATACTTTACAGTTCTACCAAAATTATCAGGCGACTCTTTGATTCTAGGCTATTTTAACCAATTTTGGCGTTTTTTTCTTACTTACCTTGAAAATATGACATAGAAAAAAAAACTTGTAAAAGGTAAAACTGATCAACAATACAATTTTTACAAATACTTATATGACTGAAACCATCACCAAATTAATTCCCTTTAGGAGTTATAGTCCTTAAATTAAGAACAAGAGGCTGTCAGATTGACAGCAAACCGGGGTTTCCTTAATGAAAATAATATTTGCGAATCTCGACCCCAAACAGGATCAAGTAAAATTAAATGAATTTTGTAGGGTTCAGAAATGGAAAGGCCAAATTCAATCTTGACCTCCTATTTATCATAAGTGACATAATATTGGAATTTAAGAGAGTATATAAGTACACACACATTTGTTCAGCAGGGGTGGGTAGGCAGAAATCATGAAGTCAATAATGAAAAAATAATGTTTATGAGATTATAACCTTATTTAACATGAAACCATAGAATCTTGTGGTCACTCCAATAAGTTTCCAGAAACCCACTTTCAAACGGTTGTTGTCTTGTAACATATGCATAGTCGATGATGGTGATATTCGAACTTGACCTTCTTTTAGTAAAAGATTTCGTCAAAGCGTTTTCAAGTTATTGCACGGACAACGCTCTAATTATCTCTTTTCACTACTTAAAGGTCTACGACTCAAAAATGATAAAAGCTAAAATCGTGATAATCGAACTTGACATTTTTTTTTAGTCACAGGAAACAACATATCTAACTCTGAAAAGATTTCGTCAAGGTGTTTTCAAGTTATTGCACGGACAACGCTTTAAGTATCACTTTTCTCTACTTAAAGGCCTACAACTCTACAACGATATAAGCTAAAATCGTGTGTCAATTGAACTTCACATTCATTTAGTCACAGGAAACAACATATCTAAATTTGAAAAGATTTCGTCAAAGCGTTTTCAAGTTATTGCACGGACACTGTTTTGCAGCCGCCCGGCCGCGCGCCCGCCTTACATCACATAATTGATAACCGATATTTTCGTTGGAAATCGGTTTAAAAATACCTATTTAAGCGTTTTTGCCAATTACATGTATTTTAAAAACACTAATATGCCAAATGGTATTGCATGCCGGAAATTTATCCATATAAATATAACAAAACAGATGTAAGGTATATATGTTTATGATCTTAATGGCGACAACAAACAATTCAACAACACAAGAAAAACAGAAACGATCGATATATAGAGATCAACATTTAAACTCTTCAATAATAGACAACTATTAGTGCAGGATTGTTATCAATTATAAATGCATAATATGAAATATGATTATGAAAAGAAATACAAGCCCTGGAATATCGTTTACCGGGCTATATACTTCATATAAAAGTGCTTCTGGAATGTTGCTGCTCGTAAAAGTTTAGTTCTCAAGCGGCACCCACTGAAAATTTCTAGATGGAAATGAAACAGACCCGCTTGTATCAGTGTTATCCTTAATTTCTAGTTCAATTTGGATACAAGATGAGATTAACATAGTAATCAACAAACTTTAAATTATTCAGTGAAAGCGGAACCTGCATATAAAGAATTATAATGCTAACTTCTTTTTATTCTCCCTGAGAAGCCCTTTATAACGCATATCTAATATAAATAAAGGAACAAGTCAGTTAAAAAAGAGCGAAGTGGGGCCCATAGGAAGCCGACTATCTGTTGAAAAAGACGCTTATCAAACATATCTACTAGTATATTATCAATAAAGAAAATCAATCACCTTGATGATGTTAGTAATATGTTTTCCGATTTATGTACTTGTTGTTTTTATGCATTCAATTCCAAATATTGGAAGTTGACTGTAACTGAAGGATTTTGTTCTTGTCAGCACTGGAGAAATTAATTGAGAAATTCATCTTTGGTGTCTTTGTAGTGCTTGCAAAAAATGAAAATATCACTTGACAAATTGCATCCGTCCGAAGCGCTTTTCTGGATTTACCTTAAGAACGCTTAAAGCAAAATCGTTGTTCAGACCAATGCCGTTCCTTAAGTATATGCATTGTTTGTCAATGCTTTGTTTAAGCGTTTGGCGTAACAAATTATAAGCCTGATATCTTTAATGAGTTAAGCCATCTTACTGTGTGACAGAAAATTTGATAAAGGAAACGACTAGGGTTTTCTGACAACTTTATTTTGTGTTTCTTTGTTTCTTTCCTGCTAACGCGTCCTTCCTGAAAAGAAATATTCCGCGATGCTTTCCTCCATAAAAATGGTACCATCCGCTACAAAAGTATTGTTTTGGGATATTACTCGGCATATTTTGTTAAAATGAGTCCGACAATAATATGCTATACCGAAGAACAAGTTATCAGTATGCTGGAGTTTCTCATTGACAACATATTTGTTGAATTTTAAGGTCGAATTTTCTAGCATGTTGGCATTTCAGTGGAAACCAACTTTGTACCTAGGATCACATAAATTTGACGATCATAGTACTAATACAAATGTTATTCTAGTATTGTTTTCCAGTATTGGCCGACCTTATCTTTTTTCAAATGAGTCGGAGTTCCTTCTGACACTTGTAAAAACAAGAAGATAAAAAATCTAGATTATTTGATTTCACATACTGTTATATTGATGATGTTCTTTCATCAACAATCCGAAATTTTCTGATCGGTCCCATTTATATATCCTCCTGAACTAGAGTTTACAGAAACCAAAGTTACAGCTTCCTCCGCCTCATTTTTAGACGTATATCTCGAATTTTGACTACATCGGTCATCTCTCTGGTATGACAAACGAGACAATTTCAATTTTGAAATTATAAATGTTTCTCATCTTAGCAGCAATATACCAACTTATCCCGCGTATGGCGTATACATTTCTCAACTCGTACGATATTCAGCGACTCCGACTTTGTAAAACGTCATCAGTGTCTGGGCAAAAAATTAATGAGCCAAGGTTTTGTCAAAGAACATCTCGTCCTTTTTCTCAAAAAGTTCATCGGAAAGTACCAAGACCTAATAAATAAATATGAAATGTCTACTTCAAAAATAATACAAGATGGTCTTGAGTTATAGATTATAGGTGCTTAACTTGTGTATTTTTTTATTTTCTTTACAGTTTTCCTTTTATTTGTCTTTGTGCTATAATGTTCCTTTTTGGTCGTATGACTCTTGACGTGACTCGGTGTTTATGCATCCATCTATCGGGTTTTTGGCTTTGGACGTTCCTAGTGCAGGTTGGTCCAGATGTGCGATTCGGATGCAAGAGGTTATTATTTGTCTGTTTGTCTTTTTATTTTTGGCCATGGCGTTGTCAGTTTGTTTTCGATCTATGAGTTTGACTGTCCCTCTGGTATCTTTCGTCCCTCTTTTAAACAGTGTCGTTTTCATTTTGTTTACCTTTGTATTTATACTTCACTTCATTTGTAATTTATCGAGAAAGTGTATACTATGTACTGTATGTACTTTCCAATGCAAAAAATTTTTTTCGTCTTTGTCAGATTTACTTTCAACTACAATAACTTTTTTGTTGGTGTCTTTATTGATTTACTTGTATGTTTCTTTGAATTTTTTAGTCCGTTGTGTAGTGTGTCTGTGATGTATGTTTAAACAGTTTCGGCTGCTGGATCCCAATCATTGTCTGTTTAGGTTACGCACACAATTTTGTCAATATAACGGATCTACAAACAACTGGGAGGTTTAGCTAGCTTTAAAACCAGATTTAACCCAATATTTTTTTGTAAAATGCCTATACCAAGTAAAGAATATGACAGTTGTTTTCCATTCGTTCCGTTGGTTGATAAAGTCTAAAGTTTGATTTTGTCAGTTTTTATGGAATTCCACTTTTTGAATTTACCTATAAGACTTCAGTATTTTTGTTAATCCTTTTTCCTGTACTTTTTAAAAAATTAAACTGCAATGACCATGTCCGTTATTTAACATTTCAGATTTATTTTTTATGGATTTTCCAAGCAATTTCATTTTTTAATTGCAGCTTATAGTTATGTAAATTTTGTCATAACTAAACTCGCCTTGTCAGACATAAGACAATATTTAAGTCCTCTACTAAGTATGATTATATTCTTATTGACCAGGTTTTTTCTTTCTTATACAAAGATTAGTCTAGACAAAACCGAAAAGAAAAAAAAAAAATTTAATCCCCTTTATTTAAATAAATGCTTTTTATTGTTTGCATACTTTTGTATAAACCAAATATTGTATTGACATGTTTGAATTTATAAAACCTTTATTTCACTGAATAAAGACATAAATCTCTCATATTACAAATGAGAAAATCGTCCGAAAGTATACAGATTCTCGTATTACCGTTTCGAATGATTTAAAGTTTCTGGTCAATAGGTAATGTCAAAATCGAATAAGACTTAAGTGTACAAATGTGTCATCCCAAACGGACAGACAACTGCATAACAGTCTTCGACTGGCTGAACAATGGATCCTCAAAATGTTTCTATGATTAGCGCTTAAAACATTCTCGTCCTCAGTATTCATTTTTATAATCATAATTATCTATAAAAAAAAATAAAGAAAATATCCTAACAATAAACGGATACTATAGACTGATAAATTATGGCCTTGTACAATTCATGAATAAGCTGAAATAAAAAATGTGAATAAGAAAAGGTCGTTAGAATTTATGAATAATGCCTTTACTACAACAGAAGTTCAATGTCTGAATCGCACGTACCATCGCAATAATCTCTATAGTTCAATGTCTGAATCGCACGTATCATCACAATAATCTCAATAGTTCAATGACTGAATCGTACGTATCATTGCAATTAACTCAATAGTTCAATGTCTGAATCGTACGTTTCATCGCAATTAACTCTCATATATTCCTGTTTCCGTTGACACTTTAATTGCATCGCTTTCACAATTTCTGGAATTGAACCAGTATTTCCCTCGGGTCCCCATGATGCCATAAATGCAGGAAATAACAGAAATGAAAACAGAAAAGATGTTCCGATTGTGCACATCACAAATATTCCGAACTGATATGAAAATTGAATTTCAGCAAACAGCATGAAAACAGCAGCGCCAAAAGTTGTTATCGCCCCTGATAGTACAGACAGTCCCATGCCTTCTAACATGCTCTTTACGCGATCTTTACGGTGGATAAATGGTGAGGTTCTGTATGCCTCTGCAAAATGCACCACATAGTCAACGGACAGTCCTACGATTAAACTCAGATTAATCGATTCCAAAACCTAAAATAAATTAAAAAAAATATGAGATAAGTGAACAGGTCAACTTTCTCGAAAAAATGAAAACAACACTATATAAATTACATGCGTCCAAAGCGCTTTTTAATGTACCTTCATCAGGATTGCTCAAAGCAGAATATTTGAACGCCAAGCCAAGGATGTTTATAAGAACCAAAACAGTTGAAGAGCTATATGACTAAAATGGACCTAAAATAGCCCAATCCATATAATGTAAACTTTGCCTGAGTGAGTTGAAACCTTATTTCTTACTTTTTTAAACGAGAAAAAATCTTAGTGTAAATAAGTAAATCCTATAAAATCAAAAACGAATGAATATAGTAGTAACAATGGTAGTAAAGAAAATTCTCAGACTTAAGAATGGTTTTATTGTTGAAGAACTAAGATCAGGTATAATTATAGAAAGATTTGTATATTTTAAAGAGCTCTCTCTTCTTTCTTTATTTTGGTAGACATCTTTTAAAATATAGTTCCGGTTAATATATATCAAATAAGTTAATAATATTCAGACTCGTAGTTTGAATAATGTAGAAAAAATACTGTTTAATTACAAACTCAATCTAAACCATTCAATGACAAAAATAACAAAGTTTCATACAAGAGAAAGCTGTGAAAAAATAATTCAAATATGTTATAAAGCATAAGCATAAGCATAAAAGATTTATTTAAAGTCGGGTATACATATAACCATACAACATAAACTCTGTAGAGATTTTAATGTTAAAACTGACTAAGTCAGTTTCAGGAAGATAGGAGGTGCACATCTTCATTTTTTGTGCGATCAATGTGCAAAATTTGTAAAATGTTGAAGGAAACTTTATGGGATTACAGATAGCACAATAAATGAAAAGCTTAACGAAGGCCAAAGATGTATATTCATTTGTTTTCCGTCCGCTTCCTTGAATTTTTTTACGGTCTGAGGTAAAACAACTATTTGAAGGAAAACGTTTGGAGATACGAATGACACAAACTACGTAGCCTTTACGTGTTTCAAACGGACGTTAAGACGTATTATCGCACCGCGGGTAAATTATGACGTTGTGATTGGTTAAACGTCGTCACGTGGTGACCCCTATGGATCCGTAGGGGGTTAGTACATTTCATAGGGGTACATGACGTCACATCTACTGTTAATGGTGAAGTCATCTATTGATGTTGTTGTATTTTATTGTTTATTTTTCTACAAAACGCGGCAGGAAAAGTCCCGTGTGCGATAAATTCGTTATACGGTTCACTACTGACCCCTTACGAACCATAGAGGGTGAGTAAAATCCATAAGAGATTCGGCCTTCGGCCTCACCCTATGGATTTTACCAACCCTCTATGGATCCGTAGGGGGTCAGTAGCGAACCATATAACTTATATTGACGAACGGGGTCGAGCGGTAACTAGACATGCTCTTGGTTATCATCTCCGACTTTTGAATTTTACTTCAGTTTGTACTAGAACATTAGGATTTTGAAAATATAGAAAAATATGGAGTTAACGTCAATGAGACGGAAGAAGTAAAAAATCTGACAAAACCACAAAGTAATCTAGAGGTCAACATACCATATCTTACAATAGACAAGTTACATAACGTTCAGTATATGTCAAACTCGAAATCCCTCCCAAGTCCAAGAAAAAAAGAGATCTATTACGGTTCTTATACATCCTTGGTTTTCAAATATTTGGCTTTAGGCGTTCCTGATGAAGGTAAATCTAGAAAAGCGCTTCGAACGCATGAAATTTATAACGTGTTGTTTTCATTTTTTTTAATAAACACCAATTCTACGCAAGGCAATTACAATAAGTAAAATTTTTCGACATTCTGCATGTCGTGTAGTGATTATCTAATAACAATTACCATATTTGTTTTAGTCACGATGCCTTACCATACCTCCTTGAACATCAACTTACCCCTAGTTTCCATCCAATCAGAGGGATTAAACCAACCACAACCACGGTTATCATAGTAATACAAATGGTAGCAAGAAAGCCAATCACCACATTCAATGTCGTAATAGTTAAAATTGGAAATGCTAATGAAATTCCAATGACAACACCTCTAACTGCAGATTTCACAAGAGTCTGAAAGTAAAGTGAAGATGTAAGCCCGTTGTATTATATAATGCAAACAATTCACATAAAACAACCGCATTCTGAAACGAGCTAATTGATGAATTGTTTTATTTCACTGTTGCCAATAAAAGTATGGCAGTGTAGATTTTGGTTTTACCGTGATTAAGATTATAACACAACGGTGAATGCTGTACCCCTATTTTTTACATTTTTACCCATTATGTCTGTTTGTTTTGTTCACACATTGTTGTCAATATAATGGAATTGTATGCGACTGTCATACAAGTAAGAGGTTTAGCTAGCTATGAAACCAGGTTTAATCTACCATTTTTTACATAAGGAAATGTCTGTACCAAGTCAGGAATATGACAGTTGTTTTCCATTCGTTTGATGTGTTTGAGCTTTTGATTTTGCCAATACAGGACTTTCCGTTTTGAATTTTCTTTGGAGTTCGGTATTTTTGTTATTTTCCTTTTTTTTTTTTATCATAAAGTAATTATTAACCAAAATAATGTGCACATTCATTTAAAGACATATTTACGCGATGTTGGTTTGTGGATGAATGTTTATCCACTCTCATATTCCAAGTGCAGTACGGCTATTTTTTAATGGTTAACGTTCTGCACAAAAATTAGAGGATGTGGTATGATTGTCAATTCAGTATTCAAAACTATCCGTCAGAGACCTACTTGTAAATTTAAACTGTTTTCGTTTTTCTTAATTGAATTGATATTCTTTTCTTATCAAGCTGATTTTAATATCTAAAATTTTTTTTATTGAAAAAGACATTGTTTATACATAGAAAGGATAACAGAAATTAAGGATTACAAACAGTATATTATATTGATAAAAAAAGGAGGAACGATCTGTCATCAAATATTAATCAAAAGTAACAACATATATAAAAAAAAACACTCATCAATGAAACCAGGCATATAATTATGTACGTCAGACAAGTTTCGTCTACATAAGACTCATAACTGGCGCTCAAATCAAAACAACAATATTTTATCCTAATATATCTTTATATGTACACAACCTGTCCATCATATCCAATGTTATTAAATTTTCTTCTAAATATAGAACTGCAGGCACGTGTTGTTTTTTGTTCACAGTAACATTTCACTAATAATTACTGATTTAATTTGTCCATTTTTGGCTTGTCAAAAGAAACGACGCCACGTTTTTACCAAAGTGTAATGCTTGAAGTTTAACTAGTATATCTTCATACCTCTTGAATTTTTATCCAGTGCCACGATTCTTGAGTAGATTGGAAGCCACTTTTCATTGAACTTGGCATCTTTGATACCTATTTTAAAAAATAATTTAAAATTTATATGCATATTATCTATACAAAACCTGCATCCTGTTTTTACTCTTTTTCCATTTATTTCTAGAAAAGATATTGAAAAAGGGGCCACGTATTTAAGTTATCCAAAATATTTTACCGTTCTTTTTGGATATTTTTTTTTAAATTGGATAAAGATTACCACAAAAAAAAACTCATTGTTTTATCACATTTGAAAAAGGGCTGACACTAATGAAGGCAATTTGTTGTACCGAAATATCTGTAGATACGATTTCATTACATTTCATCTTGTACGTATATTTTTATCTATTATCAATGACGTTGCACAAATTTTAAGACTTTTATAGTTTTGTTTTGTTTGTTTGTGCTGTATCTTCGTTAGACTCTCTGATATGTATTAGATTTGCTGGTTGTTTGTTTTCTATAGACTCATATATGTAATATATGAGATAAAGTGTAGTCAATTGTTTGATCGTTTTTTATTCATCAAAACCTTCAACACATGAGCCAAGTGTAAAAACTAATACAAAAAAGGATTCCAATTTGTTTCAGTACAGTTCATGTTGCTCTTCTTTTCTTATTTTTGTGTTTGTATGGATAGTTTTGTTCTTTGGTAGTCAGTATGTTTTGTTTTTCCCGAGTCAGAAGTTTGAAAGTCGACAAATCTAAAGTTGCATGGATCCTTTAATTGACAGTTTTAAATTACTATTTTCCTTTTTTACAAAAGAAAATATTAATTAAAAATTATGTTATTTTTCTTTTATTTACAAGTTTTAAAAATCACTAGTTAAAGATGATAGAAAAGGTTTAAACATAACTCTGAATCTCGAAAATGTGAATTGATTCGACTGAGAAATTTTCATCTATTTTCATTGGTTTATGATATTGCATCAGTTTATAGTTGGACAGTTCACACGTATCTGCACCTAATATTATATGATTATAATTTCTAAAACTTGTAGTTATATTTATGTTTTATTTTGTTCACATGTGCAAGTATAAAATTATTTTACCTCCTGCTGTATAAACTTTTCCCACAAATGATATATAGGTTTGCCTTCTCGATATCCAAGATTTTGAAACATAAATGTTGTGTTAATTTCAATTGCAACTACTCTCAGTCTTGTTCCATACGTTCCTATATAAGAAGAAAGTGAGAGAAAACAATATTATTGATTTCTATTTTTAAAAACTTAACCTAAATAGCAAAGCACTAGCAAGAGAGGGAAAAGATACCAAAAGGACATTCAATCGTTCTTTTGCTATACGTTTTTATATTCACTTACCAATGACATAACCGAAATAAATAAATAGTAAAACTTGCTTTCAACAAATGTCTTACGTAAAAGGGGATAAAATAAATACCGAGGGACAAATTATTCGAAGAGAGACAATACCATGACCAAAGGAAAAAAAAAAAAGTCATATTCAGTGATGTTATAAATGAGAAATTGTAGTTACCAATAAAAGACGATCTGTTGAAACGTTGCGTTACTCCTGGTATTGTTATCTCACCAATGAGACGATGATATGTCAAGAAGTCTTCAGTTAGAGTGTGTGTATATCCATTACTTAGCCAATAAGATACAAGTATCTACAATTTGTATGAAAATTCATTTTACTTTTCAATATGTAATATAAAACCAAACTTTAGTAAGAGACTCTTAGGCACCTGTATCGCTCACATGATGTCCATGCATAACTCCGGTTAAGTATGGAAAAATGTGCAGCATGAAAAAATCATGGAGTACCATTAACTCAGACAGTCTTAAGTTAATAGAACTATTTTTGAAAGTAGTCATAACAGATCAAAGACTACAATTAGGTTATACACGTATATCCCTTTTTTAATTGCTTTTAATGAGTAGAATTGATGGCTTGTTGTACCATTTTGGGATGCAAACCATAATTCAACTTGTCGGCATTCTCTAATTTTCCCTTAAAGTCTAGTACAATTTGTAAGATTTTCAACTTACATAATAATAATTGCCATCAATTTTAAATGTAGTTGGAGTCATCAACGATCTTTTTTAATATACTAGTAGCACTTTTTAGCTAAAATTCCAGGAGAACTTCTGTTAGGCGGAACCAATATACGTTGACAGTTCTATATAAAAGATTGTTATTATAGTATACTGTCAATATAGTATGTCCCCGATAATAACAGAACTCGTGTGGTTAAATTTGCTTTCAAAAAGAGAGTGGAAAGATAATATAGGGACATCCAAACTCACAAGTCGTAAATAAACTGACAACGCCACGGCAAAAAAACGAAAGAAGACTAAAAGACAAACAACACAATACAAAACATAACATAGAAAACGAAAGAATGAGCAACTCGAACCCAACAAAAAAACGGGGGTAATCTCAAGTGATCCGGAAGGATAAACAGATCCTACTCCACATCTGGCACCCATCGTGTTGCTCATGCATGTAAGTACATACCCGTTCAATGTATCATTTCACATAGAAAGGGAGAAGATAAATACAGAGGAAAAACCTTCGATTTCGGTGATGTTATAAATGATAAATTGTATAGCTACCAATAAAAGACGACCTGTTGAAACGTTGCGTTACTCCTGGAATTGTTGTCTCACCAATAAGACGATGATATGTCAAGAAGTCTTCAGTTGGAATGTGTGTATATCCATTACTTAGCCAATAAGATACAAGAATCTACAATGTGTATTAAAATTCATTTTATTTTTCAATTTATAATATAAAACCAAACTTTAGTTAAAGGCTGTTCGCTCACATGGCATATATGTATAGCTCCGGATAAATATTGAAAAAAATGTGCCACATGAAAAATCTTTAGAGTATCGTTACTCTAATAGAATCTTAATTTAGGTTAATAGAACGATTTATGCATGTAGTCATAACAGGTCACAGTACTACTATTTTGTGTATACACGTATAACGTATAACCCTTTTCCAAGTGCTTTCAAGGAGTAGAATGGATGGCTTGTTACTACATTTTGGGGTGCAAACCATAATTCCACTTGTTGTCATTCTCTAATTTTCCCTTACAGTTCAATACAATTTGTAAGCCGATTTTCGACTTACATGATTGTCATCAATTTTAAATGTCGTTGTGGTCCTCTACGATGTCTTTTTTAATATACAAGTAGCATTTTTAGCCTGAAACAATTTTGGTGATTGACCCTTTCAAACCCCATAGACTATGTTTAAGTTTGCTTTCGATTGGCTCAGTAGGTTTAGTAGGTTTAGAAAAGAAGTTTTTTAGGAGGGTAAAAAGCTTCTATTTTACCTCAAAATATCTGTTAAAGTTTGCCGGTATACTTGATATGTTGTATATATGAAAATTCCTTCTCATAAACGGAACAACAGATTCGTTTGTAAACGGAAATGGAATATTTTCCAGATAACCAGTATTCTGAAAAAACATATAATAAATTACTTACATGATTTTATTTCATAATATTTACAGAGGGTGTTCGATGCATACAAATGCTGATCTTGTATTGACTGAAAGACGAATCATTTGATTTCGTCTATGTTTCCAATTTGTATGATAACAACTTCGTGCAAACTTTATCCGGCGCTAATTTTAGTTATTTTGAAAAAACAGATAACTTTAAATATTGATAATGTGAATATCTTTATGGAAATATGTAAGTTTCATGATATACATTCAAAATGATAATTGAAATTTGATAAATATGTTATGAGCTATCCACTTTGAAATTGACATCTTCTTTTGCAATAGTCAGCTATAGGACGTGTAATTGATTTCAAGTGGCATGATACTGCTTTCATCTCACTAGACAATTTCTTCCGATTTTTTGTGTTTAAAGAGTAATTTTCCGATTCAAAATAATTTTACATACATATAAGATCTAAAAAAAAACAATTTAACGCCGTTTTTGTTTTAGTTTATACGAAATGAAAGCTTGTGATCATCACATTTTAAATTTATCAAATACGACTTTAGAAATCGAAAGAAAAATACACAATATTCGAACTATTTCTAATTAAGACGGCTTCCTTGGTTATACTTCAAGTAAATGGTCTTTTCTCACCTGTATAAATTTATGCAAGGCCGAAATAAAACATGCTATTTCTGGTTTGTTAGTCACTGGGTTTCTTTTTATTCCGTAGGATGTTATTTCTTCATCTGTAAAATTTTCTAATCGTCGGCACAAGTTCTAAGAGAAAAAATATGTAGCACTGGTAATTTTTCACGTTTATGCAAATAATGATATTGTTTTTCCTTGCATATTTTATCAATATAGTTCAAACAAAGAATTCAATTAAAAAAAATGATACAGGGTTTATAATTTCGTACACCAGACGCTCGTTTCATCTACAAAAGACTCTTCATTGACGCTCGAATCAAAAAAGTTATAAGGCTATAGTAAATCAACTACGATGTTGAGGTGCATCGAGGACAAAAAAAAATCCGAAAGGTTTTGACAAATACAGTAACACAATGTTACGGAATAAAGAATTGTACACATTACAAGTACTGTTAAAGAGGAACTTTTTGTACGGATGGATCCCATTTTCGGGATTATGAAAATAAATTTATAAATAAACAAAAGAAATTATCGACTTTTGATTTTTGTCAAGAAAATAAGAATAACAGACGTCAATCATGCCGCATCCGTGCAACGGAAATACCGATGCAGACAATATTAACAAACCTTGGCTGTGCTAATTTTTATTTTAAAATTTGTTATCATACTATCAAAGCCAGTACTGCAGAATTTTACACTGAAAACTGTTATCAAGCATTATGTCAGACTTACCATGAGTGAGATTTGTGCTTCAGATGACGACATATCAAAATGTCCATCGATTTCAGACTGTCCTTTACAAGAGTCACCTGACTTCCAGTCACACGATTGCATGTTTTGCGGCTTCATGCCCCATGTAAGATGAAGTCTGTTGTAACTGTTATCATAGTTCTGTTGAAACCCAGAGAAATGGCGCTGTATAGCTTTTGCGTAGTTGTTGGATTCTCTGTAAATTTTAACCTGAAAGCGAATAAAAGTGCATTTGTTTTAGTTTGATTCTCAATTGTGTAACAAAAAAAATTAATTTTCTGCAATTTAAAGAATAAAAATAGACAACTGTTCGGTGTACATTTATTATTAGTAAAATTAGAGGCTTGGTTATATGACTGAGAAATTCAAAAGTTATTTCAAGACAAGGCAGAACTCATTATTTCTTGTGGACTACTGGGCTGATGATACCATTGGGGTCTACCCAGTGCTAAACAAAATGAAAAACACTTGCGCTTTTCTGGAAATTGCAAACCGCGGATTTTATATGTTTACAATATGCAGAGATCAAAACGCACATTACTTTAGTAATTTATCTAGCACAGGACAATAAGAAAATAAAAGATATTTTTTGTTCTGTAATCGTGGAAACTATAAATGAAATACAAATACCTTACCTGAGAACTGTCAGCTTCTAAAGTTGTAGCACTGTATGTAAAAATGCAGTAATTATTAGGAAAGTTAGAGGTATTACTATTCTAACTGGTTTCCAAATCATAAAGTTGTAGAATTTATTCTCCAAAAACCAAACTACTTTATTCTTATTTTCAGCATGTTCTACTGTGTCAATTTTTGTTTCATTTTCTTCGTTCACTTCATCTTGAAGCTGTAGCTGGTGATAAGTCATATCTCGGGAGCCATCATTGCTATCACAAGACGTTCGTTTTGGTGTGCTGTAATTAATCTCTCTTGACTTTCTGTCCTTACCGACAATGTCTTCTTTGAACATGGAATCAGTCTACCAAAGCATGGCATTATTACCTCAGAATGAAACAAAATTACGATTGGAAAGCATGTGAGGTCAAATAAAAAGTTAACACCGACGAGCATTCCAGTAAAGATTCCGAATGAAGCAACGGGCAGTAACAGAGAAGGCGCACTCACAAGAAACGCTGCCATGGTTGTTAGTGATGTCACAAATGTCGTTTTTGCTGCTTTCAAATAACAATCTGCGAGTCGATGAGCCTTTGATGAGTATCTGATATGTTTTGATAGTATCCAAGTATCATAAAATATAAAGATATCATCCGCACCAATTCCAAGAATGATAAAAACAGAAATAATATGAAAAAATCCGAAATATCTATACTGAAGAACAAACCTATAAATTAGATTTGTTAACAGAAAACTTGTGAAAATACTCAGTATTCCAAAGAATGTTATCCAAAATGACTTGGTCTGGAACCACATGAACATGAAAATAAACAAAAAACTACCGATAGCTAATTTCATATTTCTAAATGCTTCTTGATAAACATCATAAAGATACATCTTAATGCTATAATAATATACGGACATATGTCCGTCTAGTACTTCGACTTGGATTCTTTTTACCTCTTTTGAATTTTCAAACTTAGATATTCGCGATATGTATTTTCATTATAATGTTCCTTCGATTTCCAACTAAATAACATAAACATTCGTGTTCTTGACGATCTCTGGTTTGCATCACAAGGATCATAACCCTTTTCCAAAAGTGGTAGGAGAAAAACTCTTGTTTTGTTATTCTTGGCGGCTTTACATATGATACTTGATGCGTTTTTGAATGATCCTGAATTGAAGACTCGGTCAACATCTGTATACGTGCCATCAAAGAGCCGGAGGACTGATATGGGCTTCTCGCAATCATTTTGAACACTAGGGTAGCAAAACTTGGCTTGATAGTCTTGTCTATAGAACAATTTTGATTCTGTTTCATTCAGTAACCTCATATTAATCTCCGAGAAAATATCATCCCCTTCAAATATAAGTTCGAGTGTTTCTGAAAGCTGTTTTCGAGGCTTAAGACCAAAAATGGGATGTATGACTTTATTTTTGTAGTGCATTGCATACCGCCATGCCAGATCTTGTGTATGCGAGGTATCATTATAAAGAACCAATGGCAAATCTTGAAAACTTATGGGAAATACGTTGAAACTTTTGACTATTAGCAGTATAGTTGTCAGCACGATTGATGTATGCAATCCCAGTGTGGCAGCTACAAATGAAAAAAGTGAAATTTATAAAACAATTTCATTGTTTGTACCTCCAATGAAAATAACCGGTCACGTCATTGGTTAAAATTCCATGGTTTAGGACGTTTTAACCAATCACAACGTTTTTGGCGATGGACGCTTTTGAAATATTACGCAGAATACATTTGATTCTGAAATGACGACTGACATTGGTGCATTAAAATATGATAACATTATATATAGGAATCTGTATCTCTGTGCCATTAGAATACTGAATACATTTTTACTGCTCTCATTGCTTATCATTTTTTTAGTTATGTGAATATTTCATAGTGTTCCATTAAATAGCATTAGTTTTTATTGTTGTCGTTGAAATCACTGACTGTGAAAATAAAAAATAGCTACTGTATACCTCAGTGATTTTAAATTTCTAATGTTTATAGATTGCCTTGTTATGACGATAATTGATTCTCATGGTTACAAACTTACCAAATGAAATACAAAGGTGTTTTTCAATAAAGTGGCAATATTTCAGAAGAAATCGTGGAGTGGTACATTTGTTTACTCGTTTGTTTTCCACTGGTGGTGTTATTTTCTCTTCTTCATCAGTAATATCACAGGCTGATGTCAAACTCTCATTAGCATACATTTGTCTAGTATTTTCATCTCTATGTTCAACTATACATCTCTCACTGCTGTTTTGTTCCTCCAACGTATCTTCCAAAGAGTTTAAGAAGTGGCTGTTTCTTTCAAATTCAGATTCTATGCAAATAAGAGGGTCATCTAACGAACAAATCCCAAATTCTGATCTTCTTTCCATTTTACTTTACTACTATGAACTTTTCACAACCTGATACCAGCTTCTGCATAAAGTTATAAGTCAAAATCAATTAATTAAATTACAAATTTAAAATAGGTTCAATTATGAAATATTGATAATATCATAAGTTTGTGATTTAAATAAAGTTATAGTTGATACTACATGTAACATGACGCAATTTGTTGTTATAAAAAACAGTCAACCGTGAAATTTATTTTCTAATATCGTGAAAGTTAAGCTAAAATATAAATGTGGTTTGAAAAAAATAACAAAAAACTTTTTTTGCCAATCACCGTTAAAACTAATCAAGTGCAAAACGACAGTTACATATTAAAGTAATTGAATTCTTTTATCGATCTTCACTCAAGTTAGCTTACCTGACATTCGATTTTTCACAGTTATTTTAATTTTACCTGGCTTTCATAATTTCTATTTAAATGTATATGCAAGTAGCGTATATAATCAACTTTGCAATATGCAGCCTTACACTAAGCTTTTTTGTTTATTATTTACCCGTATGAATATTTTTCGTCCTAGCTTAGAATGCCACTTCCGGTGCAAGAGTAATATAAAGCTCTCGGGACGATCCTATAGCAACGATGTAAACAAATTAATAGTTCTGCTTGATTGCACTAAATTGATTCGAGAAAAAGTACAAAATCGTGTTGAAAAACATCTGACTAATTTTATTATATAGCCCACAAATTTAGAGTAGGTGCTTTTATGTTTAAAGACAAATGTGCGGCTAAGTCTATTCTACGACATAAGTCATATTCTTGATCGTTTTACAAAAGACTAACAAATTTTGTCATAACTTCGAAAAAACAAAAATCATTTCCGAATGCAAATGATAATTGTTGTATGGTGTATATATAGGTCTACTGCAAAGACAACACATGAGCTGCGTCGGATAGAAATCGACTTTATGTAAGTGCACGTATACATGTACATGTATAAGACTTTGATTGATTTTGGAACATTCCAATACGAAATAAAAGATGAATTTTGGTCAGTTTTGTAGGGTTCTTATAAGAACTCAATTTTCAAACAGTTACAGACTTCCGGTAGAGATTTTACCAACCCGAAATAGGTTAACAGATGTATTGATATTCATTTGCATAAGGTCGATTTCTATCCGACGCAACTCACATGTTTTAGGAACAGATTTATCGTCTTTTAGGTGTTTACAACTCCAGAAAGTCGTCTAGATATGTATAGGCTTTAGCTATATTTAATCGTTTAACTGTGTGACCAAATACAGTTATCTACAAGACAACCATCGCCATATTCATTATTATTACAGGAACTTTTTGTATGCTTTGATATGTACAATGTGTTACATGGAGCAATAAACGAATCTTTTTTTTATAATCCCCGAAAAAATCGGGAGCATATAGTAGTCGCTAAATGTCCGTCCGTCTGTCTATCTTTCTGTCCTTCAAGACGTCATCCGTCAGTATACTGTGGCTCTGATTTCTGAATAAAGTATTGGTAACAATTTTGGTTTCTAGATCCCGAACGCTGTATTCTTCAAAATTATATAATAAGTCCTTGCTAAATCACGTTGTTTGTAGTATATTTTTACTTTGTTCTCCCGAGCACACTATCTTATACACTTGAAATAAAAAAAAGATGCATTGCGCCCATTTTTTTTTGTAATAAATGTGCGATTTGTAGAGAATCTGTTGACATTGCCAATTTTTCACTTGTTTTTTTTTTTTTTCATTTGAAAGCACATTGAAATCAACAATCTAAATGTATACGAATAAACTACACAAATAGATTAATCCCATGGAATATAAAATGTAGGGAACAATACCAAACTGTAACAGATAGTTCTATAAAACGATATAAATTTTCTACAGAATTATGAAATGATATGATATAATATATAATCCCTGCCTTGGTGTTTTCCTTCTCGTTACTGGGAAAGTGTATGTTTTATGTGTACTGCAACAACTGTATAGGGTTTACTCGATTATTTCAGTTGTTATTACTTGAATATATAGTAATATATATATTGTTTTGATTGCACTGTTATCTGTCATCTTTTAAATGTATGTATTTATGTTTATGTTTTCGGTGCTCTCTTGTTCACATGTGTGTCCTAGATCATATTAATTATGGTCTTGCTCGTCTTGTCTTGTCGTGTCTTGTTTTTTACACAATGCTTCTTGTAATGATTACAATGGTTTATTCCTTGAATGCTTACATCTTTTGATATGCCGACAAAATACAGGTAAAACTATGTTGGCATTCATGGAATAGTGTTTGATTAAAATTAAGCGTAGTAAAAACAAAGAGTAATAATAATTTTTTCAGGTAAGCCTAGTCTTCCAATTAAAACTCAAGATCTTGCAATGAATACATATCTTTTATTTTTTTCTGTAAGTTTGAAATGAGGAAAACTTTTTTTTTTGAAAGATTTATATAAAAAACCGATCAGGTCTCGTTGACAGCTAAGTGAAAGCATATTCAAGACAAATAGCATAAGGAGACCACAAAATGTTAAAGGGGAATAGAAATATTGTCACTCTTGGTCTTCTTCCGATCGACAGTAAAACCCTTGTCAAAGTGGGACGAAAATCACCATTTGTAATCAACATTACAATAACCAGTTTATTCTAAAAAAAATAGCCATAACTAAACATAGCATGTATGGCTATACAGTTATGGACATTTTTTATCAGATTACTGACTGGATATTTTTATTTCGGAAATTCACAAGGCCATGCTTTAATCTGACTGCTTATGACGTCTTTACACTAAATCCATTGGATGTGTACTTATTGAAATTGATCTGGGAAACATGGTTTATTTAGGTGTTAGAATTGGCTTTGAACTAGCTTTTAATAACTGCGAATACTCTTCAATCGGTAACTTTCTTTTCTTTTCTTTTCTGTTAACTTATGTTATCTTTTTGGTGCTTACTGCCGATCTAATGAGTCAAGCCTTTTAAAGCCGATTTTTATAGTTTGTTTCAATGTTTTGCTGTTACACCACGTTCACAGGTAAGGGTAGCGTTCAAAAACATGTTTAACCCCACCACATTCTTTATGTGCACGTCACAAGTCAGGTTGTCTGAATAAAACATGTCTGAAATATGCTTTTTAAAAACCTTACGACTAAATTTAACATGGTCTTAAGTCATGTCTAAAGTATCACCCTATAAGACAAAATATAAGACTTTTTTTGACGTTTTCATTAACTACACACTAGACAACACATTATAGGACTTTTTGAAATACTGTCATAATATTTCATCTACTTTTCAACTTAATCATGTATTAATTTTTCAGTAGTTTTTAAGGTTCCCGTTTTAGTTCGCAAAGAATCACATTTTTATTCAAGTTAAGTAAATATCTTTTATAAACCCAAGTTGATAGATCGACAAGATTTTCTTTTGTATCAAGTTAGGGTAGACTTACCTTTTCGTTTATGTTGGTGTTTTGTATGGACAATCATTCAGCTATCCATAAATTTGAAATGTTCACTCCTCGAGAGCATTAATTTCGTCGTCAAGTATATTACTGATTACGGATGTAGATATCAAACGTACACAATGAGGCTTGATATATAGGTCTGAAAATTATACCCAACAGCGTTAGAATTAGATTTTTATGCTGACAAATGTTTGTCCCTCAACGGTATTTGAACTCATACCTTTGATACACTACAACACCCAGTGGCGGATCCAGAGGGGGGCGTAGAGGGCGTACGCCCCCCTTTGCTTGCACTTTTTTTTTTTTGTAAAATGATTAATCAGACTAGACTTCGCGAACTTTGCCATTTCCCGTGTATTTGATTTTTATGCGACAATTCTTTACTTATAAATATATTTTTCGCTCGTATTTACTGTAATATATTATTGATTATGTCAAAGTCATGTGATTCGCTACGGTGGAGTTGACCAGTACGTCGAAAAAAACGTCACTCAGTCATTTTGAAATTCAAATTACAGTAACACATTGCTTAGGCTGAGGATGACAAGCATGACGCCTTCAAAGCGACAATGTATTGAGCAAGAACGTATTGACTCAGTTCTATTTCACAATTCCACCCAACAGAAAGTAATACTCTATTACACTCTTATGAAAAAAAAGTTCCACAGCAATATTATTACCTACGAAAACATGTTTAACCCCACACGCCCCAGCCCATTAATAACATGGGGGCAGTCTGAGAAATTTTAGAGAAAAAATTCTGACCCTGATTTTTGCCTTAAACAAAAATTCTGGCCGTTTCTGGATTGAAAACAATAATCTTGTCCACTTTTTTGCTATTAGAAAAAAATGTTTTCAATAAAATTATTTAGCACTAAATGAACATGATGAATAAAAACGGGCGTAATTTTTTTTTGGGGGGTGCATGTGAATCCATATCTGACCGGAATGTCTATTTCGCTGAACTGATATACTGAATACTTTTTCAAGGCCCGACTGCAACCTGCCTGCTGGGTGTGGCCTATATGTCTCCATGTGTCGACCGTCATTCACAACTTCATTGTCATTTCCGACTCATTCGTAGCCTTTGGTTGATTTGGAACCCTCACTTTCCTTGTTGGTTGAAACATTTCAACCAAACATTTGGATAAAAATTGCTTGTTTGTCTTTCTTCGTGTCGGTCGTATTGTAAATTTCATTGAATAGCCGTATATCTTGTTTACAAAAAGAAATCTGTGAGGTTATGCTAACTAACCATACAACAAACGAGAATTTTCCATGTCCATTTTTTACTGACAAATCCCACATCAAGTATATTAATTAGTACATAGCTTTGGATCCATCCAATCATTTTATAATAGACAATTAATGGAGAGAATACGGCACCAAAAATGTCCAACCCCTACATTTTACACTTATTTTATGTTTTTTAGCCAAAAAAAAGTCCAAAAAATTTTTCGCCTCCCTCCGCTCGGCAAACTTTAATACTACGCCCCCCCTTTCCAAACTCCTGGATCCGCCCCTGACACCAATCGCTTAGTCTCATATCCAGCGCTCTAGACCACTCGACCACATCCGCTTTATTAAAATATAACAGTCGTAGTGTTACCTTGTCACGTAAATAAATGGATCACCGATGTAATAAATGGATCTTAACTATAAATTTAATACCAAACAGAAAACTATAAACTTGCGGCAAAGATGGTATACCGCAAACAAAAGGTGCAAAGATTTTTGTACACCATATCCGGATTTCGACAATTAATGTCTCTTCAGTGATGTTAGGAATCGAACGGTATTTGGAAGGCCATATAATTTACCTCAATTTAGGATAGACTCTTGAATTTTGAGGAGTCAAAATAGGATGAACGGATCATATAAACCCGAAGGCAAATATAATACAAGCCCAAACGAAAAAATATAAACAAGTTTAAATTGAAAACAGCGTTCAAACCTATGATTGCGTTTGATAAAAACCGAAATTTTTATACGTGTGCATGCAAAACAAATTTCTTGTTAGAGGGGTCTAAATACAGCACAAACAACTTTTTCCAAAAGACCAAAAAAGTGAAAAGGTATATTTTAACAATACGCATTTGACTAACAGGTCGAACAACAAATGTTCTTAAACCCTGTCGACTGCCATTGGCGATTGCCAAATAAACGGATCATCAGGTGTAATAAATGGATCTTATTTATAAATTAATACCAAACAGAAACAATACACTTGCGGCAAAGATGGTATACCGCAAACAAAAGGTGCAAAGATTTTTGTACACCATATCCGGATTTCGACAATTATGTCTCTTCAGTGATGTTAGGAATCGAAACGGTATTTGGAAAGCCATACAATTAACCTCAATTTAGGATAGACTCTTGAATTTTGAGGAGTCAAAATAGGATGAACGGATCATATAAACCCGAAGGCAAATATAATACAAGCCCAAACGAAAAAATATAAACAAGTTTAAATTGAAAACAGCGTTCAAACCTATGATTGCGTTTGATAAAAACCGAAATTTTTATACGTGTGCATGCAAAACAAATTTCTTGTTAGAGGGGTCTAAATACAGCACAAACAACTTTTTCCAAAAGACCAAAAAAGTGAAAAGGTATATTTTAACAATACGCATTTGACTAACAGGTCGAACAACAAATGTTCTTAAACCCTGTCGACTGCCATTGGCGATTGCCAAATAAACGGATCATCAGGTGTAATAAATGGATCTTATTTATAAATTAATACCAAACAGAAACAATACACTTGCGGCAAAGATGGTATACCGCAAACAAAAGGTGCAAAGATTTTTGTACACCATATCCGGATTTCGACAATTATGTCTCTTCAGTGATGTTAGGAATCGAAACGGTATTTGGAAAGCCATACAATTAACCTCAATTTAGGATAGACTCTTTAATTTTGAGGAGTCAAAATAGGATGAACGGATCATATAAACCCGAAGGCAAATATAATACAAGCCCAAACGAAAAAATTTAAACAAGTCTAAATTGAAAACAACGTTCAAACCTATGATTGCGTTTGATAAAAACCGCAATTTTTATACGTGTGCATGTAAAACTAATTTCTTGGTAGAGGAGTCTAAATACAGCACAAACAACATTTTCCAAAAGACCAAAAAGTGAAAAGTATATTTTAACAAAACGCATTTGACTAACAGGTCGAACAACTGATGTTCTTAAACCCTGCTGACTGCCATTGGCGATTGCCAAATAAATTGATCACCAGATGTTACATGGATCTTAATTATTAATTTTGATACCAAACAGAAAACAATAAACTTGCGAAAAGATGGTATATCGCAAAAATAAAGTGCAAAATTTTTTTTTTTTTTTTGTACACCATATCCGGATTTCGACAATTAATGTCTCTTCAGTGATGTTAGGGATCGAAACGGTATTTAGAAGGCCATATAATTTACCTCAATTTAGTATAGACTCTTGAATTTTAAAGAGTCGAAATAGGATGAACGTATCATATAAACCCAAAGGAAAATATAATACAAGCCCAAACGAAAAAATATAAACAAGTCTAAATTGAAAACAACGTCCAAACCTATGATTGCGTTGGATAAAAACCGCAATTTTTGTCTCGCTTGACGGAGTCAAAAAGCGAGACGTAGGTATGCTGTTTCCGGCATCGGCGGCGGCGGCGGCGGCGGCGTCAACAATGTATTAGTTTTGATTAGGTCTAGTTCATGGTGAACCACTAGTGGTAGGTCAATGATATTTGGTATGCAGTTGTATTAGCATTGGCACATCTCATTACCATGGAGATTATTTGGCCCCGTCCCCTCAGTCAAGGTCTATTGACTTTGAAACTTTGCTTAGTTTACATGTATTAGTTTGTGATTAGGTCAGTTTATGGGGAACCACTAGTGGTAGGTCAATGATACTTGGTATGCAGTTGTATTAGCATTGGCACATATCATTACCATGGAGATTATTTGGCCCTGCCCCCTCAGTCAAGGTCTATTGACTTTGAAACTTTGCTTAGTTTACATGTATAAGTTTGTTATTAGGTCAGTTCATGAGGAACCACTAGTGGTAGGTCAATGATATTTGGTATGCAGTTGTATAAGCATTGGCATATCTCATTTCCATGGAGATTATTTGGCCCCGCCTCCTCGTTCATGGTCTATTGACTTTGAAACTTTTGCTTAGTTTACATGTATTAGTTTGTGATAAGATCAGTTTAAGATGAACTGCTTATGTTAAGTCAATGATATTTGGTATGCAAATTTATTGGCATTTGTAAGTATCGTTTCCATGGAGATTATATAGCTCCACCCCCTCTTCGTGGTTCATTGACTTTGAAACTTTTACATAGTTTACAAGTTAATGTTTGTGTTTAGGTTTGTTTAAAGGGAACAACTTATAATAAGTCAATGATATTTGGTATGCAGTTGTATTAGCATTGGCGCATCTCATTTACATGGAGATGGTTTAGCCATGTACCTCAGTCATGGTTCATTGACTTTGAATATTAGCCTCACTTGTTAAGTATTGCCATTTTAATTTCAACATTTGCATAATCAAAATTACAAAAAAGCGAGACATATCTCTGTGATAACAGTTTATTATACGTGTGCATGTAAAACTAATTTCTTGGTAGATGTCTAAATATATATATATCTGAACGTTGTATATATATATATATATATATATATATATATATATATATATAGACGAATTATATATATATATAGCTTAAAGACTCGAAATGTTCCACATTAAATAAGTGTAAATAAGTTATTGTATTTATTAAAAAAATATTTAAACACCAAATATCAGGAAGGGCTTGTGGATTTCCTAATAGTTTTCAGACTCGCAGTTATAGAGCGAATGCGATTAACAACCAGTTTAATCGTCGTGGTAATTGTCTATATGAACAACTATCACATAAATATTTGAACCGGATCGGTTGTCTCGTGCTCGCACATCAAGATTTTATGTCGCCGTACCGTAACATCAATGCGGCATCCGAGTCAACCAGTCTTTACTCTTACTACTAAATGCCGCATGCTTGTTGGAGAAGGAGCAAATATAAATTTTAAAGTCTAATTGGCAATCATACCATATTTCCATAGTTTTATATACAAACACTGTAATAATCAGCGGCTGGATTATCTTACAGATATTATGCCACCCCTTGTATCTGTATCTACCAGCTATAATCTGTGTAATATCAAATACTTATTCCAATAACTCGACTAATCAGTTTCAACAATCCCTTCTCCCTGCTAATTTTCGGGCGCTGGACAATTTACACATTGATAGCTATACGAAATGTAAGTTCTATCCATACCTTTAGAAAGTCTTTGCAACAGAGGTTTCCACAGAATCATGATATACATCTTATTTACTTTTCCGGTTTTGGATGACTTTTTTCAAAAAGGAAGCTTTTGATTAAAATATATGTCATCATAAGTATTGATTGTCAAGGATGATTTTTACATGTATCAACTTATTCAGTATAAATTTTTATTAAAATATCTTGATTTGACAAACTTTCCGGTTTCCTGTTTTCGGAGATTTCATGATAAAAACTTAGGTTTTTAAGTAGAGTTATATTGTAATAAAAGATGTTGCTCCATTTATAACATGAATATTAAAATTTTCTAGTTTTCATTGATTTTTTTTTTTTTTTTTTTTTAATTAAAAAACAATGATATCAATCCAAAATCATCAATTTCCACCGCTATTATATTGGTAGACTTTTAGTATATCAAAAATGATGACATCCTTGACACAAAAACACTCAAAAGGTTTTTGTTGCAATTTTTTTTATGTTGAGCCTTTTTGTATAGATTGACTGGACTAAAATCCACCAGCAAACGATTTTTAAAAAAATAAAAGTTTTTTCCAGAGATAAATCTGAAAGCAAAATATTTTAATAAAATACATTACTCCATATTAGATTTTGCTATAAAAAAAAATATCATTAGAAATTTTAGATTATGCGCTCTCGATTGTTGCACGTTTATGTGAGGTGTTCTTGATATATTCTAAAGAAATATATTCATGTTCTAATTTGCTTGAAACTAAAATTAAGAAGTCTAAGGCTTAATCTTTGCTGCATATCTTTTGTTTTGGTGATATTTTTTCCTTGAACTTCTTTCGTATAAATTTATACATATACGGGGAATTGGTGAATTCCTGTTCGAACATTTTTAACAAATTTCACAAAAGATGTGAAAGATACCAAGGGGGCATTCAAAACACATAAACCGAAGAGAAACTGACAACACCATGGTCAAAAATAAAAGAGGACTAAAAGACAAGTTTACAAAGCAATACATGGAAACCAAAGCCCCCGCCAAAAACTGTGGTTAAAATTGAAGGAAAGCAACCCACATAAAACGATCATGAATAATAACAGTCAGTTCTCCGGTCAGTTTTTGGTGTTTAGGTTAAGAATCTATCACATTTAGAATTTTTGGTACCTACCCGACTACGAATTGAATATTTGAAACTGGACGTTAAGCATCTCCTTCCCAGAAATAAATAGAATAAATAAGTAGATTACATTTGAACTTCATATTTTTTATCATGACCCTTGCTTTGTACCAGACCTGCTTGAATGGTTTTCGAACGCGCTAGCGCGTAATATAAAGAGTCCCAAAGAAGAAATGTCAACATTGGTTGGACACTTTTTTCTTACTAGGAGCAGACCATACTTTGTTCTTACTCTTGAAAATATCCTTTACCTTGGCGGAGACGTAGCAAATACAAAATTTAAAGTCAAATTTGATTTGGCCCAAAAATCGAGCAGCGACCTCCCGCACTTGCGATGTGCTCTATCAATTAGATAACCATCAAATACGCCTCCTAATTAGCTTACTAACGGATCAGTTAACAGCGCACGGAAACGTTTGCGAATACCACGTTAAATTTCAACGGAGATGTTTCTATCTTTTTATCAAGTGACACTTTACGATATTCAAGTGCTTTTATTGTATGTTCTATTACGTACCTTGTAACAACCAGTCGTATAGTTCTTCTGCACGAGTAGTCAGGTCAATGTCCGAGGCGGTTGTTACCGACATGTTTTTTTCCTTTGTTCTGTATCTAATACATATTGGATGGACACCGCTCTACTGTTAAAGACTGTATGTTAACATCTATGTGTCATTTTGATTATTTGTGTCGTTTGGTTGCTGTCTCATTAACATATACCCCACTTCTCCTTTTATTCATAAATACAGTTTATATATATGTTAAGAACAGTCACATATCGATAGCTTTTAACGGAGTTGGAAACAATCGAAATAATCGGTACTAAAAATTCACAGTCGATTCCAACAGATAGAAATAAGAGACTATTAGGTTTGCAATATACTTGAAAAAATTCCTCTTATATAGCCTTAAATAGAAAGAAATGTTTAAAGGATTCAAAAACTATATATAAGGACTTCTTAGATGTTGACATCTTAGCTTCTTTTGCTAAAAGTCATTGGAACTGAGGTTGGTAGGCTAACTTTTGATATAGACTTATATTCATAGTGTGTTAATTTACGTTTTTGATTGAGTTAAGCCTTCCAATTGATGTTTTATCGTGTGTTTTTCTATGTTGTGATGTTATACTATTGTTTCAGAAAAAGGGAGAAGGTTTGGTACCATTAAAACGTTTAATCCCGCTGCAAATGTTTGCACCTGTCCTAAGTCAGGAATCTGATGTACAGTAGTTGTCGTTTGTTGAAGACCCATTGGTGGCCTTCGGCTGTTTTCTGCTCTTTGGTCGGGTTGTTGTCTCTTTGACACATTCCTCATTTCCATTCTTTATTTCATTAACTAGTTGTATACTTCATATTAGTTTTACTTTATTCAAATTACGCCAGTTCAAGTTCTTTGTCTATTTCAGCAATTGCATCAGATATATCTTTTTCACTTTTACCTCTCGATAAAGTTGCATTCTTAGAAGTCTTGTTTGATATTAATAGATAAGAAGGAGGAGGAACAGATTCTGCATCATTAATGTCTCCTGTTCCCTTTGACAAGAAAACGTCTCTTTGACTGAGACATTTCGACAAAGCCGCATTTCCTTTGGCTTCACAAAAAGCGTTTTTCTTCTGACTAGGACCTCTCGACAACACATTGATGCACCTATTGTCTGACATGTCTTCCGTATTAGGAAAATCAAAAACGTCTGATGTTACTGAAGAAGAATCGGATTCTAAAATTGAAGGAGAATACTCTGACAGTTGCATCTGTCTATTAGAATTGTCAGATGAATGAGCTGAAACCACTACATCTGAACTGTTGTGTTCTGAAGATGATTCCGCGAAGAATTTATTTTTCATAATAGGAGCCAACGTCTTTCTACGTCCATTGTTTTTATGTTGAAATTTCTTCAGGTCAGTTGGTATTATTTCAATGTCTTGCCTTGCAGGTGGATCTCTAGATAAAGCCTCAACAAATGATTGCAGTCTGTCTGATCGTACTTTACAATTAGCATCATTTGATCTCTGGTTGGAATACGTCACCAAAGAATTTCTTTTGTCATTCCTGTTAATTTTGTTGACGTTATCCCGTGTACCTACAAATTAAAACAAATAAGATGTTATATTTTAGCTACCATATTGTGGATAGCGCTATAAATGGAATCAAATTCGCAGATACATACGAGTGCACGTTGATATATATCAAACGTTTGTCTAATCAACAAAAAGTGAGAAATATCGTCCTCGTATACGGATCTCCATGATTTCGTTTTCTTATTCATTTAGTAGAAATGAAAATTAATAGATATAAAAGGACACACCTAAGTCAATGATAAGCAACAAGAGGCAAGGCACAGTAATTTGTTTAATGTGCAATCTAAGCACACTTCAATCAAATGTGAGACTATGCTTATATTTCAAACGTATTACCTGTTGTATCTTCTACCTTACTCATTGTAAAACCTGGAGGTAAGTGTAAAAAAACAATAAACAGACCTCTGGTACCCCAAACTATAGATGACAACACAATTTTTAAAATCAGTGCATTCAGTGGTTTTGTTGTTAGTAATTAGTCTTTATCTTTATAGAAAAAAACTCAATCTGCGTCATCATGTCAGTATGTAGTTGTTACTAAAAAGAATTAAGCGTTTACAACAGAAAAATGTACAGTTCAAAAGTATTCGCCAAAGATCCGACAATTAACCGTCATTCAACTAAAATATTTCTAGATTTATATTCTTGCTTTTATATAGATTTAAGATCTGTACTGTATTAATATTAGTAGAAAGCATTCTTTTGACTTTTCTAAACTTTACACTTCGACCATTAAAGTTAATAAAGAATCTTCGGAAAAAATATTGCTAGGACACAAATAATTTTTTAAATTGATTACTGGTGATTTTGTTGGATTCTTCGGATGAAAGATTTTGTAAATTCCGATGGGCAACAGTTATGCAACGCTCTGCACGGATTTCTGTCTTTACTTGTATAGAGCAGAGTTTATCTATTGATTCATAACAAAAATACAAGGTGTTGGCCTATGCAATCGTTTTATTTTAGCTTCCGCTTTATAGATTATATACGTCTTTGAATTATAATATGTTAACAGATGCTATATATACGCCATATTTCCCAATGATATATTAACTAAGAACACTAATGAAGAACAGGGTCTGCTCAAGACAGATGTGATGATTTGTGTTGTTTCTTTATACCAATGTTTCCTTTTTCCCAGTAGCAATTTAACTGTATGTACCATTGAAGGTTTTTAAGCAACTAAGACCTGCACATACAATGCATCGTGGAAATGATAAAATTGAGAATGGAATGAGTTCAGATGCGTACAAAATTTAAAGCCTAATTTCTATGATGAGTTTATTTACAACCACTGGGTCGATGCCATTGCTGATGGAGGTTTCCTCCCCGATGGTATTACTTGTCCAGCAGTCAGCACTGCTGTGTTGACATGAATTATCATTGATATAGTCATAGTTATAAATCAACTGTTTACAAAACTTTTACTAAGAATTTTCTACCACAGGAATAGATTACCTTAGCTGTATTTAGACTGGTTCCCTGTCCTTTATCTGTTTGGCTCTGACATACCCGTATGTTGCAATGGAGAGGACCAGCCTTAGCTGTATTTGGCAAAACCTTACGGAATTGTTGGTTCTAAATGCTGTTTAACTTCGCACTTTATATGGCCTTTTTAACTTTTGATCGAATTTCACTGGTGCGTGGATTTTTTTTAGACAAAACGCTTATGTGGGGTTCAAAATTTGAAGCCTGGTGTCTATGATGAGTTTTGTTTCGTTCAATAATTATACATACCCAAGGTATTTATTTTAATGGACAGGAGAGGGTTGACAAGAGTGAAAAGGTTAAGATGACAAAATCCACGTACTGAAGTAGATGGCTGAATGACTTCTTCATGTTTAAAGTATAGTTGAGCCATTAGGGAACTACCATTTGCTTTTAATGGGGGATAGGATGAAATTTGAAAAAAAGGCAGGACAGGAGTTTTGAGTAAAATAAAAAAGGGAGGATGAGACACTTTGCAAAAAAATAGGCAGGATGACAATTTATGTGAAAAAAAGTCAGGATAAACTAATAAAAAAAAGGCAGGACCGAACAGAGTGAAAAATAAAAAGGGAGGACAGAGATTACAACTAAAAAAAATGCAGGACAAAATTTTTCATCCTAGCTCCCTTAACAAAAGAATGCAGATAAACCTGAAGGCAGACTTTCGATGTCAATTAAGATTTCAGAATACCAATAGTGATCAAATAAAGCGTGGAGTGAGAATAACCTTGAGTGACTCAATGTGTGTCATCAGAGTAACTTAAAGCATCTCCTGCTCTGCATGCATGACACGTCATCCAAATTCCTTTGTATCATACCAGAGCAGATGCCAAGGTAAGACTGAAGTAAATTAGAGGCAACAGTAGTTTACAGATTCTCAAATCACGTAAATCCATTTAGAAAACATATAAAAAACGAAACCAATGGGAATAGGTCTAACTGCAAAAAAAGAGCGATATCAAGTGCATTGACAGGAAAAGCGTCTTTAATTTATGTTATCATTGAATCCGCAATCGGCAAGTGAATCCATACTCAGTCAAATTCTCAAAATAGGAAAATAGTACAATTGATAAATTTACGAATCAGACGACAATTCTTGTATATAAATACCTAACTAAGACTGCGAAAACATATCGCTTGTGGGACACATTGTACTTGTGATATTTACCGTAAAACTTATGCTGTGTCGACTTTACTATAATATTCTTTGAAATTGCCATAATAAGAACATTTATTGGTATATTATATCAACTGAGATGCAAACAGCTTGCTGTTCGGTGTGGACCAAGGCTCCGTGTTGAAGACCGTACTTTGACCTATAATGGTTTACTTTTACAAATTGTGACTTGGATGGAGAGTTGTCTCATTGGCACTCATACCACATCTTCTTATATCTATATACAGGCCATTCTTGTGTAGCTATTATATTATACTCAAGACTGTTGACAATATGAAAACTGCAATCTTTGTAATTTGTAATAGTTCCTACTTTTAAGTCGACCATCAAATTCAATTTACAAGATGAAAAGACTTGGCTTGAAGGAACATAATAATGTTTCCGAAAACGTTATTTGAAGAGATTGGTAAATGATTTTCTTGTCCAGAAGAAGTCGTGTTTGTCTGAATGCATAACAATTCGGGTATCAGGAGCGCAAAATTATTAAAAATGGACCGAGGTCTCAACTCCCTCAGGCAAAGTTGATCTTAGATGGATTTGGCTATTATAAATACAGCCCTTTTTGGTCATATAGTTCTTCAACTGTTTCGGTTCTTACACATCCTTGTCTTTTAAATAATCGGCTTTAAAAAGTCCCCGAAGGTATCATCAGCTCAGTAGTTCGGTACTGAAATGATTTATAACAAACTTTTTAAAAGTTACCCGTATATCAATTCTGAAATTCCCTAGGGCAAAGTTGACCTTGGATGAGTTTAGGTATTTTGTTAGGCTCTCATATAGTTTTTCAACTGTTTCGGTTCTTATACATTCTTGGTTTTCAAATATTCGACTTTGAGCGTTCCTGATAAACTTCAATCCAGAAAAGGCCTCGGATGCATGAAATTTATAAAGAGTTGTTTTAATTTTTTCAAAATTGGAATTACTCATTCGAGTTATCTACTTTTTCTCAATGTGTCTGATAATAACTTTGGATTATTATGATATGGTTTTTAATAAATAGTACGTACAAATACGTTTGATATAAAGACCACGAGCGTCTTGTGAGTCAGTTAAATTTTAGTATTCTTGATGTAATAATATAAACGGTACCAAATATACTGCACAAGATGCATATAAATGCCTCTTCAGTAATGCTTGATGCCAAAATATTTGAAAATCCAAAACTTATCTACAAAAATCGAAGAGCTTATAAACCGAAAGGAAAAAAAGTATAGTTAAGGCCGGGCAAGGAATCAAAGCTTTTATGAGGAAGATATATCCCTTTATTGAAAATAATTTTCAGAATTTTGTAACAGCAGTATATTGCTATGTTTACATAAAATGTATTATGATATATACACAGCATCTCCCCGAAGGACTCATGTCTCCTTAAGTAACAAACCTCCAGAGCCATTTCCAATTAAAATACTACAGCAAGTGCGTTAAATTTATACCTTAAATTTATCAGTTTGACGATTGCCACCATAACTTAGTGGATCGTTATTAATTGTACATGTCACAAATTATCACGAATAAATTACCGAAATGGATCACATCATAGATCTGATTCTGATCGATGTCAAATTTATATCAGAAACGTCTATTATTCTTTATTTCTAAACGAAGAAGTGGCACACATCCGTGATATTCTTACACTCCCGGGAAAATTGAAATCTCTCCCAGTATTAATTGGTGAAATATACCCTAAATGGTTCAATAATGCTAATAATAGAACAGGAACTGATACCCTTTCAGCGTAGAGTTAGCCGGAATTCTTGATTGTGGTGTCAGTTTTACCAATCTTCGCATTATTGTGTTTTTTATGGATTTTGTTGGCTCTTTTTTGTTTCTATATGTTTTTACATGTTTTTAACTTCCGAAAGGTTTTGCCAAATACAGCGAATTAATCTATTCCTTGGGTAGAAAATCTTTGAATATTTTGAAAAATTCAAAGTTTTGTCAACAGTTAATTTACAATTATGACGTCAACTACTGGGCTGGTGATACTCTCGGGGAAGAAACCTCCACCAGCAGTGGCAGCGACCAAATGGTTGTAAATAAACTCATCATAGATACCATGATTAAAATTTATACGCCAGACACGCATATATTATTGTTATACTAATGTCAATAATGGAGCAGGAACTGTTAACCTTCCAGAGTTCCAACTTTGGTTTTTTGTGTATTTCGTTGGCTCTTTTTTGTTTGTCTATTTTTTTTACTGTTTTTTTAACTCTCCTACACAAGGGGTCCGATGTTTCTACCTATCTTTTGCAAGGAACCTCGTCAGCGGTTGTCTTGTCTGCTACCTTAATGTTTCTTTTTCTTAATTTTTAATAATTAGGGTTGATGACAGATCTTCGAAAGCATCTTTTTTTTCACTCGTACGATTTAGAGCTGGACTTATTTACATAAATGACTAGACATTTGTCTATTGTTGAAGAAAATCAAGTTTTCCTCTAGTATAAGTTTTTGAATCATTGCTGTATATCCAGATATCCTTTTACTTGTAGCAAACCCTTATACCATGAAAGAGTCAGTTGAATGTAGAGTTCACAAAAAATGATTTTTTTAGTTCTCTAAATATTTCCACCGGTAAAAGTAAACCAGTGTAGTTTTCTTTGGTTGTGTTGCATTAGTTATTTTTATAAACAAAACGTGCTACACAGATTATGTTAATACAAGTAAAGCCGTGAAGTACCTTCCACACAAAGTAAATAAGATTATTAAATATGCACTTTAGACATTTGCTAGATAGAAAGATTTGGAAAATATGTCAATGCTGGATTAAACTGATTAATATGTATGCACTGTGCTAAAGGTTAGCATTTTACAAGTTCAAAAAAGACAAACAAATCCAAAACATTAAAAAAAGTGTAAAATTTAATAATATTAACAAACAAATAACAAACATTAAAATAAATTAATATAATAAAACTGAACACGTGTAATGTATACTGTAAGACAATGCAATACTTATGCAGAACACTTGCTTTTGTCCTTTTCTTGATTTTCTTTCTTTTTGGTACATTTAGCCTTAACTTGCTTGAACAATGCCGGAATGGAACCTGTATCGCCTTCCGGTCCACATAATGCCATAAACGTTGTAAAAAACAAGAAAGCAAACAGCAATGAAATCCCAACAGTACTCATAACAAATATTCCGAATTCATGTAAGAACTTAATTTGAGCAAATAATAAAAATGGCTGCACCAAACGTTGTAATAGCTCCAGAGAGTACAGAAAGACCCATGCTCTCTAACATGGTCTTGACACGACCGTCACGTGTCGAATGCGGTGACGTCCGATAAGCTTCTGCGAGATGAACAACATAATCAACAGATAGTCCGACAACCAATGCAAGGTTTAACGACTCTAAAATCTGAAAAAAATATATAAAAATTTAAGCATGTTTTATGAACGTGTGACACATGTACATGGTTGACGAAACAAGAGACGATATTCTATATACCTGTATTTCGTTAGAAAAAATATCAAAACGGAAGTTTATGGAAAAGTAAGAAGACAACATTTTAGAAGAAATCTTATGAAATTTAATGACTACCGCGACATATGCATAGTAGCATATAATTCTTAAATATCGGTCGGTATGAACGTTACATCCATCCATTCACTTGGTAATAATGTAGTAACACAATAAATTATATTATAACCATAAGGTACTATATTCATTAACTGCATGTATCGTTGAGGGTTTTTAAGCAACTAAGGGTATACTAAATTACAACGTGGTCGGAACAAGGCAGTCCAAACTTTATTCCGTCTTTTGTGTCCATCCAACGGAATGGATATGCTATTTTTAGTCTTTCATAATATGACCTGCGCATAGAATACCTCGTGAAAATGAGGTTGGAACAATACCCTACAAACTTACCCCTAATTTCCACCCTGCCAGTGGGATAATACCGACTACAATTGTTGTAACAAGACCAATGCAAACTGTAGCAAGGAAGCCAATTACCACATTTAATGTAGTCAATGCTAAAATTGGAAATGCCACTGTTATCCCGACTACCAATCCGAGTATAGCTGACTTGACTAATGTCTGAAATAGAAAAAGAATGGTATAAGTTGTTAACGTAAGCAGTCAGTTTTGAATTTCGATCTTTGTAAATATTTTTATACATGTTCAGTATTCCTAATTTTCAATCTGCAATCTCCATCTATAAAAATTCAGTCTATTGAAGATTTCTTATATATATATATATATATATATTTATAACGAATATCTTCGTTTTTCAACTCGTATTTTTAAAACATACTGTAGCTTTTAAACTTTCTAATATAACTTGTTTAAATTTTATGTCATACAATATAGCTTTAAAATGAAAAAAAAGTGATGCAAATGGTAATTTTAAAACTAAACGATATCGTACCTCTTGTACTTTTATCCAATGCCATGTGTTGTAGGTAGACTGAAACCCACTCTTCAAGGAATCTGGCATCTTTTCAACCTAAAATAGTAATAAAAAATACTTGAAATAGTCTGTTGTACTGATACTTACGACATGCAAGTAATTCTCAGGAATAGTATACGTTTCCTTAAGGTGACACGACGGGTGCCAAGTGTGGAGCAGGACCTGCTTAGCCTTTCGGAGCACCTGATATCACCCCTAGATTTTGGTGGGGTACGTGTTGCTCAGTCTTTAGTTTTCTATGTTGTGTTATGTGCACTGTTGTTTGTCTGTTTGTATGTTTCTTTTTTTATAGCCATGGCGTTGTGAGTTTATTTTCGACTTATCAGTTTGAATGTTTCTTTGGTATCTTTCTCCTCTCTTTTAAAATACATTTACTGTAAAACATGTTGCTCACATGGAGTTGTCTCGTGTGCTTAAATTTCAAGTACACATAGAGTATTTTAAAATTAAATTCTTAATTTGGTATGTTTTGTTGATTTGCATAATTTGTACATCACAGTCGCCTCAGTACATTTTTATGAAATTAAAATGTGACATTGATTTGACATGATGTGTAGGCCACTGTGACCTGCACACATCTTTTTAAGGTTTAAAAGCATTGTGAAATATTTCTTTTATCTTATTTACGTTGGTTTAAAAATACTTATTAAAAAAATTATGTAAAAAGATTATTATGATATTGATTTTTAAGCTGTATACTCTCTTTTTTTGTCCAAAGGATATCACTTTTTACTTGATACATAGATAAGATCGATACATAGATAAGATCCTATGCCACCTTTTCCATTCAGTAAAAAGTATATAAAACTAATCTATAAATGGTATCAACGTTAATAAGTCACCGGAAAACTGTTCATTGTCGGAAAAATTATTTGTATTTCATTTTATTCCATAGGTATGAAATTTGAACTGTCAATTTTTTTTCAAATTGTGTTCTTTGTTCCTAATGTAAAGCTATTGGAAGGATGCCAATGAGACCAAATTTTCATTGGTTTATCTGCTAATTATCGTATCTTTTTACTATGTCTTTATAAGTATTATATTATTAGTTACACAGTGTGCTAGTGACCTAATACGATATCAAACGGGTTAGTAAACCCCATATATGTCGTATTGGGTCACTAGCACACTGTGTAACGAATTTTTCTTACCGACTTTCTTATGTATGGAAGTTAGACTTGTTAATAGAACTTGATGAAAATTAATATTTTTCAGTTGATGTTATAATGATCAATATGAGTGAAAGTCGGCGTTTTTGTCTGAAAGCTTGAAAAATATAATTTCATATGTTTACAATGCATGTTAATTTGAGCACAACACCGTGCTGGTTTTTTTTAAGGAACGTAACTCTACTACTAAACGTCACACGTTATTTAAAATAAACCTCGCCCTCTGACCTAATATTAAATACACACGGTTTCGACGTGACCCCGCTTCAAACCAATGATATTCCTAGAAGTTTATAGGAGATAAGACAAATGAGCATATTAACTTCTTGCTCCTGTATATTTCTGAGATTTTGCTACGTTTGGGTCTTTTTGTTGCTGGTTTATTTCATATTTGTGTATATCTTAAGACTATGCCGCTGTATAGCTTGAATGCGTAGAATGTTTTGGGTCCTTTTTTAAGGTTTGAATTTTCTAATTATGCGGTTGTGGTTTCAAATGTGGTTCTTGTAAAACAATCTTTAGAATAAAAACTGTTTATTTTGTAATAAGTTATGGATCTTTTTATATCCTTTTACTTTTGATCATGGTGGTGCCTTTCCTTCTGATTCTTACATTTTTTTTTATCGTTCCTATAGTTTGTTCTCCACAAAATTTATGTCATGTTTCAACTGAAAATGACCAGTGGTGTTAAAATTGTGTAATCCTATTTCTTAGATGTAGCTTCTTAAGATCACAGAAAATTGTCAAATGTTGCTGATATACCTCTTCATTGATTAAGTTTTCCCACAATTGGTGAACTGGTTTGCCCTCTGGATATCCAAGCGTAAAATAGCTCATAGTTGTATTTATTTCTATTCCTATTACCTTAAGTGTTGTACCGTACACCATACCTAGAATACATATTTATTGAAAATCAATTTAAAAAACAATCTAAGTAATCAGAATACAGATCCTGTGTCCACGCTTTGCTTACAAAGATCTGACACTGTTATGTTATACTACATGTCTTAAGGTCCTTGCAGAATCTTCTGGCTTTGTCAAAATGATAAACATGTTCAACAATTTGGAGACAGACATTTCATTGGCTGGTGTAATTTTACCAGAAAGTAGAATGTTATGTTGTCAGATTCGTGTAAGCGAAACATGGACACATGATCTGTATATCAATCAATACTGAGACAGACAAACATAAACGGTAATAACTGTCCTCTGAGACAGACAAACATAAACGATAATAACTGTCCTCTGAGACAGACAAACATAAACGATAATAACTGTCCTCTGAGACAGACAAACATAAACGGTAATAACTGTCCTCTGAGACAGACAAACATAAACGGTAATAACTGTCCTCTGAGACAGACAAACATAAACGATAATAACTGTCCTCTGAGACAGACAAACATAAACGGTAATAACTGTCCTCTGAGACAGACAAACATAAACGGTAATAACTGTCCTCTGAGACAGACAAACATAAACGGTAATAACTGTCCTTTCCTAGATTTAGATATTTCAGTTTTACACGGTAAACTCTACACTAAAATATACGACAAAAGGGACGATTTTTCGTTCCCTATTGTTAATTTTCCTTTTTTGGACGGTCATGTTCCCTTGGCACCATCTTACGGTGTTTATATATCACAACTCGTTCGCTATGCCCATGTCTGTTGTGACGTTTTGGATTTCAATGAAAGTAATCTATGTATTACTGGTAAATTATTAAGTCAGGGATTTCGTTACCACAAATTACTTAAAACCTTTACTAAATTCTTCCATAGATATAAAAATTTGGTTTTGAAGCTTTGTTGTACCTGTAGAAAACTAATTTCAAAAGGGATAGCACATCCTAATTTTTACGGAGATGTTGTTTGTCGAGGCCGGAAATTTAGATACGATCTGGGTAAATTTATCGACCCTACTAAAAGGTTACCAATTCAACACTGTAATTTGATCTTTGAATATTTATACATATATATGTTTTATTGGTATTAATATTGATTTTGTTATCAGTAAATTAAAATCAAACTAAATATTATTTTTATATACATATGCACCTTCATGGCTCTACTTATTTTTATATAAAACATGTGCATTTTTGCATATATATGGAAATTTTCTCTTGATGTATGGCAATAGAAGCAAATAAGAAAATTCTCCAGCGGCTCATTCCATACATGTATTAAAATCAGTTATTTCTGATATTTGAGGTAAGAATATTCCTGCCTGTGCTATGACAATATTTTGATCAGTTTTGTTGAAGCACCATCGAAATATGATTTTAATGACAATGTTGTTATTTTTAAGCAACGTTATGATAAGTTGATTGATTGAAGCTTGTCTCAAAATGATTTTCAGAGTTGATTTTAATCTGAAAATATGTGTATCTTCGCGTAGATTAAACTAGCAATTTACACAATGGACATTTAGCGAGTTTATCTTATTTGCGAAATTTGCTAAAATTTCCAACTTATTAGTACACAATTTACCATATGCTGGATGATTGTTGTATACTCTCGTCACACCAGATACTTTCTTTTCTCCAATTAAAGGATTATACAACCAAAAGTCATTTGTGGGTATTGCCGTGTACCCATTGGTCAACCAGTAGGATATTAAGATCTGAAAGGTAAAAATAATGTAGTTTCATTTTACCGAACTAAGTGCGCATCAATTTGAAAAGAGAACATATTTAGATTTATCTATATGAGAAAAAAATATAATGATATGTCAGAAAATAACTCATAGATCAAAGAAACAGCGCTTTCATTTCTGTTCTTTTTCATGGTAGTTACTTGAAGGTTTTCAACGACAAACTAAAGAGCTCACACCCTATAGCAAAGTCAATAGGTCAATGCTGCTCTAGCATTATGTAAAGCTTTCTACCCATTGATATCTGTCTAAAACCATAACGCATGATAATAGATAAAATATATGCATGTGGGGGGAGGCAGCCTTGGTGCAACTAAAATCTACATGGGGAGCATTCAAAAAGTAAATGCATGCTAACTGTATAGAATTGAGTTTTAAAGACTGTGTTTCGTTCTATTATTTCACCTGTAAGCTGAATGTCGTCATTATGTTTTGGTATTAAAAACACTTACAATCGCCTTTTGCAGTGTTATTGATTTAAATGGTTGGGAGATTAATCTTATGATTTAAGTTTTGCTTACGCATTGACACACCTTTAAACAACTACATGCAAACCAATGCGTCAAAGAAGTATGTTGAGTTTATTTCATTTAACTATTCTCTCTAAGAATTGAGAAGAAAAAAAAGTTAGAGATAGACAACAAAGCATACAATTCGAATGTACAATGAAAATACCAAATATCCAGACGAAAACAGCAACATAGCGTTAAAGTGTTTTTATTTTTATTATATTTTATTGTGTTTTTTTAATAATTTTTTTTTGTAAATATTCTGTGAAATTTTAACTAATTTTTACTTATTTAATGTGTTCTTGCTCTTTTCCATATGATATTACAATAAGAGTAGTTTATAAATTTTGACCCTCTATCAATATAACAAAAATATGTGTCAATGATTTCGTCAAACATGGATTATATTACTTCCCTTCATAACAACCAGCCGCTCTGTCTATATCTTAGCTTGCCATCAATGAGACAACTTTAGAACAAAGTTTTGAATTTAAAGCATATTAATATTTTATTGAAAAGCAATACAATTGATATAATTTACATTAAATCAACATCCAATGCAGCAGTGACATTAAGGAAAGAAATAAAGAATGAATAATTATAATATAATCTATCATGTGGCGGAGAATGACAATGGTAAAAAATTATGTAAGTTTAGGGATTACAACTAATTTCCCTTTTTACATTGTGAACTGATAAAACTATTCTAGTTTAAAACTAGATGGTTTGGGGCAATTATATTTTCAGAAAGCATATATTTATATGTACACCTACCTCTAGATGCCTGTCGAAGTCAGCTGGAAGACTGGAAACGTCGTATATATGGCTGTTGTACTGCATGAACAGTTCAACATAAGACTTTGTAAACGGAAATGGCACAGTTAGGTTAAATGATGTTACGGTATTTGCCAAGTTCTAAAAAAAAATAATGATAATAAAATTGAGAATGGAAATTGGGAATGTGTCAAAGAGACAACAACCCGACCATAGAGCAGACAACAGCCGAAGGCCACCAATGGGTCTTCAATGCAGCGAGAAACTCCCGCACCCGGAGGCGTCCTTCAGCTGGCCCCTAAACAAATAAGTATACTAGTTCAGTGATAATAGCATTGATGTGAAAATATTAAACATCGTCCGGCCTGTAAAAGATACAGAGGTGCAATAAAAACAGTGCAGCGTTCAAAATAAAATGATGAAAAGATAAATAACATTAGTTTTCTTCTTTTGTACTTTTGGCAAGATTTGCAGAGTTTTAATTGTCAATTCAGATTGTGATTATTCAATCCTTATTCCAAAAAAAAATCAATTACTTCCTCTGTTATAGGTTTTCCTCAATTGAATAATTTATTTATTTAATTCTTATAAAATCTGAAACGTCAAAATTTAAAGAGATATTTTAGATTATCAGACCTATTATTTAATATTATCTGATTATATTCCAAAAACATTTAATGTAAAGACATACATTTTTGCATCTTATGATTACTAAGATTTATCACACATTATGATACAGAAACTTACACTTTTGATCAAGTCAGAAAATTTATGATATCACTAATTTGTGATGACCAGGTATCTCCCATAGGAGCATTTTGTATGCTAAAATAACTAAAAAAATATTCTTATGTTAAATAAGGCCTCAACCGACTTTAAAATCCTTTTTACCTGATAATATTTATATAATGCTGACATGAAACAAGCTATTTCTGGTTCGTTGGTGACAGGGTTCCTCTTGATCTTGTATGCAGCAATCTCTGCATTAGTTAAATTTTCTAATCTGGAACAAACATTCTGAAACAAATATCATTTTACCTTAATCGTTTATGTATATTTCAACTATTTTTGTGACTACAATGTGAAAGTGATAAAACAATAAACAATTTATCTTCTTCCATCTGCAAAATCCTTCAGGTCCATTTTGCATGACGATTCATTCCAGATTTAATGTATCTATGCATCTTATGTAACACACAAAAGACATATTTATGTTACACTACTTATCATTTTGAACTGTATTCAATCTCCAAAATTCGTGTAAATGTACTCTGATTAAAAAAATTAAGAGACAAAGTAATCAAAAGCAATCAATGAAGTTATATTGGACATGAAATATTTGGTACAACTGACAAAGTCTCCATCGACACCAAACAAAGGACCAGTTCTTAAAATGAGATAGAACAAACGTTAGAATCGTTGCTCTATTTAAAACTCAACGCAATGATAAAGGACTTACCATGAGAGCAAGTTGTGCTTCCTCTGATGAGGCATCAAAGCTTTCATCCCATTCAGTTACACCAACACAATAGTCTCTTGATTTTAAATTACAACTATCCATGTTTTGAGGTTTCACTCCCCATGACAAACGAATACGGGTATCTTCTTCTTCAAAATTTCTTTGGAATCCATAATAATGGTTTTTGTACGCTTTTCCATAGTTATGAGAACTTCTGTAAATTTCTACCTGCAAACAAAAATAAAAATAACGTCCTATTTCAAAAAATTGTTCATTATGTATAAGTTTGTATTATTTATTTTTTTTACTAGTTTTAATATTTTAGTTTTTCTTCTGACACCATATTACGATTGCGACGTATGAGATACATTGTGTATTTCCGTTTCCATTGTTTCATTCGCTACTTCATCTGTATATTTTAACAGTCATAATTATCTTTTTACTCGAGAAAATTTCCAACTACATAATCATATATTTGAATGCAGTTTAGTTGTCCTAATGGCATCTACTGTCATAACGTTTAGACCGGCATTGAAATGCTGAACAATAACGAAATAAAGGGGTTACGAGTGTTTTACATAACTTTAGTTCTTGGTCAATAGAAATTTTAACCAAATGCTTTTCGGGTAACAGCGTACGTGAAATACCTAAACACATAGATAAAGAACACTTAAAATGAAAATGTGCTGAAAGCGTAAAGCTAGATTAGCATATTTACATAATTCTACCATTCCGTAGTTTTTATTATTGGTATTATTTGGGTCTCAAATCGAAAGAAAAGAAATCTAGAATCTGCTTAAATTTTGATAAATGGCCTTTAATGAGCTATTGGAGTCTTATATGAAAAGAAAAATGGGTGTTATGAGGCAAAATATTTTTCCCTGTATCGTAGGAAAAAAACCAAGAAGTCCGAACATCTGACCCAAATTCCTAAACCTGACCTAAGTACATCCTTAAGGTAAGTAGCAAATTTTGCCGAATACATGGATTTGATTGCAGTTTTAATTGGCTTTTTATTGTGTATATGTTTACGTGTGTGTATTTTGTTGAGGACAACCACTAGTAGCCCCTGGGCTGTCGACCGGCAATTCTCGTTTAAATAGATAAAAGCATATAATCAATTAATTACCTGGTTACTATCGGGTTCTAATGTAGTTGCATTGTATATAAAGAAGATAGAGGTTCCAAAAAAGACCAGTGGTACAATAATTTTTACCGAACGCCTTGTCATAAAATCATAGAATCCATTTTTAAGAAATAACACTACTTTATTCCGATCTTCAAAATTTTTCTTTTCTTTTGATACATCTGTCTGGCTTGTTGATTCTTCTTCTTCATTTATGTCCATTTTCCGTTTAAACATTTTATTAAACTTCGGAAGATCAGGGTTATACATGCCTATATTTTTAGAATACAATCTGCTTCTGCGGTGGGTAATGATTAAAGACTCCTGACTAATAGTTCTTTCGGATTTAAGTTCTTCCGAGCGACAGCATGGGCAGTATGAAATGCATTTATCAAACATTGGTTTAATTGCTTCGGAATAGACTAGTATTACAACTGGGAAGCAAATAAGATCAAACAGGTAGTTAACGCCTACAAGCATACCAGAGAATAATCCGAATGACGACACCGGAAGTAAAGGTGACGGAGCGCTGACTAGAAACGCTGCCATAGTTGTCAGCGATGTAACGAAAGTCGTTTTTGCTGCTTTCCTGTAGCAATCTGAAAGTCGATGGGCTTTCGAAGGGTATTCCGTGTTTCCCGATAACCTCCAAGTATCATAAAATATAAAAACGTCATCAGCACCGATTCCAAGAATAATAAAAATAGAAATGATATGGAAAAATCCAAAATACTCGTATTTAAAGGCGAATCTGTAAATTAGATTTGTCAGTAAAAAGCTTGTTACAATACTTAAAATTCCAAAAGATGTTATCCAAAAGGATCCTGTTTGGAACAACATGAACACAAATATGAAACTAAAACTTCCAATTGCTAATTTCATATCAGTAAATGCTTGTTTTTTTACGTCATATTCAAACAATTTTATACTCATATAATACAGAGACATATGCCCGTCCAATGTGTTATCTCGAATATTTTCTATTTCGGGCCTAAGTTTTTGAACCTGATATTCAGAAAGTCTTTCGCCATCATTATAACCTACTAATGGCCACCCAAAAAACATAAAGAATCTCGTTTTAGATGATGTTTTCCCAAAGTCACAAGGGTCGTAACCCTTTTGTAAAACTAACTGAATGAATTCTTTTGTTTCATTAGTTTGTGTTGCTTTGCATATAACACTGGACGCATTAACAAACGATGACGAGTCGAATACTGGATCAACAGCTTTATATGTTCCGTCAAAAAGACGGAGAACTGATATAGGTTTTTCGCAGGTACCTTGTGCGTTTATTACACAGAAATCTGATTGGAAGTCTTGGAAATTAAACAGTCTATTTTCTATTTGATTCAATAATTCCAAATTTGTTGTAGAGAAGACATCGTTCCCTTCAACTATAATTTCTAACGTATCACCGATTTCACCATTATACCACGTGGGTATTGTCACACCAACGATACGGCGATACACTCTAAACGGGTATTTCATAGAATCCCTCCAAGCAAGGTCCTTCACTCGGTCTACATCTGTATATAGTATTAAAGGAAGCTCTTCGAACTCAATTGGAAAGACTGTATGTCCTTGAATCATCAGAAGTATTGTTACCAGAATGATAGAAGTATGCAAAACAAGTGTTATAGCTGAAATAGAAAAGAAATTGTCTTAAAAGGTGAATGAGATCAATAATAAAGAACAACAGAAGATACATTTACTCTTATCATATGTTTTCAGTCGCTTCTCTTGAGTTTATTTTATCAACTTTGTCTAAACACAATGTGATTAAATTACTGATCCTGTGTTTACGCTTCGTACTTACAAGGCCCAGAGTCCATTCTGTTTTCTGTTTTAATAATTCGAACAATGAATTTTCTGCAACGGTCAATTTTTGAAAGAGTGCATTATTTCGCCAAAACCCGAGCACTCGAAAACGTGTTCAGATTCATGTGAGCGTAATGTGGGAACAGGATCTGTATTTTAATCAGATTGCTCTATACTTGGAGCGATTAATAGATCGCCAAACGTATGATATCTTGTCCATCATTGAAGACCGTGTGGTATAATCTAAGTAATGGAGAGAAAAAACAGTGTATTTATTCATATTTCAAAATCCTCACACACACTTGGCAAAACCAAAATCGAAAGAACAACGCTTTCGTTGTAGTTCTTCATCTAAATGTCACTTTAAGGCCTCCAACAGTAAGCCCAACTTCACACTACAAATTCATGACGGCTGTTAGTAAAAACTTCGGCGGTATAATTTATTAAGTCTATAATACTACATATGTAAATTGAAGAACACATGTACGGGGTAATAACAAAAATTGTAAAGTATAACGGACAAATAAAAATCTAAAAAATGCTGTCATAAAAGGCAATTAAGGGGCAATCAAGATATTTTTTTTTTTGTTAATATATGTTGCATTTATAAACAATACACTCAAAGAGAATATGAGTTTTATACGATTGGATATTTGTTTCTGGCTTGATTAAGAATTTATTTAACCTCAAGATGCATTTTTGTGTTCGATTGTTTTGTTTTGTTCCTGTCTCACTGACGTCACCTCTGTTCCCCCTTTTATCCTTTTCTATTTCGAATAAAGAAATGATTTAAACAGTACGAACATTTGTCCTGTGATTATTCAGTTTCTTTAACATATATAAGTTGGACTTGGAGCCTTTTATAAATTTGTCCGCTACGAACGACTTTCCGCCACATAGACCTTACGACGATATCATGTGTTTTGCATTATTATTTTTAGTTAATTTGAGTGATTTTCAGACAAATGTAAACATAACTGACACTTTTTAAAAGTTTGAATTCAAAGATCAAACTGTATTATAATTATTTCAAATAACTAAATAACGTTCTTTAGCTGTTAATAGGACATTAAACTAATTTATCCTAAAATTCCATAGCGTGTTTTCTTTCTTCACAAAAAGCATTATGTAATGCATAGATTACGTAAAATGCACTTTTGGAGAAAAAAAATATAGTTCAGTGCAAATTTCTGATGTCAATGATTTTTAAATAAATATTGAAATGTATATAATGCTTTTTTATTACGAGAACAAATAAATAGCACTGAATGAAATATAGGCTTGAAAACATATTACATGTATCCTCAATAAACTCAATCCTAAATTCAATGTGCGGAAGTTTGTCGACCTTCGGTAAATTTAACCTTATATATTTAACCCACCTTTTCTTTCTTTTTTTATGTGTAAGTTACAAATATAATAAAATTTCCTAAATGTATATATTAGAAAGGCTTGTCCTAAAATTTATTGACTTTATTGGTTTTCTTTTATGTATACTTGTCAACAATCTTTGCCTTGTTTATTTAAGAATTGACGGCTGATTAAGTTATCTGTAATACCATGTAAGAAGTGTTTCCAACTGAAATAAAATATGTTCATTTCATTCAGTTTAAAAGCTAGGACATATTATAATTACATCGCAAACTTTTTTTTCATTTCAGCGATATAACTCACGTTCTCATTCAGTATACTTGATTTCATTCAATTCGTGTAATTTTCAAGGCTACACTACATGCATGTATAAGGTGTATAACTACACAAAAAGGTGCCCTGTTTATATTACTGTTTCGGGGATTGCGTTTCATTTATATCACACAATCTGCATATTCTTGTACCAATATTCAGAATTAGCTAAAACATTTCAATTGATGTATTATGTATGGTGTGGAGACGGAACGTCTAATCTTATAAAGTATTTCTTGGCAGATTTGGATGCGTAGATACGCAGATGGGATATATAAATACGCAGCCCATCCGTAATGATTATGATACAACTGCTCATACTAAATTGATGCTTTGCAGTTTTGGGTGTATACATACTTAGCTTGGGATGTATAAATACGCAACCCCGTCCGTAATGATTTTGATACAACTGTTCTTATAACACTAGACAGGACATGTGGACATTGACTTTTTTCAGTATAAACTTTGAAATTTGTAATTTACATTTTACGCGTTTCATAGAAAACCCATATCATTAGGAGTTGTTGGGAATTTGTTCACCTCTATGACAACCATATCATGACTACAAATTTGTTCCCGCCTCTAGCTGACCACATTGACGCTGGAGAATTTATATTATTTCATTGTTGTTATAATATATATAATATAAATTTAAAGATATCAAGCTGAAAATGTTATGGCATCAAAATACTTAAATCTTTGTTCATTTGAAGTAATATTACCAATTAAATGGATTTTAAAGGTTACGTAAATGAAATCATCAATAAAAATTTGTCGTCTTAAGTTACTAACATGTCGAGGAGTTGTGTAATATTTTCTATTTCTTTGGTCATTTTGCTGTTGTCACTGTTGTGTTATTTCAATTGAAAGTTCACTTGTATCCAGAAGTCATTTCTGATAACTCTGGAGACATTTTATTTTAATCGTCTTTACGGATCAATGACACTTATATTCGGACTAAAAATAATTTCTTAAAATACTAGTATTATAAAATAGCCTGTAAAACAATCAGACAATAATATAAAAATAAGGAGATGGGGTATGATTTCCAAAGAGACAACTATCCACCAGAGTTTAAATGATGTGGATGTAAGCAATTATAGGTAACCATACGGCCTTCAACAATGAGAAAATCACATACCGTATAGTCGGCTATAAATGGCCCGGCATGAAAAATGAACAAACGACAACTACTGAACTACACATAAAGAATGTGTGTCGGGGTTAAACTAGTTTGCTGGCGCCAAACCCTCCTCCTAACATGACAAAATGGTATAACAGTACAACATAAGAACGAACTATAGAAATCAGTTGAAAAGGGCTTAACTCATCAGATCGATACAAAGCACAAAAAACAACTAACAAAAACACAGACCGTTGTGTGTTGGGTGTTTTTCTTGTAGTTCGGTTTGGTCTTTTCATATTGATATAGAAATCGACTACTTGCGAGACTTTTATATATGTGAAAATGGTAGAGTGGGTGCATTCATCGTAAAGTACGCCGATGCCGTTCTTTAACACAACTTATCCTTTTAATCAGTCATTCTTACGAGTGTTCCAAAAAGATTAATGAAAACAATTATCGAATATTAAATCGTTTTGGATAACTATTCCATGACAAATGTCGTAGGTGTATTAAATGTAATGATATATTTATAATTTAACAGTTTTTTTCAAATTTCAATAAATTTACAATTGTATGCGGTTCATATCTAAAATGTACTTAAAGACAAAATCAATTATTTTAATTTGTACAAATATGACAGTAGTACTTATTGAGAGAATAACGCTGTTCCCTGGTTCAAATATCTTTGTATTAAATCCTTGCAAACATACTGCTATTGAGTTGATGGGACAGAAATTATAATCTGTGCCGCAATATTTTTAGAAATCACAAAATAGTTTTGCCAAGAAAAAACAAAATAGAAAGAAAAAAAAAGTAAAATTGTGATGGGAGGGGGTAAAAAAATCAATCTTTGACAGAGTATGCAGGAGGTCCTTTCAGAAGCAGAAGATGAACAACATTCATGACAAATTGTTAATATAAAAAGCAATGACTGTGAATGGTATATTTATTGGCCCCATAGTAAATGGTGAATGAGTATATTGAAGGATTTTTTTTTTTGGGGAGTAGTCATTAATTTTATCGATCAGATCTTCCGTGTCAAGAACTTCAGTTATTTCAAATAAAATGAAACGATTTGTTGGAAACCGTGTGGTGAACTGTACATGTGGTTTTTTTTGGGTAACTTGAATGTGCTGTCGGTTTTGAAATGTTTCATTCGTACATATACTAACATGCTAACTCTGGAGCCATTATATTTTTAATCGTCTTTACGGATCAATGACACTTATATTCGGATTAAAAAATAATTGCTAAGAATATCATAAAAAAGCCTGTGTAACGATTAGACAATAATATAAAAAATAAAGAGATGTGGTATGATTTTCAATGAGACAACTATCCACCAAAGTTTAAATGATGTGAAGGTAAGCAATTATAGGTAACCATACGGCCTTCAACAATGAGAAAATCACATACCGTATAGTCGGCTAGAAAAGAAGCGGCATGAAAAATGAACAAACGACAACTACTGAACTACACATAAAGAATGTGTGTCGGGGTTAAACTAGTTTGCTGGCGCCAAACCCTCCTCCAAACCTGACACAGTGGTGTAACAGTATAACATAAGAACAAACTTTAAAAATCAGTTGAAAAGGGCTTAACTCATCAGATCGATACAAAGCACAAAAAAACAACTAACAAAAACACAGACCGTTGTGTGTTGGGTGTTTTTCTTGTAGTACGATTTGGTCTTTTCATATTAATATAGAAATCGACTACTTGCGAGACTTTTATATATGTGAAAATGGTAGAGTGGGTGCATTCATCGTAAAGTACGCCGATGTCCTTCTTTAAAACAACTTATCCTTTTAAGCAGTCATTCTTACGAGTGTTCCAAAAAGATTAATGAAAACAATTATCGAATATTAAATCGTTTTGGATAATTATTCCATGACAAATGTCGTAGGTGTATTAAATGTAATGATATATTTATAATTTAATAGTTTTTTTCAAATTTCAATAAATTTACAATTGAATACAGTTCATATCTAAAATGTACTTTACGATGAAATCAATTATTTTAATTTATACAAATATGACAGTAGTACTTATTGAGAGAATAACGCTGTTCCCTGGTTCAAATCTCTTTGTATTAAATCCTTGCAAACAAACTGCTATTGGGTTGATGGGACAGAAATTATAATTTGTGCCGCAATATTTTTTGAAATCACAAAATAATTCTGACAAACAAAACAAAATAGAAAGAAAAAAAGTTATTTGCTGTCATACACTTCTCAAATTGTTGGATTTTGCTTCATTTTGGAGATCAATATCCCTTTTTCTCACTTTTTCACATACTAGCTGTAAATTATGATGGGAGGGGGTAAAACATCAATCTATGACAGAGTATGCAGGAGATCCTTTCAAAATCAGACTGAGAACAATGTTCATGACAAATTGTTAATCTTAAAAGCAATGACTGTGAATGTTATATTTACTGGCACTATGATAAACGGTGAATGAGTATATTGAAGGTTTTTTTAGGGGGTATTCATTAACTTTATCGATGAGACCTTTCCGTGTCGAAAACTTAAGTATTTCAAATAAAATGAACTGATTTGTTGGAAACCGTGTGTTGAACTGTATATGTGGGCTTTTTTTGTAACTTATGCTGTCCGATTCAAAATGTCTCATTTGTACATGTACATGTATTTGCCTTAGTTCAAATTCAATTAATAAGAATTAAACGGGATTTTGATGGTTAAGCATCAATAAAACAGCAAACCAACAAACAAACAAACAAACGTACAGAACTTAATATAAACAAAAGTTCAAGGCTTTCTTGAAATTCCTACGAGATCACTCAAACATCAATAGCTATAATGAAAATTTTAGTATATTCACTAATTTATTTGAATTCCAACTTGTTCATATTAAATTGAACCGACGTATTATTTACCAGGGGGCATCCCAAAGAACCAGCACGTATTGATAGGCTTAAAATTCTGTTAATTATACCCAAAGGTACTATACAATATAAGACTTTATTGATGAAACCGTTTATGCTTCGCAGTGGTACGTACACATTATAATTACGTGTTCTACGCATCACAATGATTTCAAAACATCGGTTGCTAACATTACGTCATTTGGACTAATACCACATCTTCATATTTCGTATATGCACAGAAAACTGATATCGCTTACAATACGTATTATCCTAATTGTGAATATAAGTCCTTAGATCTATATGAGTTCTCTCAACTCCGAAAGAGGTTTTTTTTCTTTTTCTTCAATTATCGGATGATTGACGAGAGAAGAATCTGTTTATGTTTGAAAAAGGATTTCTCTTCAGAAAAACACGACTTCGTAATTTATATTTGCATTCCATCAAATCGTTTTCTTCTAATCTTGTGAAAAACGTACATATTAAAGAGTAATTTAAATATTCTAATTCAAATTCATTGTTTGCACTATTATACATGATCTTAAATTGCATTTTGATAGGGTCTTTGTTTGCTTTGATTTTCGGTTTTTGTATATATACTTTTAATATCAAACATGTTAAATTGCAGATCAATAATAAGTCATTCTGGTAGATTAAACGTGCTAGCAGTTCCTTTATACGAGTCATGCTTTTCTCAGTCCTGTCTATTTAATATCGCTTTACGATGTATAGGTTCAATTTAAGTTCAGAAATGTGATAGAAAATTTCAACATTTGAAATCTAATGGGAAAACATTTGCAAAGAAATAGTTTGCTTCAAATCTGTCTTTGTTAGTAAAGTGTTAACAAGTTGTTCATTTTAATACTTCTGAAATAAACTTTTTTACTGAATTTTGAAGTAAAATTTGATAAAAAGAAATATATCCCGTTCGTTTATGTCAAATGAAACAAATTGAAGATTAATCATTTTTAGAAGGCGTAAAATCAGGATTGCTTTTGAATACTTACAAGGAATTATTGGGAAGAATCAGCGTGTTTGTTATTACCTTTCAAGGACGTTGTCTAATTTCTTTAAACCAAGCATCAAAATAATTTTAGAAAGGGTAAAATGATCCTCTCCAAAAACCGTTTTCTTAAGATAAAGGTGGAAAAATGAAAGCCAAGGTAGCCTGAATTCACACTTGTATTTTGGTTATTTTTCACATCTTTGATAGTCGCATTCAATACTTGTCAACTTTTCCAGTAAGCCACACGTAATAGTAAATCGCAGTAGAAACTATCGAGAATTGTAAAGGTGTGTACAGAAAAACATTAATGTAAACTTTGATTTTAAAATGTTCTATACGAAAATCTAATGTCAACCAGAAACAGTTCGTTGAAAAATTACAGATTTAAATTATTTTTGATCTTCGGTTGATTTTGAAAGTAAAGAATAAGGTTTCGAGCTCATTGGCAATTTGCTTCTGTTTTGTCTTGTAATGACCAGCAAGTGCTGAATATGCAATGTTTAAAATCGAGTTTGAAAATTTAAGACGCACTGAAATTAGTCCTAGTTATTATGCATATAGCTAGGTTACTGCCATATTTGGTAGTTAGACATTCATCTTTTGTGTAAATTTGTATCTTGAAAGATAAGTTGTGAAATAAATATATTATTAGGCACAGACACAAGATAATATACATAACTATGGTATAGTATCCTTTCATAACTTTAAAGGAGGATAAAAGATAGATTTGCGTGGAGAAAAAGAGCGAGACTAATACATTTTTTCAACTGCAATCGTGTTCAAATTATTTGAACACATTTATTTTCCTACTTACGTCGACCCCCTTTTTTTTTAACAAAAGGTTGGGATTGATTTATTCTTCAAAACTTCTAGAGCCTTGCCACGCTACACTGTTGGTGTCTGATGCCGAAAACTTCAGTTTTGGATTCAAAAATGGATAAATAGATTAACGTAGACGAAGCAGCTCGCGAATTACACAAGATTAACAAAAATGAACAGCTGAAGATCAATCGCTATAAGTTTCAAGAATGGCCAAGAACCGGATCCACATGCTTATATACGATGTATGATAAGTTCAAAATTACACTAGTAAGGGTAAGTTGTAATTGTAGACTGTTGATATCATATACGATCTGATTATACAGATCTTTTAAAAAATTTGGGACAAAACATTCAATCATCATATTGTTAACGTGGTAATAAATAGCAGAAAGGAATACATAAGAAATTTGATAACTTCCAATTCGGCTACTATAATATTATGTATGCAATTGTGATGTGTTCTAAATAGATTTCATATACCATGTATACCTTCTTCAATAATTTAATATTTTTCAAAATATTTTTTGAATACAATTTTTTTGGTTATCGTTTATTTATACGAATCTAAAAAAGTATGCGTACTTCATTGTACAAACTTATCAAGCATAAAATTGAGAATGGAAATAGGGAATATGTCAAAGAGACAACAACCCGACCAAAGAGCAGACAACAGCCGAAGGCCATCAATGGGTCGCCAACGCAACGAGAAAATCCCGCACCCGGAGAAGGTCCTCAGCTGGTCCCTAAATAAAATTGTGTACTAGTTCAGTGAAAATGGACGTCACACTAAACTCCAAAACATATTAAAGAACTAAAATTAAAAAAACATACAAGATGCATGTTTATATTCAGTTTTTAAAGCAACATAAAACAAATAATAATCATAATAACAAGACCAAGGAGATGTGTCAAGCCATGTATATATAAAAAAGAAGATGTGGTATGATTGCCACTAAGACAACTCTCCATAAGAGACCAAACGACACAGAAATTGTAGTTGATCGTCAATACTTATAAGTGTAAAAAAATCCGCGGGTCAATACCGCAACGTGAATATGTCAATTCAGACTTTCATATTTCTTATCACTTTTCATGGGTGAACCGATACAGTTAGATTTAAATTGAAATAAAACATTTGAAAGGCAATCTTTAGATTTGTGAGACACATATATATATATGCTTTGTTCAAAATAATATATGCGGCCAGAAGTTATCATATTAGGGTATTAACCACATCAAATCCTAAAGAAATTGTATAAGGATTATCACTGGAATATTAACTTGTATCTAATTCTTGAACATTGAGAAAAAAAAATACACCAATAGATTGAAAGATGTCTGTATTCTATCTTTTCTTTTCTATCATAAAAGACCAAGATAAAAACTAAACTAGATGTAATTTTTATGTTTAACATAGTTTTTCAAGTCAAAATAAAAACAAACAATATATACTCACCAAAGGTTAAAAACGGATGGTTTGTAATAAAAACACAATATTTCAAAGGTGATTTTCTTTCTTCCTTTTTTCTATTTTCTACGGTAAAACTTTCGTTATTTTCCTCTAAAGGAAGAGGCTGAACAGTTGAAGAGCACCTTTTCAGATTTTTCGTCTTAATTTTTCTCGTTTCCTTTTCTGTCTTTTTCTCTGAATTGCTTTGTAATATTCCAGAGTCTTCATTCTGATTATCCAATTCATTTTTCTTTCCTTCTCCATTCTCCTCTTTAGGTAAAATATCATTTTTAGTCATTTATAAGATAATTCGCTTTTAAATTGTACACTTTTCCTTACCGAAATGACACTGTTGGCGTATTTAAGTAAAACAACCTTTAACGCTCTGTGATATCATTAACTGATTTCATTAATGGAAAGTGTACGGTCACTATTGTTTGGTCAAAGTAATCAATGATTTCTTCACGCTCCGATAAAAATATCCAAAATAACAAAATATTATACAATAGAGCTAATCCATAATTAATTACAGTTTATATTATACCTGCCATAGACATGCTTGTACAAAGCTCAACATTCTGACAATCAAATAATTTCACTGTTGGTGTCCAATAAGAGATTTAAATTATATTCAATTTTTCATTTTGATTTCCGTTTCTAAAGGTTATGAAGGTGCAATGAATCTTCTTTTCAATAACAAAAGACATATTTTATTGATCAAACACAACCATCAAAAATCTATATCAGTATATATGCATGAAAAAGAAGGAACAAAAGAAAAATCTGACTGATTTCTTTCGCTAGTAAAATCACAATTTAGAACCCGAGGAATTAATTCATTAAAGAGTCAGTAACAATTATTTATTCATTATCGCTGTTTTCCATAAAGGTATACATCCATTAACGGAAGAAAAACACCCACAGTCTTCGTTAACTTCAAGTGCTTAAGCCAATCAAACGTGCAGTGTATGACAATAGGCGATAAGCCGTGTCAGAGCAGGTAGGAGAGAAAGTGCAGTAGTGTACAGTATGCTACATTGTAGCAGATAGTGCAATGAATGACATAACGTGAGAACAGAATAGACGAAAGAGAGAGTGAATTTGCAGTGGCGGATCCAGAAAGGGGGGGTGGTTCCGGGGGTTGGAACCCCCCCCCCTTTTTCTTGACGATCAATGCATTTGAATGGGGACATATAGTTGGAACACCCCCCCCCCCTTTATCCTGGGTTGGGAACCCCCCTTTTCAAAATGGCTGGATCCGCCACTGATTTGGGTGGTATATGTTTGCACACAGCGCATTCACACAATGCATTGTATGACAAAATGCGATAACAAAAGAAACGAGAAAGAATGAATTAGGATGCAATCGTTCTGCACACAGTGCATTGAACGGCAGAATGTGATAACAGAAGAGACAACAGAGAAAGAGCAGAAGGGTGGAAGATGTTTGTACACAGTGGATTGTATGACAGATTGTGAGAACAGAATAGACGAAAGAGAAATGCACTAGGGTGGAATATGTTTACACGCATTGTTGTATGACAAAATGCGATAAGGACAGAGGAGACTAGAAGCGAATAGCACTAGGAGGGAATAATTGTTTGCACATAGTGCATTGTATATTGCAGAATACGTAAATAAGAAAGCAATCATGATCATGATGGTCTTATCAAAACGAGACTAACCAGGTTATTCTACCATTTCACCAATAAACGCACTCACAAGAGAACTTGGTTAATCATGAAGTTAGGTTCAAAGCTGCTATGTGTATCGTACCGAAATTCTTTTAAAACGAATGAATTAAAAAAATGCATAAAACTTTACTATATGGCAGAGCTTGTTCTCGTTATGACGATTTCCTGAATAGAGGTAACTCTTAGCTAAAAATACTGCAGCAAGGCTATGAAGGAGAACGACTGAAATTATGAATTCTACGGTTTTCAGGTCGCCACCATAAATTGGTTGATCATGTTATGGTTTAATTTCCCAACTCACTTAGCTTGTAACATCCCAAATCTGTCATAAATCCAACATGTCGAATTTTCCAGTCTGACATAATTATCGTTTTTTTTTATGTTCCTGTCTTTGACCGTTAGTATTGGACGTGACTTGGGAATCACGTGAAGAGTAAATTATGAATAGCTCGAGATGCTTACCCTGTCAACACACCTGACCTCAGCCGGTTTGCAGTTCATTGGACTCCGTTTATTTTCACTGTCATGTTATAAGAATTAGAAGATGTGGTCCGTATGGCCAGCTACAACAGGGAGCAAAACCCATACAGTATAGTAAGCTATAAAAGGTACCCTACCTGGATTATGTTCGAAAGAGAGGCGAAGGATACCAAAGGGACATTCAAACTCATAAGTCGAAAATAAACTGACAACGCCATCGCTAAAAAGAAAAAGACAAACAGACAAACAACACTACACTAAACGCAACATAGAAAACCATAGACCGAGCAAAACTATAAACAAAACAAACATATAACAGACAACGAACAATGTCAACCAATCAATAACAGGCTCCTGACTTGGGACGGTACATGAGTGCTCAACCCTCCCTAACCAGGAGCATTGGTTTAACAACAGAACAAAAGATCAAACGGTGAAATTCAGGCTTGACTCGTCACATCGACCCAGAGCATAAAACAACAACAACAACAAAAAGATATAAGACAAAAATAACCGATCTAAGAGTATTCGCTGTTCCTGAAAATGTGTCCAAAGCCAATAGGTTTCCCAAAATAGGATATCAACCAGTACATGTCAAATAGTGGATTCAGACGTCATAAGCAGTCTGAGAAAAATATATCTTCATATATTTTCGTATATTTTGGCATTGCACAAGGTCATTATTGTATTAGACTATTTATGACGTCTGTGCAGGATGTACATGTAGTCTTATGTTATATCTGATATCATGTAAGTATTAAATTAGCTTTGTTTACTACCTTAATATTTAATTACAACATGAACTTTTATAATTCTAGACTTCTTTTACTGGATTTGGTATCAATACTCTCGTTTCTAATCGGTGTTTGGATCATTCATTCTATCCACGAATAATATTTATGCTTTAAAATTAATCCCTGATCTACCTGAAATGTCCTTTTATATTTATTTGAAGCGAAACATGATATTTTTTAACATAAAATAACTATGGCTGATACAGAATCAATCAAACTGTACTAATTTCATTTGAAATTAAAGATTTTAGAGCTACTCAAAGATAATGTATTTAAATTCTTCAAAATTTATGTCTCCAATTTTGCCTTTTACGAGAAAGTAAACATGAATGCAAATATTCTATATTTTGATCTTTCTATTATATATCTTAACGTATCAATAAAATCTATCTAACAAAAGTACACAAATATTTTTGAAGATTAAGATACACTACTATAATTGTGCTTCATCTATTCACAATATTCATCAAAATCTTCATCTATTCACAATATTCATTACATATAAAAAGCTAACGTGTAATGACCGTATACAAATCCTACTTAAACATTGATAATTCTATAGTCACGTGTAAAATGTGTGCAATAATAGTCTGAATAATGTTAAACGTGTTGAAGGACTACTAAGAACAAATGTGTTTAAATCTGTTTTACATGGCTGATGGTGATATCCTAAAATAACTACTATGGTGTGTTTAAAGACATTGACTCACCATAATGGTCGGTTCCTTAAATAAGACTTTCCCTCAAAGTATTCTTGAAAACTACAATTATGTTTGCTTTCACATTTTCAAGGGGCATAAAAAACAGGCATCATCTTGACTTTTTGTTTGGGTTGCGAACTCTTTAGTTGTAAATGTAAAGTGTTTTTGTGGACAGCTGTTTGTCTTTTCATCCGTTTTCTTGTTGTCATGGTGTTGTCTGTCTTACATCAACTTCACTTTTTAATTGCCACCTTGGTATCTTTTTATCTTTATTGGATACAAAATATTATTTATTTTAAAAATAGTTGATGTTGTATTTCAAACCATTGAGCATTTGAAAAAGAATAATGAAAATTGGAAACGTCATAATGTATCTATAACATTTTTTTCCAATTAAAAAAAATGGAAGTACAGAAATTTTTACATAATTTTGTTTTTGTTTTTAGGATAAAGAATCTACAAGTCGGACAAAAATTACTAATCATAGGCTTAAGTGTTCATTTTTTTTTTTTAATACATTGACATCGAAGTCATTGCAAGGTCGTGCTAGATATACACCGGAGAGATATTTATTTTAACGGATCATGATTTGTGTAAAAATATTTTCCATTAAATTTACAAACTCAACAAAAATAAGATTTAAATCGGTATGTTCTCACAAAATCTTTAACCCTGCATTGAACGTTCTCATGACGACTTGCACATATCGGTGTTAGGAAATTGTATCATGCCTCGATGGTCGGGTTGTCTAAGTAGTCGAACTACTATATTACTAGCCAGCTGTCAACACTGAGATTGCGAGCAGGGGCGTAGCTAGGTATCCAATAAACTGTAGGCACAAATTGCGTGGCAGGGGGTCTGGGGACCGAAAACGGTTTTGGTATTTTTAGTTGCAAAATTTTGTGTATAAAAAACATAAAATTTACTGGTAATTTTATCATGATAATATACATGAAGAAAAGTTCGAAGAATTATAAATATTTTACAATAACATCTGACTGATGAATTAACGCAGTACAATTGGAAAAATTAAAAAAAAAATATTTACAATATGCATTGCCCAGCGTAGATCAGCGTAGCCCTCTAATTAAGCAGTACATCCTGTTTAGTATTTTCATATCTATTCCTTTCTGATTAAGGATAATTGATGATACGTCAATTGATAGTACATATTGACGATCCTTCATTTAAAAAATAGGCACGTAAACACTCAGACTACTATATAATAATACTATCCTTTGGGCTAGGCATCGACCATTGATCTTTTGATTCTTAAACCTCCACCCTCCCCGTCCACACAAACACATACACACACACACACAGTCGATGCCAAATGCAGAAGTTCGGTTATGTTCATACTATCTAACAAAATTCAAGAAATTTATTTTTCTGATATCCTGTACTGTAAAATCCCTACCTGATTAGGAATTTGAATAATGATGGTCATTACACGTTGATCTGAGAGTACTCGAAGTTACTGAAAGCTAGTTGATTGATTGATTGATTGATTGATTGCTAAACATCCAGTGGCAAATAGTTCGTGCATGTTCAGGACAAAAACAAATTTACAATAAATACAACAAGTAGGTCCTGTAAAAGGGGTCGTCCAGGATGAAGGTCTGGAAATTTGGAAATGCCATTGGAAAATGAGGGTTTATTGGATAGGGACACAAATTTTCCTTGCAGCAGACCACCTACGGAACCCTCAAAAAGTTGTTGCAAGTGTTCTTAACTTGCAGAGAGCGTTGCATTCTCTCTACACTAGGCATCAGATTTAACGTCCCCATTCTGACCAGACGTGACTGCATATTTATACATCCCGCACAGCCAAACAGACGCCCCACTTTGGCAAGGGTTTTATTGTAGGTCGGATGAAGACCAAGTGGAAAGCGAGTTAAAAGCAAACAACAAATAATAAAAATAAATCATGTATCTAAGAATAAAATGTCAGGGTTTTGAGCATGTTGAGGTTCATTCAAGTATTTGTTGATAGAAGTGAAATGATCTGAATCAAAGTTCTAGTTTTAGTTTCTATATAAGGTGAAATGATATATAATGTACATACAATTCTATTAAATACTCCATTCACTAAGGATGATAGACTAGTGTACAAATGACATTTGATAATTAAAGAGTTTTGACGACTTTACGTGCATCTACAGATAACGTTATCATTATTTTTTTTTAATGAAATCGAATCAAATCAATCATGCTAATAACTACATGTATCTGCATGTAGAACTCCTTAAAAAGAGCTTTAGATGTTGTATGTACCTGCTTCTTCCACAATTCTTTTTATGAATATGCAGTAATCTTTTGAAGTCCTTTGAAGATTAACATTTTTTCAATATCAGTACAACAAGCTTCTAAAGGAATTTTCTCGATTAAATAATGAAAATAAGACCATATGCATTTGCATTTTACATTGTATTTTAAATGACATTTGATTTTAAGAAAAATGTACGCAAATAAATCAATGTGACTTTAAATATCTTTTAATCAGTTATGGTTAATGACGTAAACATACGATTGAAGTCTGTCACCTTTGTCATAAGAAGAGTGTACGTTTCTATTGTTCTCGCCTCACCTGCTTTCACACTGATATGTTTCACTAATTGAAAATGGAGAAGTTGTTGAAACATATAGTCGGATTTGCAAATTAGAGATCCAAGATAATATACTTAAAGACTTTTACAAATATTCGTATGGTCAAATAATGCGCAAATTTCTCACGATTGTATATTTATATAAGGAGCGGAATCAAGGTCATAATTATTGATTTTAGCATATGCAGAATTTATTTGAGCATATGCTGAATTCATTTCAGCCGATATGCCAAATTCAATATTTATTACCTGAATTCCGCGTCAATATATCTGTATATGCTGAACTCAGCATATGTTGAATAATTCAGCATATGCTGAAATACAATTTAGCATATGCTAAAATCAATAATTATGACACTGATTCCGCGCCATCATAATTTATTGCATATAGATTTAATAAATATTAATCTACTACAATCATATCCAATATTAAAACTACGGTAGCAGAATAAGGCCTTGCAAGAAATATTTTTAAACTTGTTCCCACAACATAGCATTTTGTTCCCACAAAATTATATCGTGTACCCACATCATAATGAGGATGTATAAACTACAAATTAAGGATGCATACAAAATTGAAAAAATTGTCAAAATTAGCGGCTTTACTTCTATTTACATGTAGCTTTTATGCAAAGCTTGCATATATTGTTCGAGTTAAGTATGCACTCCTTTTTTTAAGATGCTCAATGATCACTGCTTTATATTTGTAACGCCATAGTATATAGAAAATATGCATGTTTATATTACCTATTCCATTCGTGTCCGTTTCTGTTGAAGTCTTAGCGTGTCTATATTATATGTTACACAATAATTTGAATAAAAAATAGTCCTGAATGTACAAGGTATTATCTTGTGGGAACAATATATTATGTTGTGGGTACAAGATATTATCTTGTGGGAACAAGAAAACTTTCTTGTGGGTTCAAGATATTATCTTGTGGGAACAATATATTTTATTATACTTCATGTCAAAATGCCAGATTTTGATTGCTTAATTCGAGGGAGACAATTAACTCTATCCTATGGTAAATACACTATTACCCTTCACCGAGACGCTTGATCAAGTGTGCGCTTATTAAATACGGATAGTTGTTATGTACAAGACGTCATAGTTTATTACTTTGAATTTGAAATTTAATAAACAGTACTAACAGAACATTCAGTATAATAAATTAAATAACACATATCTGAGAAGGTGATAGAGCAGATTGTTACCGCTCGAAAAGACATTGTCAACCTTGGCTTCGCCTCAGTTGACAATGTTTTCTCGGGGTAACAATCTGCTCTATCACCCTCTCAGCTATGTGTTATTTATATAATGTTGTGGATACAAGATATTATCTTGTGGGAACAATTATATATTATCTTGTGGGAACAAGAAAACATTCTTGTGGGTACAAGATATTATCTTGTGGGAACAAAATACTATGTTGTGGGAACAAGTTAAAAATATTCTTGCATGGCCTTATTCTGCCACCGTATTAAACTGTATTCTGTATTCAAATGCACTTCACAACCTATATATTCTTATGTACTTTATTCCAAAATGATGTTTGCATTGAAAGTGTGATAAATGTATATTATCATGTACAATAAAAAGCATTCTCAGGTAAAATAAAAAATTCTTTCTTCCAATGGTCTAACGATTTTAAATACTCTCTTGCCTCTCACAAATACCGCCGATTTTAATTATTAGTAAATTGTATGGTGAGACTTTATGAAACCTTTCAAGTCGTTATTTCTGATTATTTTATCACGTGTGTTCTTGAGCGACAACAACCAACCATCAGCTGTAGCTTCCTTAGCTAGCTTGCTGTAGTAGTGAATACATTTTGACCATGCTTTCTAAATTATGTGCCATTTTTCTTTATTTTCTTGTTCAAGTTAGTGCTCATCCTGTTGGAAGCTGCCATGTGCAGGCCTTTTTTGTATGTTTTAGTTTTACGACATATGGTTTAGATAGCTTAACGTGAAGTTTGTAATTAATGGAATATAATGAAATTCTATGCAACTGTCATAAAAGTTAGAGGTTTAGCTAGCTATAAAACCAGGTTTCATCCACTATTTTCTACATAATGAAATGCCTGTACCAAGTCAGGAGTATGACAGTTGTTTTCCATTCGTTTGATGTGTTTGAGCCATTTTTGATTTTGCCATTTGTTAAGGGACTTTCCGTTTTAAATTTCCTTGGAGTTCGGTATTTTTGTAATTTTCCTTTTTTTTATAAGCACGTTAAACTGGTTCAACCCCACCACATTCTATGTCTGTAACAAGTCAGGCTATCTGGACCATGTGTTGTTCCCTGGTGTTTGTCCTTGTTTATATGTCTGTTTTTTTACGGAGGAGTCGAGTGTTGGTGGTTGATGTGCTATGTTGTACTCTCCGGTATTGTTGATGATTTCTGTTATCATAATAATTATGAAGAATACAAACTCATAATGAAAGTGCAAACTACACCACAACGCTGTTGTTTGGTGTATCTATACATTTTTAGGCTTAGATGCATGTTTTTTTTTTATTTGTTGTTATTGGATTTGAACAAGCTGTCAGTAACTGCGAGTACTCTCAGATCTGTACTTAATGTCTTTTTGTTGTGGGGATGTATAAGTACCCTGCCACGTTCAGTCTGTGTTTTTGTTAATTGTTTTTGTTTTGAATCTTTCTGAGTTAAACCCATTTCACTTGATTTTTATAGTTTGTTAATATGTTGTACTGTTACACTACTGTCCCAGGTTAGGGGGAGGGTTGGGCGCCCGCTAACATGTTTAACCCGGCAACATTCTGTATGTGCCTGTCCCAAGTCAAGAACCTGTAATTCTTTGGTTGTCGTTTGTCGCTGTATATCATATTTGTTTTTCAATCATCATTTTGTACATAAATCAGGCCGTTAGTTTTCTCGTTTGAATTGTTTTACATTTGTCATTTCGGGGCCTTTTATAGCTAACTATGCGGTATGGGCTTTGCTCATTGTTGAAGGCCGTACGGTGACCTATAGTTGTTAATTTCTGTATCATTTTGTCTCTTGTGGAGAGTTCTCATTGACAATCATACCACATCTTCTTATTTTTATATTTTACACTATAACAATCAGTATATAATTTACTGCACACAACATAATTTTGCAACTCAGGGGCGGTTCCAGGTGAGGGCGTAATGGGCGTACGCCCCCTCCCCCCCTTTAAAAAAAAAAAAAAAAAGAAAAAACTATCGTAATCTGCTAATATTGTATTGAATATGGCAATTTATCATATTTCACAATTATTTCATGTTTTTTAGCAAAATAAAGGTCAAAAAGATTTGATTCTACGCCCTCTCGTTCAAATATCCTAGAAATGCCCCTGCAACTTCCGATTATACAACCAAAAAAATAAGTACGACAGCATAGAAATAAAAGTAGTAGTGCGGAAGCTGTTTTTATTTACTATTTTTTCCAGATTGTAAATGCCATCATCATTCCAAAGTACAATGTACAAATGTTACTATTATGAAGGAGAATCTTATCTAGCATCTGTGCTACTTGGTCGTGTAGAATCAACACATCACGATAGATTGTTTGCATTTTTTAAAATTTATTTTACAAAGTCCTATGTGACAATAGACAAAATAGGACTCTCATTTTTCAGTACGTCTGATTCTAAAACCTAAAGAACCATCAAATAGACCCAGGTGGATTCAGGCGGGGGCGTAGCGGGCGTGCGCCCCCCTAAAATTTGCAAAGCATGGGTTGTCCTTAGCATAATAAAGAATATTTCGATAATTTTAACTCATTGTTTTGTACGTAAATCCGGGTAGTTTTCTCGTTTGAATTGTTTTACATTTGTCTTTTCGGGGCCTTTTATAGCTGACTATGCGGTACGGGTTTTGTTCATTGTTGAAGGCTGTACGGTGACCTATAGTTGTTAACTTCTGTGCCATTTTGGTCTCTGGTGGAGAGATGTCTCATTGGCGATCATGTATATAAAAAACATTGCAAAGGAAGCAAATGTAGATTTTAAACATATTGAGGAGTGTAAGAATCTAAACCAAATAAAAACACTTAAAACTGAATTAAAAGTTAAACTCCTTAATCATTATGAAAAATTATATAAACATAAATTTGAGAAAATAGATAATAGCAGTAAACTTCTATTATATAAAACATAAAAACAAAGTAATAAAATAGAAACATATCTGAATTCTAATATATTTGAAAATAGACGTAATATCACTAAATTAAGATTAAGTGATCATAATTTATTAATAGAAAAAGGGAGACACCTAAAAATCCCTAGGGAAAACCGGTTGTGTCAGTCCTGCAATACAATTGAGGATGAAAAACATTTTCTTTTGTATTGCAGGAAAAATGCTTCCATTAGACCAGTTTTTATTGAAAAATTAACAAAGCTAAAAGTATAGAAAATTTTAATAGCCTCAATGAAAATGAAAAAAATGATAAATATTCTTTGCCCATCAACACAAAAACAGGTAGAAAGCATAAGTTCCTTTATAAAAAAGTCATTTGCACTAAGGATAGGGGACTCATAATTGAATTTTGAACTATTGTCATTAGTTTGTTTAATATGATTATACATGCTTTTTTCTTGTCATTATGTTAATGTTGTTTTGGTCACAAATCGTATAAGTTGGTTTATATGGCAATAAAAGTTTGATTTGACATATCACATCTTATTATTTTTATATTGTATGTATTTATTCGATTGTGTGTAGTACGTTTAATTTAAGTTTTGTTACTATACTCATGGATACACTATACTGAAGCTAAAGAGAATCATGGAAGTGTTATATTGACAATTTAATACTTCCATAAGATAAATAACTGTTAAAAAGAAAAGCAGGAACCAACCATAAAATGATTTTTATTTTTGAATTGGACATGTTTATACTGCTGCCAATTATCAAAAAGAGTTGCTGAAGTTTGTCATTATTATTATTATTTGACATTTCTAGAATCTTCAAACCAAGCTGTATAACAAAAGTGCCGATTTTAATTTATCATTGATTTTCCCAATATCAAAGCAAATGTCATCATTACCTGTATATGGAGTATATGTGTTTAAACCGATTTGATATTATAGAGCTTACAGTGAGTTTGAGACTTTTATGTATGCCAAAAAAGTCTTGCTTCCAAATTACTGAATCAATGGTTTGTCATAGAATGTCTACTTTATTTCTCTCTTAGTTTTTGTTTATCGGTACCATCACGAGTTGTTTGACCGTAATAGAATGTATGTGTCACAAAAGACCACGGGTATGTTCCAATTGTTTTAAACACAACCCCGTTATCTTTTCCTCGATTGCAACACTACTAAATGATCTTCATAATTGAATTTGAACTTACCATAAGCACATTATGGGTGTCATTAGTGGAGCAGGATTTTCTTACCCTTTCGGAGGACCTAAGACTTCCAGTTTTGGTGGGGTTTGTGTTGCTTAATCTTTAGTTTTCTCTATTGTGTTTTGAGAACTTGTTTGTCTTTCCGTCGCCTTTCGGTTTTCACATGGCATTGTCAGTTTCTTTTGCTTTTTTGAGATTTGAATATGGTATCTTATAACTATTTGTTTTTCTAAAACTAGAATATAGTTATTTAGTGTCTGCGACATAAATGACAAGCGATGCATTTTGTGTATTCTGACAAGAAGAACACAAATACACGCATAATAGATGTGAAACAAAACAACCTTTTTATTGATGGAGAGTTGTCTCATTGGCACTCATACCACATCTTCTTATTTCTATAAAGTACAAATTTGAATTCAGTAGGGTACAGAATCCGCCTAGTACAAATTGGATTCCAATATCTAACAATAGAAATTGGAATTCTGACGTATATTAATTAAAATCCAGTAAAAACTAGAATACCAATATCTGCCAAAAGAAATAAGATATTTAGATTTGTACTAGGAGGATCCAGGATTGTACTAAATAATACGTAAAAAGACATAATTAAAACAATATTTAAATTTACTTCATAATGAAATGAACTTATATGTCTTAATCAAACGAAAAGAGGTAGGACCAATTTCCTCTAAATTTATTTCACAGCCTAGTCCTTTTCTATAAATTCTCCGATCTTTCATTTGAATTCACGGTACCATATGTTCATATATATGTGTGTTTTATGGTTTAACACAACTTAAATTTATTACCGAAAATTTAATCAAATTAAAGAAACCTAAAGATTGTTCAAATTTTTAATTTTAACAGATTTTGGCAAACTTCGAGTCAATATCTAATACATGTATAAAATAGACATTCAAACTTAAACCAAAATTTTATCAGAAGTATTTCTATATATTGTCTTTCTGATACAAAACAATTCTTTTAGATTAATGATGTCCTACGATACCAAATTTTGACAAAAACTTGAAACATTTTCAAAATTGTCGTCAACAGCAATATGTAGCGCTGAATAACATTTATTATTCTAAGAAAATACATCTGAATTTCGACATTACTTGAAATCTTCCAACCAAGCTGTATGATAAAAGAGAAAAATAAGATATGTATTAAGGTATGGTAATAATTATAAAACAACGACTGCTTCATGCCAAGTGACTTTTATATTGAGGACGATAGAACATGAAACTGGTAACTTGTTAATGAGATTTGCATTGTACCCTCATTTGTACCAGACCGACATGCCGAACCCATACCGGGTCAAACCAATATTGCAAAGACATTAAAGTTGTTTTTGCTGCTTCTCCGACAAGCATGCAGCATTCTCAATATGTATGTACTATTTGCTGTTGGAAGTTATCCTTCCAACCATCCTTTCGCAGACTGCCCTATTCGGACTGACTTATTTTGTTTTGATTCATAATATTGTTTTATTTATCAAATACTCTCAATAATATATGTACATACCGTTTTGTATGAGAGTACTTGAAGAAAATAAATGTTTAAAAACTACATAAGCACCATATGTGCAAAAGCCTATAGTTGCGATCATAATGGATTTGTTGCTTTTAACCTTGACCCTTGACCAAGTGACCTAACATTCAAAAGAGCTGGTTTTTTTGTTTTGTTTTGCATAACCAAAAAAAATAATAAAAAAAGTTGAACATATTGATCCGAAATTCAATAGGGTCTTTCAAATTCCATGGGCATTATCAAACCAAATTGGGAAATTGTTGGACATATTGTTAAAAACTATAACACTTGGACAAAGCTTTTACCAAATTTCTGTCTATCAATTTATAGTTGCTTTCACCTAGTCCAAATCAAAAGTAGTCTTTCTCTTGGCGTGGGGTATTTGCCAAGTTTGGTAAAGATCTCCTTTACAGCTCAAGAGATTGACTTTGTATTACTTTTCGGCTCTCACCATATAAAAAAGTGGTTCGATCTCGTCGCAAATCGACTGAAAAAGTACATTGAAAAATTAACCTATATACCTCCCGATTTTTTATGATTTTTTTCACATATTATTTTTGTTTAGTATTTTGTTAAAATATTCGCATGTAATAGAAGTAAAATTTCTCATTATTTTTACAATGTAATGGCTGTGTGGTATATACAGCCACTTCCGGTTAGAATGGGGACTGAAATCCGATGAGACGTTTGAGTTTGGATCGTTGGTCGCTGTCTTCTGAACGAATGCCTATTATTATCATCCTTGATATTAGTGGCTTTAGTTCGGATATTTCATACAATATTTTCATAGGAAACAGTTATTCGAAAATCGGAGCATAGAACTTTTACTTTAATCATGATCTGCAAATGTAAAAAAAAAAAGAGAAGAGTTAGATGTATTCTTTCTTTGGTAGCATGTGAAAATTTGTGATGTAGATCAGTAAAAAAACACGTATTCTATGTTAACAAACATACATGTATTTACCGGAACAATAGTATGCATATTATATAAGCATATCCGTGAAAGGTAGTGACCCGACATGTTGAGGATTATACATTCAACGTTGACATCCCCAACTAATGTTGAATATAGATGTGATATGAACTAAACATTTTCAAAATTGATTAAAGAAAGATAATTCAAGTACTTATATCTAATATTATATAAATAAGAATAGATTGGTTTTACTTAGATTTCTTCTTGGATTAATAGTCAAGAAATTTCACATTTCCAATTGCATACCTGCTGTTGACCCTGATTTGGTATGATATCTCATTTATATTAAGCACAAGTATATTCTGACATTCAAGCTGTATTAAAGAATGTAAGAAAAAAGGTATTTTGTCGCATTATGGTGTAGTGGAATAACTCTTTGTTAAAAAATATCTAGTAGTTTTTTGTATAAGAAGTAAAATTATCATTTGCAATAATTGTAAATCAAAACATATTTTTTTCCTCAAATTTGCATTTTTAATATGTCTGAGATCTTCAACTTAAAAAGACTGATCAACAGAAATTATATGATAATAAAGGCATATTTTTCCAGGTCGAGAAATTTCTTAGTTTTGATAAATTTTTAATCTTAAATACGAATTTTAGAAGAAAAAAGGACCATGTAAGACATTTTATTGTTTTTTAACAAAATGTTTACACTGTAAAGTAAAATAGCAAAACAGAGGATTTGATGACATTTATTCTTTACCAAATTTGAAACAAAACAGTTCATGAAATTATGTCAAAGGCGTTTATACAATTCAGATACTTCAATACGTTCACTATTTTCTTCGAAAGGGTTTTTCCAACTTCGTTAATGCACTGAATATGTCTCTTTCAAAATTCTTTTGTATAGTATTAATATATTTCACAAAAAAAAAAAAAAACAAAAAAAACACGGAATATCTAAAAAGAAGCTTAAGGTTATAAACAAACTAACTATTGTTATACATGTCTATCCCTCTTTATGCATTACTGGTATTTTAGTCATCTGACTGTCTTTAATATATAGTCAAAGAGCTTCCATTTTCTTATGGTGATCAGGAGGAAGATGGAACCAATTTTAAGCAAAATATTCCTCAAGGGACAAAATGTTTATAATATTGGAGCTCAATAAAACATATAACTATAGCATTAATTATGTTCATGAGATGAAAGTTGATAAGAGAAAAATGAAGAATGTGATATTTTCGTTTACTGTATATTGACTAATTAGTATTAATTGATATAATTTTTTTTCTAAAGTTGATATTTTAAATATAATACATAAAATTTTTAACATTTAATATTAAATAATTAAACCTATTTTCTAATATTGAAAAAAAATGGCAATTTTTAAATTAAAAAAATAATTTTAATATTCATAAATGATTTTTTTAATATTAAGAAATAGGGAATAAATTCCCCAGCTGTTTGCAATACTGATACCTCTGTTCAAAATGAAGATGTTGCATATGTCGTCGTTTCTATTCCCAGCAATTGATTTTTAATAACGATCCTTAGCAGTGGAGCGGCGGAGAGGACAATTTTAGAAATTTGAATTACCTAAATACCTCATGGCATTTTAAAAGCTCATTGGAAAGCTTAAATCGTGTTCTTTCTGAAAATATGTGTCGTAAATATAAAAGCTGGTGTCATCATGCCGTAAATCAAGGTCAAAGGTCATCACTTAAAAATGTTCTCCATTGATATTTAAAAAATTAATAATCCATTCAATAAATTATATAAGTAGTGTAATGTATCAATTCTTCAGTTCATACTAGATGCTTTTCATATTTGCATATGATATCAGAACAACGTTTTATTTAACTTTTTGAAGGTAACACGTGTTATAAAAATTTCAAAGTCTAATAAATAACAGTAACAGAATAACCTTGATATTTGACCTCGACAAATAGCATTTCTGGAATACTTTAGAATAAAAGTTTTTAAAAGAGTATCCAAAATGCATTGTTGATAAATCAAACAACATTTGCAGTCATATTAAATTTCATTTCAGTTTTCCAGGATTCGACATGTCACTGAGTTTACTTAAAATGAATTTCAACTGTCTCAGTACACGATACCTTTTTTCAGATGGTGCCACTAGCGTGAGCTATTGGAGTTACACCAAGTTAAATGTTCATTCGACATTACTGCAATGAGCGCAAGCGTGTTATATAACAAATTCAAAAAGTGAGACATGACCGTTTTCATACACAATGAAACGTCAACAAAATTATAGCAAATTAAAATAAACTTACAAAATATTTAAAAAAAAAAACAATTTTCTTGATATTTCATCTGTGTCATCAGCTATGTCGGCTGATACGGCCTAGACATTGTTGCAACTACCTACATTTTGACAAAAACACAAATCAGTGCAAGGAAGACCCTGCTCCTTGCAAACACATGCTGCTTGGCATGCCTTTTTCCCCTTACACGAACAAATAAGATCTTGTAGAAAGTCTGATGCCATTTGTCCCTCAAAGAAAACTGGCTCTAACGTGTCATTTTGCACAATTTTCTAACCAAAGGCACATAGAGAGCCATTATTTGGGTTGGCCAAATTTACCGACACCCAAACTTTGCTTTACCATATTGCACGTAGCACGTGTTGATTAAATACTGATTCACATGGCGGAAGCTTTATAGGACTTTTATCTTTATTTATAGCCAACTGATGTCTTAGTAAATTTAAATTGGTGTGCGATTTCTTAAATTTGTATTTCGAGTCGTATAAAGCAGTAACAAACACCATAGCAGCACCTACAGCACTATCAACATCATCGTGTGTAAAGGCTACAAGATTACTGAAGCGGTTTGATTTCGTCCTAAGGAGGTTGAATACTGACTTTTTACCGGTTCCAAAAAACCTTGAAGTGGAATCACACCCACTCAAGGCATGTACGACCGACAGAATACCGGTGACAACTGGGTCAAGAGACGAAACACTGGCATGAACTGGTATAAATAGTCTGTTATCCGTCAAGCTGCAAATTGAACCAGTTTGAACCCATACTTCTTTTGTACTTTCAAGCATTGGGTAGAAATGTACATCCAGAACAAGAACATCAGTATCATCTGATTTGATAACAATTCTACCCTTGACGTCTTTCCCACCAAATATCGCATCAGCGTAAAAAGCATGAAAAATCATTCTGGTATCTGCTTCTTCATGGTTATAACGCAGTGTCGGACAACTGATAACACCACCGTCTGTCAGTTTTTGTGCAATTTCCGGATCAGAAAAACAACCAGCCATTTACAAAGGGTTTATTGTCGATTATAGGACCATAAGCAACAATTGTTCTATCTGGTTTAGAGTCAGCAAGTGTGCTGAAGAAACCAGACCAAAATGGAACAAGTTGTTCGGTACAATTACTAGACAATTCATCTCTGCTTATCATTCTACGAAGTACCCACAAATATCAGGAGTCTGGCCAATTGAATCTGTGCAAGTGTTTAAAAGTTCAAGTGTATTTTGACGTCGCGACGGTTCGCCCTTATTTTTGGTTTGTAATGGGTAAGCACTGCATTAGCGAGGACGCTTTTTCGTCATATACTAATGATTTGTCCTGTTTCCGTTCAAACCGTTGTTAGATACTAAAACCGAACGTTCCAGGTAGAACTGATTTTTGGAATATAGCACGCGCTATCGAGAGAAATGTGTTTTTACCGTCAATCGTTTCGGTATTAATGTCAATATTGTCCACACCTTCTTGGACCATGGAACCACAATTAGCTATACCGAACGGGATATAACAAACCCCATGTATTTTTTTTATTTCAACATTCGCTACATTAGTCAAAAACCTCCGAAGCTCGTCATACTTGACACAGAAACCATGTGCATTTAAATTTTCAATCAAAGACTTCGATCCAAACTTATGATACAACTGTACTGCAAGACCAAGACTAAATGGAGAAAAAAGTAAAATTACAAAAATACCGAACTCCAAGGAAAATTCTAAACGGAAAGTCCCTAAGCAATTATGTTATTACAATTTGACACCAAGCACTCTGCGTGAGCAGCACATTTTCTTCGAATGTCATTTGAAATATCCTTTGCTACTGAAGAAAATGTATCAAAAGACTTTTCGTCAAGAAACCAAGTAATAAAACGTATCAAACAGGGTGGCAACATTGCTTCTGACATTTCCAACGACACTTCGTCATTTGCAGGATAATAATCTCCAGAAATATAAAAAATTTCCATTTTTTGTCGTAATATTGAGACGGCTAAATAAAGTACATGCATATCGGTTTGTTCGTTGGTTTTGGTGTAGCTACTGAAGTCGGCATTTTAGATTTACCTTGTCCTTGTTGAGCAAAAAACACACTGGCATCTTGTAGTGCTTCTCAAGTTTAGCCTTGAGTTTAGAGAAATTACAGTAGGTCTTACTAATGTTATCTGGTAAAAAAGACTGGTACATTGTTAAAATTGATGACATTACAAGAGACTTTTTGTCACGAATAAGGTCTCTGTCTATAATTTCAACTACTCTTTCGAACGCCAAATCATACGCAGATTTATCAATGGATTTTGGTTACATTTTGGTCTATATGCCAAGTATGTGGTCAAACATGCCGCATGATAAACTACTTATTGAGCAAATTCTCTTGCTCTATCCGATAAATCATTTCAGCGTCGCATGCTCTAACAGCAGCATTTTTTTAGATTGGCAGACCTTTCAGCAGATGAAATGGTATGTAATGTTATCACCTTTTTATGAGACAGTTTCTTGCAAATAATACACTTTGATGTATTGAGCGGATGAACATTATTTTCAGACAGCAATGAGATAAATCGGGCTTCATTATCTGGTGCTTCCTTTTCAGCCGAAGAACGTGCTACTGATTTCAAATTTTCCTTACTTGTGTAGCTTTTATTACGACCTATGATACCTAAATACGGTTGATTGAATTCAGTTCCTGTATCATTACAGAGTTCATTCAAATAAATGAACAAATCATCATGTCTCTTTGCTGCAGCATTTATCAGACTTTTTCTTCAATAATCTGTTGATATAATTAAAGTTTCATCATTAACAGAATCGCAGATACTGCATTTGTCAACACCAACTTCAACGCGCCTTTTCTTGGCATCGGGCGAAGCCAGTTTTAACGAGAAATTATCCATTTACTGGAATACAAAACAAACCAAACGAACCCTACAATGATATTCACTTTCCCGGTTAAATTCAACAAAAACGAATAAACAACAATACCAAACAGTATAAAGAAATCACAAGGCTTCGGAAATACAAAAATGAACAAGAAAAAAAAAAATGCTTGATAATGACTACAAATGACCTTCGCTAAATCGCCTAATGTGTGCCTATAACTAGAAACCACAACAGTGTCGGTTAATGTCAAACTCACAGGCACTTGTCTCAGAAAAAAAAATTCCTATACACCTTAATATAACACCAGACTCAAGCTAGCGAACAATAAGATGCATCAAGCTAGCGAACAATAAGCCAGCGAACAATAAGATGCATCAAGCTAGCGAACAATAAGCCAGCGAACAATAAGAAAACGCGCCAACATGATCATGCCTAAAAACCGAAGACTTGCAATAACACGAAACGTACTTATAAATCTGATGACAATAATTTCCAGTAGGAAGATGAAATGCAATTCCATTTTAACACAGACAAAGTTAATTAGTTATTCGTGTATTTAATACAACTTTTATTTAAAGCCTAAAATTCCTTTTAGGTAATCCTTTCTCTTTTCTCTCTGATTAGAGATGGGTTTGTTGTCTTTATAATAATGAAACAATTAATAACAACAGTTCACACTCAACTAGTGTAGCGATACAATTAAAACTTCAAGCTTATATATACGATTGAAAAGAAAAGAAAAAAAAATTGTTAGATTTTCTGTAGAAATAAAAGTTGATAACCATCGTCAAAGAACTAGCTAGTTAATTTTTTTCTAATTATTTAAAAGTAAATAGTCACTCTGGTTATTTATTTATTATATTTCAATAAGAAACTTGATAAGTGTAAGAGTAACACACAAATAGAACGAAAAACGAGTTGACTTAAAGATTTTGGTTAATCTAAACGACAATTTATTTGAATCCAAGCCTATGTAAAATAACTATAATCCGTAAAAACTTCCCTACGGCAAAGCTTTTGTCCCCACTAGGTACAGATGATAGACAATTGCCCAAGGTTGCCTGGACCAAAAGACCCAGGTGGGTAAAGTTACGGAATTTTTTTTTTTAATTGAGGTCCAAAGTTGGGGTAGGGTAACCCTACCACCTCTCAACTTTAATTCATAAAATAGTCCTACGGCAAATCTTTTGTCCCCACTAGGTACAAATGATAGACAATTGCACAAGGTTGCCTGGACCCAAAGACCTAGGTGGGTAAAGTTACGGAATTTTTTAATTGAGGTCCAAAGTTGGGGTAGGGTGACCCTACCACCTCCCAACTTTAATTCATTAAAAAGTCCCTACGGCAAAACTTTTGTCCACTCTAGGTACAAATGATAGACAATTGCCCAAGGTTGTCTGGACCCAAAGACCCAGGTGGGTAAAGTTACGGATTTTTTTTGATTGAGGTCCAAAGTTGGGGTAGGGTGACCCTACCACCTCCCAACTTTAATTCATAAAAAAGGTCCCTACGGCAAAGCTTTTGTCCCCACTAGGTACAAATGATAGACAATTGCCCAAGATTGCCTGGACCCAAAGACTCAGTTGGGTAAAGTTACGGAATATTTTTAATTGAGGTCCAAAGTTGGGGTAGGGTGACCCTACCACCTCCTTTCTTTAATTCATAAAAAATTCCCTACGGCAAAGCTTTTGTCCACACTAGGTACAAACGATTGGCTATTACCTAAGCTTGCTTGGACCTAAAGACCTAGGTGGGTAAAGTTAAGGAACATTTTTAATTGAGGTCCAAAGTTGGGGTAAGGTGACAAATACCACCTCCCTTCTTTAATTTATACAGAATTCCCTACGGCAAAGCTTCTGTCCACGCTAGGTACAAATGATAGGTAATTGCCTAAAGTTGCCTGGACCCAAAGACCCAGGTGGGTTAAGTTACGGAACTTTTTAAATTGAGGTTAAAAGTTTGGGTAAGGTGACCCTACCACCTCCGTTCTTTAACTCATAAAAATTCCCTACGGCAAAGCTTCTGTCCTCACTATGTACAAATGATAGGCAATTGCCTAAGGTTGTGGACTAAAAGACATAGGTGGGTAAAGTTACGGAATTTCCACAACTGAGGTCAAAAGATGGGGTATGGTGACCCAACCCCCTCCTACTTTAATTCGTAAAAAAGTCCCTTCGGCAAAGCTTTTGTCCACACTAGGTACAACTGATAGTGTTTGCTTGGACTAAAAGACCCGGGTGGGTAAAGTTATGGAACTTTTTTATTTGAGGTCCAAAGTTAAGGTACGGTGGCACAACCCCCTTCCTTCGTTGATTCATAAAAATGTCCTTACGGCAAACTTTTGTCCACACTAGGTGCAAATGATAAGCAACTGCTTCAGGTTGCCTGGACTTTAAGACCCAGGTGGGTAGAATTACGGTATTTCCGCAACTCAGGTCCAAATTTGGGGTGTGGTAACCCTACCCCTCTCCTACTTTAATTCGTAAAATGTCCCTACGGCAAAGCTTTTGTCCAATCTAAGTACAAATAATAGGCAATTGCATAATGTTGCCTGGACGACTAAAGGACCCTGGTGGGTAAAGTTACGGAACTCCTATAAATGAGGTCCAAAATTTAGGTATGGAGACCCTACTCCTACAAACTTCAATTCGTGTAAAAATTTCCATCGGGCACATTAAGTACAACTAATTGATCATGGACTAAGGTTGCCCACACCAAGATGGGTAAAGTTACGATACCTTTACAACTTAGGTCAAAAGTTTGTAGACCATATCTCCTAACTTTAATTCGTAAAAAAAATCACAGCAAAGCTTTTGTCCACTCTGGTAACAAATGATAGGCAATTGCCGACGGATTCCTGGACCTACAGAACCTGCAGGTGGGCGAAGTTCCAGAACTTCTACAACTGTTTTTATATTTGGGGTTTGCACACCCTATCACATCCCTATTTTAATTTTGTCAAAAAATCATAACGGCTAAGCTTTTTTCTACACTAGGAACAAATGATAGGCAATTCCCTATTTGTTGCCTGGAACAGATGGTCCGGTTGGATAAATTCTCGGAACGTTTGCAACTGAGGTCCAAAGTTGGGATATAGAGACCTTTTCCCCTCAAAACGTTAATTCGTAAAAAAAAATTTCTACGCGGCAAAGAATGACCACACCAGGTACAGATGAAATTGAATGGCATAAAATTGCCTGGATAAGATGACTAAGGTGAGTTTAATTCACGGAACTACTGCAACTGAGATTCAAAGTCGGGGTAAGGAGATCCTTCCGTCCAAACTTTAATTGTTAGAAAATTTCCTACGACGAAGATCATGATAGGTAAGGTCTTGAAGTTGCCCTGACCAGATAGCAGAGGACGGTAAATTCACCGAATTTCTTCAACTGACTTGCAAAATTAAGGTATGGAGACCCCTACCTTCCTAATTTTAATCCTTTAAACCGGGCATCGATGCCCCTACTGCTTTGTTTTTGTTGTTCATATTTTTCCACGAGATTAAAAGATATATCACATGAATCTACAGTACCATACTTATCTAGAAAAAAGACCAAATTATTATTATCAGCTTCTTTAGCAACATGTTTTTCAGTAACTAGAATACATAGTCAAACCAAGACGCTCGGTTATAAGTCCAGCTTATTAGACAGTTCTAGTTTTAACTTGAAATATTGTGTAATATTAAACACGCATTAACTAATTATATCTAACCTGGCCTAAAAGGGTCAGTGTCGGCATTTTAGAATATTTAACGTCTGTCGTTTGCAGTACGTAGTCGTCCGCCGTCATCATCCGTTTACTTTTACAAAAGATTTTCCTCATTATAAAGATCTACTTATTTGATATTGTCGTCAGTTGACTATTTATATTTTGTTGGTATGTGCAGATAAATTTCTATGTTTTGTTAAATCTTGAGTGAAAACAGCATTCCCTGTTATTTTATCAACAGTTACTTTTCAAGTAGGAATCATGTGTTGTGTGAAATGGCTTTCCGTACTTTCGGCAGCCTGTCAAATAGTTCCTAAAGTAACATTTTTTGTAAAATAACGTAATAGACAATGTAAACACTATTCAAATGATTACCCTTCAAGACAAATGTGTTTGTGTGAATAAATTTCTTTTTGAAAAGCAGATTTCATTCTTCTTTTTGTTAAAAGCTAGCGAACTATATTATGTATCAATGTAGGGTGCGAAACTTTTTAATGAATTAAAGAAGGAAGGGGGTTGGGTCACCATAACCCAACTTTGGACCTCAATTAAAAAGTTCCGTAACTTTACCCACCTGGGTCTTTGGGTCCAGGCAAGCTTAGGCAATTGCCTATCATTTGTGATTATTGGAAAACATTTTAGATAATCTTGGATTCAAAAATTTGTCGTTTAGATTAACCAAAATCTTTATGTCAATTCGTTTCTCGTTCTATTTGTGTGTCACTCTTACGCTTATCACTCTTCCTATCGAAATATAATAAATAAATTACCAGTGTAACGACATACTTTTGAATAATTAGAAAATTGTACTAGTTCTTTGACAAAAGAAGAAAACTGCGTATAATAGTTATCAGCTTTTATTTCAACAGAGAATCTAACATAAAATACTTGACGTTCCAAAATCAGTCCGTTTTTTTTCTTTTCTTTTCAAACACATATATAAGCTAGAAGATTTAATTGTATCGTTACACTAGTTTAGTATGAACTACTGTTATTTATTGTTTCATTTTTATAAAGACAACAAACCCATCTCTAATCAGAGAACACTTAAAAGAGAAAGGATTAGCTAAAAGGAAATTTAGATGCCCGGCTTTCAGATTTCAAAGGACGTTTCATGTTATTGCAAGTCTTCGGTTTTTAGACATGATCAGGTTGGCGCGTTTTCTTATTGTTCGCTAGCTTGATGCATCTTATTGTTCGCTGGCTTATTGTTCGCTAGCTTGAGTCTGGTTAATATAACACAAGGTACTTAACTCGCATTTTTGAAAAATGTCACCCGGTCGCGAAATTCCGCTATATTTCGATTTCTCGGTTGTCAATCCCACTAAAACTTGTTATGCCGTAAATCTAAATTAATTTATCCGCACAATGGTGTATAATAACACGCCTACCTTTGTTGTCGGAATCATTCGTAGCAGGCCTATCCAAGTATGTCAACCGTAATTATTTCGTCAAAAAAGTCATACAGAAAAAGATGCAAAAATACAATTAACAAATCGATTAAAAAATTATTTCTGATTATGAGCATATACAGATAAGATAACTAAGATAAGATATTTTATTTTCCAGATTAGGTCCCCAGGGGGGCATACACACATAACAAATATAATCGTTACAAAATACAGTATTTTACATGACATACAGTATGATACAAGAGCATATCAATTTAAAAAAAAAAAACTCTATAAAATCCAAACATGCATCACACACAATCTGGGACATAGTCTGTCTCAGATGAAGTCTATATCTACATAAATAATTATTATAAATAATTAAAAACTGATTAACAGATATATATGTTGTGTACAATATGTAAGTTTGTACAAATTATAATTTGTACGGGGTTTTTGTGCAAGTATTAAGTTTTTTTCACACATACCTTTTTGCACCAGGTGTTAAAAGTTTATCTCCTAAAATGTATAAGTTTAATGTCTTAAATTCAAATTTATATACTTCAACCTAACATTTAGTGCTATTCTACTTGTCCTCAAACTGGAAAAATTCTATTTTTATTTTTCTCCTTATACCAAAATCATATCATAAAAAGTCTTTTTGAGTTCTTATAATTTTTTATTGTATCAATGCTCAGTATTAAACTGTATCATGTAGTCATGGAAATATGACAGAAATATGCGAAACAAAAGACTGTGTGTTTGCATCATCGATTTGTGTTAAGCGGTTCATAAAATACTGATAACTTGTACAAAAATTCTGTACAAATTATAATTTGTACAACATTACAATTTTTAGACAAGATATACACAGGAGATGATAGTACAAAGAGGGATAACTCTAATTAAGAGTAAAGTAAAATATTGTCCTATGAAATTTATCCCTGAAGACAAGATTTCATGGTTTATGTTATGTATCATTTATTTTGTCTCTATCTATATAATATGTCCATAGAAGACAAAATTACATATAAAATTATTGGACAATATTTCATAGAATTAAAGAAATTAAATTTTGTCTCCCTGAGTGAGGTTATCTAAAGTTACATTTTTGTCAATATTTTATTGATGGAGTCACAGGCACTTGTCTCTGAAATTAGGGCTCTTGATAAATGTAAAAAAGACTTCCGATTTTTATTTATTCTGGTAAGACACCTCTAACCCCACCTATTCTGTATATTGAAAAATAGTTTAGGAAAA